>CM042255.1:20268396-20710896 GCA_023566225.1 Romanogobio albipinnatus | reverse complement strand
TGCATTTAAAGCTGAAAGACGACGTTCTGACTTTGTCTAGCAGTATACTATTATCAACTGACTACTTACGTCACGTGGGGATGTAGCTCAGTGGTAGAGCGCATGCTTCGCATGTATGAGGTCCCGGGTTCAATCCCCGGCATCTCCACTTTTTTTTTTCTACTAGTCACTACAATAAAGTAATACATTTTTATTTTTAACATCATACTTAGGTAGTATTAGGAAGATTCTTTTACACGCACACACACAAAGCATATATACCGGTATATATATATATATATATATATATATTGTTGTTGTTTTTTTTTTAATGTTTTTTATTTACAAAATATATAATTTCCAGCCAACTGTAATTATATAACTGCTTCCAAGACTATCTCAAATCACTCTAGCAGTCATCTGATCGCTACATAACTTTTAGAATCACCAGTATTCAGCAGCAAAACCATAAGCAGGTGAACCAACTCTAGGGATGCGCTTTCACTTTAAAAACACATTTAAATAGAATGTCATGAAATACCAACAACATGCACATCCCAGCATAAACGCTCCCGATAAATTATTTGTTGTTAAAGAGGCTAGGTTTGCAAAGCACTATAATTTATACAGAAAAGGAAGCATACTGTATGCGTGATATGGCATGGCAGACAATTAAAAACAATACCATTACCTTAACTAATGGCGCGAAACAAAATATTAATTTAAAGTTTGAATAGATTTTACATCGCATAGAGAAAGCGCACAAAGAGCGCTCCCTGTATAATCACTAAAAAGCTGTCGCTCATTTCAATTAATAATTTCTACACTTTATAAGTTACGAGAGGATTTGCGAGCGTGCAGAACCCATCACTGGACAAAAACTGGGGATTTGAGCAGTGAGTGGAATCTAACTTAAACACGTCTGATTGGCCATTGCATTCAAAACAAAATCAACAGATATTGGCTACACTGCTCAATGCTGCAAAACACGTTGTAAATAGAAACCTTTGATGCTCTCTAGAGCGCAGACACCAAATCTTTTTCACCAATATGCTATTATTAAGGAGAAAACTGATTCTAGACCAGCAGTTATGGGCAGTGAGAAAATTCCGCGCTATAGTCTCAAATCCTGGAGGGGCATTTTTTAATGACTTTAAGAGTATTAACATAATATGCTGGTTAAAATTGTTTAATAGATATTAGTTCTATGTTTCATGCATTCCATGCTCCACAACACTGAAAAGTGTTCTACTAGTAAAATAATTGATGTATCCTACAACTACATAAAACTAAAGCATGATCCTAAATGTTAAAACTATGGTTCCACTGGGGCTCGAACCCAGGACCTTCTGCGTGTAAAGCAGACGTGATAACCGCTACACTATGGAACCCATGTACCTAGCTGAGGCAACCACGTTCCACATGAAAGTTGATTCAATTCAACCGTTAATTAATTCACCAAAGAGGTTGAATGAACATTCAAACAAATCACGATATTACACGGGAGTGTGCAATATTAAGCGCCTAACAGCTTTGAATGTAGACGGAGAAAGGGTAATTTCATGTTAGAGGTAGACAACGCGTGAAATCTTTTCATTTTTTTTGTGTGGCATTTAATTGTTTTATTTTAGCACCCAATGCAATGTGTGCATTTGTGCCTGTTTAATATCAGAAGCACATATATAATTAGCAATGGGAGAAAAGCCGCAGAATCCGCTGCATTCACAGCCGCAGTCGCATGCTATAAGGGCACAGACCGCTGTCGTCCGCTAGAGACATCACTGAACCATCAACGCACCAGATCCGAGTCTGTCCATATTATTATGCAGTATATAAACATGGCGGTTTATCAACATGCATCAGCTCGAAAAGATCTATATTTAGATGTCATGTTGTTGTAGAGCATCTCTTCGAAAGGTAAAAGGGAAAAAAGTCTTGCCGTGATTTAGGTCATTATATTAAGGGATTATACAATATAGGTTTCCTCTATAAAATATCTACCAAAATGACAAGACTGGGCACTGGAGAAAACTGATTGTACTAACCAAAAGAAAAGCATCGGAAAAAATATGGGATACAAGGTAGGCGTGCATATCATATTCCGTCTCATCCACGCAGCATAATTTCGCTACACTTTTCTTCAATGTCTCAATGCATTTAGAATTTAATATAACATTTAGGTGCCGTTTAATAATTAAATGTATGCATTTCATAATCCACAAAAAAACAAATATGAATTAACCACCACGCACAGAAGAGATGCCGGAGTTATTCCGGTTTTTATAGCCTATATTTAGGCTACTCCGCGTTATGTAAAACGGAATGCGGTTGCAATAATCAGGCCTATGCATAGCTTATTTCATATGGACATATATATTCCATCCAAACGTATGACGGTCAGAGTGTCTGATAGCCATATTTATTATGTGTACACAATGTGGTTGTAGCCAGTTTTGCCTGTCTTTAATAATATTTTTTTAATGTATTTACAATAATATAATACAAACACAAAACAACCATAACAGCTTAAGTCGCTTCCTGATTAAACATTTTTAACATTAAATATGTATTCACTTATCATTTATCGGTAAATTCACACACAATGTGACCCCTTGTTAGTCTGTCTATTTTTTGCTCTCTAATATTTTAAAGCGGTATAAAGTGGCCCATTTTCAAAATTCTTAGTACAAAACTCCAAACTGATCACATTTGTAACAAAGCTAGTTAAAAACCTTATCTTATGTTTTAAATATAGTTACACAACCTCTTTTCTCTTTTTTAGTTACAATTTCCACTTTCATTTTTTCCCAAAACACATAATGAAAACATCTGGTTTAATTTAACTTGAGGTATAAAAAACAATGTTTGAAACAATACATGTTTCAAATCACCCTTGTTCCTGAATTAAAAATGTTACAGTACAGGCTACAGTTGCCACATTATAAGAAATACTAATTTATGCAACTGATGTAAAATCCATGTTTGTAATTTATAGTTTTCATGTGATGTTACACCCTTATAGGAACGCCAACTTGGAGGGCAAAACAAGGCTTTCCTCCATCGGCCGCCGGTTATTTTTTACCAGGTTTGTACTAAGAACTTATATAATAATATTAAATATACCCCTTGTTGATGATGCATACTACGTACCGGCAAGCAGATGAACCCAGAATACAAACGCAATACACAGTTTCTTCTTAAACATTTTTCCATAGAAAAACAGCATTACCCTATGTTTGTTCATATTCTGGGCTTGTCTGCTTGCCTGTATGCAGTTCAACGGATGTTTTGCCCTACAGGTCTCTGTGCCAGTCTCATGATTGAAAACTATGAATAATATATATAAATATATCTAGTAGTTTATCAAAAGGTGTGATGAAGATTCGGTTTTTTTTCGGTTGTTTTGTTTGTTTGCTGCTAAAACAGTAAATGTTTTCACCAGGGGTGTAACGGTACACAAAACTGACAGTTCGGTACGTGCCTCGGTTTTGAAGTCACGGTTCGGTACAGCAGTTTTACAAAATGGCTTTTTATTTATTTTTAATGGTTTACTGAAAAAAAAGTGTCTGTCTTTAAATGAATTAAATTATAATTAAAAGTTTATTGAAGATATCGCTGTAAACTATATAGGGAGCCCTTACTTGCACATTAATATTAAAGGTTAACAACAGAGCCCAAACTATTACCCTAAATTGCTATTTAATTTTAGGTATAATAATCAACACTCAAATAAAACAGTACGCAAACATATAAACTTCACATGAGGCAGTTTTTGCAATAGCTTCCATCCATCCATCCATCCATCTTCTTCCGCTTATCCGGGGCCGGGTCGCGGGGGCAGCAGTCTAAGCAGAGATGCCCAGACTTCCCTCTCCCTAGACACTTCCTCCAGCTCTTCCGGGGGGACACCGAGGCGTTCCAAGGCCAGCCGGGAGACATAGTCCCTCCAGCGTGTCCTTGGTCTTCCCCGGGGCCTCCTCCCGGTTGGACATGCCCGAAACACCTTCCCGGGAAGGCGTTCTGGAGGCATCCGGAACAGATGCCCGAGCCACCTCAGCTGTCCCCTCTCGATGTGGAGGAGCAGCGGCTCTACTCCGAGTTCCTCCCGAGTGACTGAGCTTCTCACCCTATCTCTAAGGGAGCGCCCAGCCACCCTGCGGAGAAAGCTAATTTCGGCCGCCTGTATCCGGGATCTTGTCCTTTCGGTCATGACCCAAAGCTCATGACCATAGGTGAGAGTAGGAACGTAGATTGACCGGTAAATCGAGAGCTTCGCCTTACGGCTTAGCTCTTTCTTCACCACGACAGACCGGTACATCGACCGCATTACTGCAGAAGCTGCACCGATCCATCTGTCAATCTCCCGTTCCATCCTCCCCTCACTCGTGAACAAGACCCCTAGATACTTGAACTCCTCCACTTTGGGGCAGGAACTCTCCACCAACCTGAAGTGGGCAAGCCACCCTTTTCCGACTGAGGACCATGGCCTCGGATTTGGAGGTGCTGATCCCCATCCCAGCCGCTTCACACTCGGCTGCAAACCGTCCCAGTGCATGCTGAAGGTCCTGGTTAGAAGGGGCCAACACGACAACGTCATCCGCAAAGAGCAGAGACGAAACCGTGTGGTCCCCAAACCTGACACCCTCCGGCCCTTGGCTGCGCCTAGAAATTCTGTCCATAAAAATTATGAACAGAACCGGCGACAAAGGGCAGCCCTGCCGGAGTCCAACATGCACCGGGAACAAGTCTGACTTACTGCCGGCAATGCGGACCAAACTCCTGCTTCGGTCATACAGGGACCGGACAGCCCTCAGCAAAGGACCCCGGACCCCATATTCCCCCAGCACCCTCCACAGGACGCCGCGAGGGACACAGTCGAATGCCTTCTCCAAATCCACAAAACAAATGTGGACTGGTTGGGCAAACTCCCATGAACCCTCCAGCACCCTGTAGAGGGTATAGAGCTGGTCCAGTGTTCCACGACCAGGACGAAAACCACACTGTTCCTCCTGAATCCGAGGTTCCACTATCGGCCGAATTCTCCTCTCCAGTACCCTGGCATAGACTTTCCCGGGGAGGCTGAGAAGTGTGATCCCCCTATAGTTGGAACACACCCTCCGGTCCCCCTTTTTAAAAAGAGGAACCACCACCCATCCCAGAGGCACTGTCCCCGACCGCCACGCGATGCTGCAGAGGCGTGTCAGCCAAGACAGCCCCACAACATCCAGAGATTTGAGGTACTCAGGGCGGATCTCATCCACCCCCGGTGCCTTGCCACCGAGGAGTTTCTTGACCACCTCGGTGACTTCAGCTTGGGTGATGGACGAGTCCTCCTCTGAGCCCCCAGCCTCTGCTTCCTCAATGGAAGACGTGACGGCGGGATTGAGGAGATCCTCGAAGTATTCCTTCTACCGTCCGACAACATCCCCAGTTGAGGTCAACAGCCGCCCATCGCCACTGTAAACAGCGTCGGTAGGGCACTGCTTCCCCCTCCTGAGGCGCCGGACGGTTTGCCAGAATCTCTTCGAGGCCAGCCGATAGTCCTTTTCCATGGCCTCACCGAACTCCTCCCAGGCCCGAGTTTTTGCCTCCACAACCACCCGGGCTGCAGTCCGTTTAGCCTGCCGATACCTGTCAGCTGCCTCAGGAGTCCCACAAGCCAGCCAGGCCCGATAGGACTCCTTCTTCAGCTTGACGGCATCCCTTACTTCCGGTGTCCACCACCGGGTTCGGGGATTGCCGCCTCGACAGGCACCGGAGACCTTGCGTACACAGCTCCGAGCAGCTGCTTTGACAATGGAGGTGGAGAACATGGTCCACTCGGACTCAATATCTCCAGCCTCCCTCGGGATCCGGTCGAAGCTCTGCCGGAGGCAGGAGTTGAAGATCTCTCTGACAGGAGACTCGGCCAAACGTTCCCAGCAGACCCTCACAGTACGTTTGGGTCTACCGAGTCTATCCAGCTTCATCCCCCGCCATCGGATCCAACTCACCACCAGGTGGTGATCAGTTGACAGCTCCGCCCCTCTCTTCACCCGAGTGTCCAAGACATACGGCCGCAGGTCAGATGAAACGACCACAAAGTCGATCATTGACCTACGACCTAGGGTGTCCTGGTGCCATGTGCACTGATGGACACCCTTATGCTTGAACATGGTGTTCGTTATGGACAAACTGTAACTAGCACAGAAGTCCAATAACTGAACACCACTCGGGTTCAGATCAGGGGGGCCGTTCCTCCCAATCACGCCCCTCCAGGTTTCACTGTCATTGCCCACGTGGGCATTGAAGTCCCCCAGTAGAACGACGGAGTCCCCAGTCGGAGCACTCTCCAGCACCCCTCCCAGGGACACCAAGAAGGTCGGGTACTCTGCACTGCTGTTTGGCCCGTAGGCACACACAACAGTGAGAGACCTATCCCCGAGCCGAAGCCGCAGGGAAACGACCCTCTCGTTCACCGGGGTAAACTCCAACACATGGCGGCAGAGCTGGGGGGCTATAAGCAAACCCACACCAGCCCGCCGCCTCTCACCATGGGCAACTCCAGAGTGGTGAAGAGTCCATCCCCTCTCGAGAAGTGTGGTTCCAGAGCCCAAGCCGTGCGTGGAGGTGATTCCGACTATCTCTAGTCGGAACCTCTCAACCTCACGCACAAGCTCAGGCTCTTTCCCCGCCAGCGAGGTGACATTCCATGTCCCAAGAGCTAGTTTCCGTGTCCAGGGATCGGGTCGTCTAGGCCCCCGCCTTTGACTGCCGCCCGATTCGCTTTGCACCGGCCCCTTACGGTCCCTCCCGTGAGTGGTGGGCCCACGGGAAGGTGTCCCCACGTCGCTTCTTTGGGCTGAGCCCGGCCGGACCCCATGGGGGAAGGCCCGGCCACAAGGCGCTCGCATACGAGCCCCAACCCCAGGCCTGGCTCCAGGGTGGGGCCCCGGCTGCGCCATACCGGGCGACGTCACGGTCCTCCTTTTCTTTGGCATCATAAGGGTTTTTGAACTGCTCTTAGTCTGAACCGTCACCTAGGACCTGTTTGCCTTGGGAGACCCTACCAGGGGCATATAGCCCCGGACAACGTAGCTCCTAGGGTCATTCGGGT
The DNA here is from genome assembly GCA_023566225.1 of Romanogobio albipinnatus. Taxonomy (NCBI): domain Eukaryota; kingdom Metazoa; phylum Chordata; class Actinopteri; order Cypriniformes; family Gobionidae; genus Romanogobio; species Romanogobio albipinnatus. The sequence continues at coordinate 20,703,821 of CM042255.1, read as the reverse complement.
ACTCAAACCCCTCCACCACGTTAAGGTGGCAGTTCATGGAGGAGAGGTGGCAGTTCATGGAGGAGAATAGCTTCTAAATCTAATTATAAAATAGTTTTTTCTCCAATTTGTTGTTTAAATATAATAATTTAAACCCAGTGGCTGTCATTTTCATTTTCTTGGTTTAGTTAAACATACATGAAATAATCAAGACATCACTAACAGGTTAAGTAGAATACAATGAATATACACTCACCTAAAGGATTATTAGGAACACCAAACTAATACTGTGTTTGACCCCCTTTCACCTTCAGAACTGCATTAATTCTACGTGGCATTGATTCAACAAGGTGCTGAAAGCATTCTTAAGAAATGTTGGCCCATATTGATAGGAGAGCATCTTGCAGTTGATGGAGATTTGTGGGATGCACATCCAGGGCACGAAGCTCCCGTTCCACCACATCCCAAAGATGCTCTATTGCGTTGAGATCTGGTCACTGTGGGGGCCATTTTAGTACAGTGAACTCATTGTCATGTTCAAGAAACCATTTGAAATGATTCGAGCTTTGTGACATGGTGCAGTATCCTGCTGGAAGTAGCCATCAGAGGATGGGTACATGGTGGTCATAAAGGGATGGACATGGTCAGAAACAATGCTCAGGTAGGCCGTGGCATTTAAACGATGCCCAATTGGCACTAAGGGGCCTAAAGTGTGCCAAGAAAACATCCCCACACCATTACACCACCAGCCTGCACAGTGGTAACAAGGCATGATGGATCCATGTTCTCATTCTGTTTACGCCAAATTCTGACTTTACCATCTGAATGTCTCAACAGAAATCGAGACTCATCAGACCAGGCAACATTTTTCCAGTCTTCAACTGTCCAATTTTGGTGAGCTCATGCAAATTGTAGCCTCTTTTTCCTATTTGTAATGGAGATGAGCGGTACCCGGTGGGGTCTTCTGCTGTTGTAGCCCATCCGCCTCAAGGTTGTGCGTGTTGTGGCTTCACAAATGCTTTGCTGCATACCTCGGTTGTAACGAGTGGTTATTTCAGTCAAAGTTGCTCTTCTATCAAGCTTGAATCAGTTGGCCCATTCTCCTCTGACCTCTAGCATCAACAAGGCATTTTTCTTTTCACACCATTCTTTGTAAACCCTAGAAATGGTTGTGATAATAAAGGTGTTCCTAATAAACCTTTAGGTGAGTGTATAGGCTAATGTAGTGCATATAGTGAAAGAGTTGATTTCTCTAGTGAATAAAATTCTGTGGACACAATGACTGCCTGAGGTAAATGTGATACCACATGACATTGTTTATTTGACACTGATTGAGCGATTACACCATATATGATATGTGACAGTAAGTTGTAATGTATCCTCAACATACCTTCAGATTTTCATTCATGTTCATTCATTATTCTTTAGGAAGAGATGATCGATCGCGTTCACGCGCGTGCGCATTGCGCGGCCACTTGAACTGTGATCAGTGATCAGTCACACCACATTAAAGAGTGTCAAAATGGCATTTATCATTTGAATTTCGTGATAAAATGGACTGAATACTTAATATGTTCGTGTGGGAACTCGGATTATAGTGTGTTCTTGTTTAAAACAAGCCTACTGTAGACTGTTAAAGATTGCATTCGGAAACGTGTGCACCGAACCGAAAGCCCTATACCGAAACGGTTCGGTACGAATACGCGTACCGTTACACCCCTAGTTCTCACTGTACCTTATGACTGAATTGGGGGTTCCCGAAGTTGACAGAGACAGACAAGACTGGAGGGTCTGGTAGAAGGGAACAGGAGTCAGAGTAAGACCCAGAGCAGAGCCAGGACAAAGGCCCATGATAAAACTGATTGAGCGAGGAGCCAGGATGGAACTAGGTGCCTGACCGAGGTGATGATGTGAAAGATGGACAAAGACAAAGACCCAAGGTGACACAGAAGGCCTGGAGGGCCAAAGAAGGGGTGCAGGCAAGGTGAAGGACAATGGCGGAACTGGAGGGAAGGAGCCCGGCGGAGCCAGAGGGTTGGCAGATCGAGGCAAAGCTGGAGATCCGGAAGTCTGAAACTGGGCCACAACAATGATAAACAGGATGAGGGAGCCTTGTGAAGCCTGATGGATTTCACATCATGGTGGAGCCGAGTGATCGTGGAGCCAAGGTGGAGTCAATGGCTTGAAAGGCAGAGATGGAGATGGAGACTAGGGAGGATCATCCACAACGAAGACTTGGGAGCTGGGCAGAACCAATGACGAGAAGGAGACTTGGAGCTGGGCAGAACTAATGGCAAGAAGGAGACTTGGAGCTGGGCAGAACCAATGGCGAGAAGGAGACTTGGAGCTGGACAGAACTAATGGCGAGAAGGAGACTTGGAGCTGGGCAGAACTAATGGCGAGAAGGAGACTTGGAGCTGGGCAGAACCAATTGGGAGAAGGAGACTTGGAGCTGGGCAGAACTAATGGCGAGAAGGAGACTTGGAGCTAGGCAGAACCAATGGCGAGAAGGAGACTTGGAGCTGGGCAGAACCAGCGGCGATGAAGGCAACTTGGGGCTGTGTAGACTTAAATCTTTTCCCCCGTGGTTTAATTCACAGGACCGGACACCAGTTATCTTTCCAAGAGATTTCTTTTTTATTGTTGTAAGTCAGACATAGGGAGAGAGACAATTTCTGAGGGATGGTCTTCATTCCAGCTTTCTCTCTCTCTCTTCCTGGACACCCTTTTATAGGTTGCTTAAACAGTGAAATAATTGTTTACCGAAAAAACGCTATACCTCGTGCTTTCACGTGGCACAATATACCCTTGAACATATGCATAGAGAAACTTGTTGTTCATTGTTCAAAATATGTCTTAAAGAGAACTTGTAACATGTCATATGCATTGGTAGGAAAACAACAACAATACTTCCTCTCAGAAAACTTCAGTCACATGTACATAATTGGAAAACTTATGCTACATATTCCTGTCTCTCCATGTCTCTGACACTTCATGTGCTCAGACTTACTCTGACTAAATAATAATGCAATACAAATAATAATAATTATGAATGATACAACACAAATGATAATGAATATTAGTAAATAATATTAATACAAATGCACACTAAATAATAATGATTAAAACAAATGATAGTGAGTATTAATAAAGAATAATAATACAAATGCATAATATAAACTGATTATGAATACTAATAATAAAAAATAACGTTTAATAGTAAAATTTAATCTACAGGCTGGGTGGAACCAGCAACGTTGAAGTTGATTTAGGGCTGGGCGGAAACAGCTGCGATGAAGGAGACTTGAGGCTGGGTGGAACCAAGCGGCAAACTCCCGCAGTTTCTCTTGAAGCCAATACGGAAGTGACTTAAACTGCAATTCATCGACTGGCCCCTAGAGACAGGCTCCAGAAGAGAGCAGAATCTCATTGAGCCCCATGTTAAAATGCCCAACTTTACAGCAGATTAAAACGTTTACAGCCTGGTACAAATTGTGGTTTTGATCTATACGGCTAATTTTGCCCTTCATGACAACTGTGAGGGGGGTGAATTTTTTTTATAACTCATTTGTTTACATTATATAAAGCCTTAAAGTTCTGCATAATTAAGGGCGTGGCCACTTTGAGTGACAGGTGGATAGCCATTTATCTGCTGTCTGTTAGTCATCACTCAGCTCCGGGGAATCTCCTCAACCACCACCAATGTGCAGCATCCACCTGGATGATGCGACAGCAGCCATATTGTGCCAGAATGGCCACCATACACCAACTGATTGGTGAGAGGAGATAACAGATTTAGTTTTGAATAACAGATTGAGAGGAGACAGAGTGATGAAGCCAATCAGGATAGGGGATGATAAGGAGGCCATGATGAACAGAGGCAATGGGCAACTTTGGCCCGTATGCCGGGATTACACCCCACTCTTTTCCGAAGGACATCCTGGGATTTTCAATAACCACAGAGAGTCAGGACCTCGGTTTAACGTCTCATCCGAAGGACGTTGCTTGTTAGTATCCCCATCACTATACTGGGGCGTTCGGACCCACCTAGACCACTACCTAGTTTTTCCCAGGAGGTATCCTATCCAAGTACTTACCAGGCTCAGCCCTGCTTAGCTTCAGTGGGAAACCAGTCTTGACCTACAGGGTGATATGGCTGCTAATCCACTTCATCTGTGATAAAGTATGAAAATGACATTTGAGCATCACTTATGGGAAGCAGAAAGTGTCTTGCTTGATGGCGCCATTTTCAACTCCTCCCCAACTGCAAATGGCAAATGATATTGGTCGGTTAAATCTAGCCATAGTCATGTGTTTTTATTTTGTTAGGTTGCAAGCCATGATTCATACAGGATTTTTGCATTTTAAATCCTACCATGAGTGCCTTGGAGTACCATTTTTGTACTGAGAGGAATATCCCTTACCCAAAAAGCACCAGTTTGTATTAATTGTTCTCTTCCCTTTTTGGTTTCAAATGTACTCCAGACAGCTGAATTGAGAACAGAGAACTTGTGACATGTCATATGTATTGGTAGGAAAACAACAACAATACTTCCTCTCAGAAAACTTCAGTCACATGTACATAATTGGAAAACGTATGCTACACATTCCTGTCTCTCCATGTCTCTCATGTGCTCAGACTTACTCTGACTAAATAATAATGCAATACAAATAATAATAATTATGAATGATACAACACAAATGATAATGAATATTAGTAAATAATATTAATACAAATGCACACTAAATAATAATAATTAAAACAAAGGATAGTGAGTATTAATAAAGAATAATAATACAAATGCATAATATAAACTGATTATGAATACTAATAATAAAAAATAACGTGTAATAGTAAAATTTAATCTACAGGCTGGGTGGAACCAGCAACGTTGAAGTTGATTTAGGGCTGGGCGGAAACAGCTGCGATGAAGGAGACTTGAGGCTGGGTGGAACCAAGCGGCAAACTCCCGCAGTTTCACTTGAAGCCAATATGGAAGTGACTTAAACTGCAATTCATCGACTGGCCCCTAGAGACAGGCTCCAGAAGGGAGCAGAATCTCATTGAGCCCCATGTTAAAATGCCCCAGTTTGTATTAATTGTTCTCTTCCCTTTTTGGTTTCAAATGTACTCCAGACAGCTGAACTGCATTACTATACTCTGCAATCTTAAAGGACAACTCCGGTGAAAAATGAACCTAGGGGTAATTAACAAATGGTTACCGAGTAGATCGTTCTCTCGGATGCGTTTTAATGAAAATCGAATGTAAAGAGTTTTATCTCTAAAAACAGATTAGCTTATAACTCTAGTCTATGGGGCATTTAATAAGTAAAATTAAATCACTAGTTAATACCACTAACAAGGCTCAAAATAGCCTCACACTAATACGGTAGCATAATGAGGGTCCCTACATGCAAACCGAAGCATTGAGAACTTTGTAAGTGTACAGTTTAATAAGAAGATACTTTATAAAGACAGTACATTACGCGTATACAGACAGGAGCCATCTTGGAAAACAGTCTCGACGAATCCAGCCACGAACGCTGTGCTAAGCTGAACTTAATTCCTATCGACCAGCTCACTTAGCAAAGCGTTCGTGGCTCGATTCGTCGAGACTGTTTTCCAAGATGGCTCCTGTCTGTATACGCGTAATGTACTGTCTTTATAAAGTATCTTCTTATTAAACTGTTTGTATTCGATTTTCATGAAAACGCATCCCAGAGAACGATCTACTCGGTAACCATGTGTTAATGACCCCTAGGTTCATTTTTCACCGGAGTTGTCCTTTAAATGTAGGTCAACTGAAGCAAACTTATTACAGCATGTTACATATTTAACACAACAGTTAACCCAACAGTTTTGCCACGTCAGTGCGCAAATACTTAAGCATATAATTAAGCTCAGTTTAACTTCTTGCGCTTGAGGTTTGTGAAGACTTCAGTATGCAGTGTTATTTTACATTTAATTACTATATTACATTTCTGCATCTGAAAAGTTCATTTTCACCAGTATCTAAAATTTTGATCGTCTGTTTTTGCTAAAATAGTTTAATGGCCAGTAAAACAATATTTATGGCCGGTAAATTTTCTTAAGTCACTGGCCATTGGCAGATGTGGCAAAAAGTTAGTTTTAGGCCCTTTGTCACATCTGTGTTGTGGTATTGTTACAAGTTTGTTTCATGTCTTTTTTGTTACTCTCACAGTCATGTTTACTTTTTCCTTGTCATTTGATTCCTATCCCATCATGTGATCATGTCCATGTCAACAACTCACTATATCCTTATTTAACCTTCCGATATTCTTTTCCCTTCTACTGACACAATATATCAGCATCTTACCCTCACCCTCTACCTCTCTTATATATACTTCTCCTACATTATCCTTATAAATCCTGTGTTATTTAGAATAGAAACTGAAACAACATATTTACTGTACTATTTCCTATATCTGAGTCTAATAAATTCTTTAATGTTAAAGGTGCCCTAGAATGAAAAATTGAATTAACCTTGGCATAGTAGAATAACAAGAGTTCAGAACATGGACATCACATACAGTGAGTCTCAAACACCATTGCTTCCTCTTTCATATGTAAATCTTGTTTGTGAAAAACACCATGGAAAAACAGGGGAATCTCAACATAACACCAAGAGTTACGCAACCGTCGGGATCATTAATATGTACGCCCACAATATTTGTATATGCCAGCACATGTAAGGCCAAGCGGAACTGCACAGCCGAATCATCGAGAGTTCTGCAGGTATTGTGCAGAAACAAGCGTCATGCGGATAGCGAAAATGACAGATCATGGAAATAAATGTTATGTTCCAGGCTGTGCAGGGGACATGAGAACTTTTCATACGCTTCCCACAGAACAAAACTGTCAACAGGCATGGTTGATGTTTATCTATAACCGGATACCGCGACAATTTAATTCAAAGTTGTTTGTTTGCTCGGCCTATTTCACCATGAACAGCTTTTCTAACCAGGCTGGGACAATATCAAACAGGCTTCACTCAGCGGCTGATACTGGTGAAGCGGCAATTCAAACTATATTCACGCAAGCAGTAAGTAGTGATTTTATCCACTTATTGACTGTCTAATCTATTGTTCGCTGTTTAGAGTTCGTCAAAGGGAAGTAGTTATCATTGTAAAATCATACAGTGACGCATTACAATGATTAAAATATTTTCACAATGCTAAAAACAAAGTTGTGACTGCAGACGTTATGAGATAACATGTTAAAAAGTTAATGTTATATGCTAGTTCACATGTCAGGCTATTGGTACTGACGTTACGTTTTGCAGGTCTTACTGAAAATATAAGGCTAAACTTACCACTCAGAAGCGTCCATTTCCAATCTCAAAACAATTAGCTGTTCCTCAAAAAAAGCATCTTCGTCAGAAACAGGATCAAACATATAAGGTTGGATGCATAATCTCTCCATTTTCATGACGGACAGTGTAGATCTGTTTGGTGTTACTGAAGCTACAGAAATCAGCCGCGCAGTGAAACAGCCAATCAGAGCAGAACTCTACATTAATATCCATGACCCTTCCAAATAAGGCAAAAACAGACCATTTCATTCTAGAGACTATTTCTGGGGTTGTAAATGGACCTGTAAAACCGTATTTGGACAATTTTTACCCGTAAATAACTCACATACCCTCTATGTAGATATCATAGAACAATTTAAAATATTGTTTTAACTCATTCTAGGGCACCTTTAACTCTTTTCCTTCATTCTTCCATAATTCTTCTCTTAGCACTTCTCTTTCTTCATCATATTCCTTACAATTATTCATCATATGTTCTACAGTTTCACTCTGTCCACATTTCTCACACAATCCCGTTGGATGTTTAGATATTAAATGGAATGTTTTATTCAAACCTGTATGTCCCATTCTTAATCTTGTAATTCTATTTTCCTCCCTCCTATTTCCCCCCCTGTTTCTACCTCTTCCCATTTTCTTTTGTATTTCATATAAATGTGTCCGTTAAGTCTCATTATCACAACACTGTTGCCACATTTTAAGCACTTCATTATCATCAGTTCACCTGTATATACAGACAGTTGATCACTTGTTCTAACTTTTTTATTTTAGTAACTTTGGAACATTGACTGCAACTCCTACTCTTCCTCCTTTTTTGGAAGAATCTGTGTGTATCTGTTTATTATTTCCGTACTTAAGCCCTAAATATTCCTTTGTTCTCATTACCTCCATCTCATTACTTCCTTCTTTTTGTCTTATCTTCATTAATGTTAAAGTGTCCCTATTATGCTATTTTAAAGTTTACTAATTTAGTTTTGGAGGTCTCCAACAACAGGTTTACATGCATCAAAGGTCAAAAAAACGTTTAATTTTCTCATAATATACATTGCACATCACAACAATGTTCAATGATTCTCAAACGATTCGATGGATGAATCAGTCTCTCTAAATCCCTCTTTTTCCACAAACCTACCCTGCTCTGATTGGTCAGATGGCCCAGTCTGTTGTGATTGGTCTACCGCATACAGCTCGTATTTCGGAAACAAACGCCTATTACCATAACTGAACTCCAGCTCCGTCCGGAGGCTTCCTAAAGCTCAGCGATTGTACACACGGTAAAGACAGTAACGATGACGTCGATTTTACACCAATCCCAGAGCGAGTCTGAATCGATGATGAAATATTGGAAGAACTGTATCAATAACAGCACATACGTAAGCCCAGCACAAACGTGAATATCAGATGTAGATTAACATTAAAGTTTGCAAAACAAATCTTGCTCCATCCTTTATCTTCACTCATAGTATTAAGAATGACAGATAATCTGCATTAATACACACAGTTTTAGGTATTACTGCAGCCTACAGCTGATTTACAGTAGTATTTCAGTAATAACGTGAGTTAGCCGTTTGGCCAGAAACCTACACAATATGAAACACAATAAACACATTGTAGAGCACAGCGTCTTCTCAACATGATACTATCCAGTATCCACAGGAATCAGCTGCAGTATTTGAGGGGGTTTAAGTTCTCCCTGGTGTCTGTGCGCACAATAAGTGGACGGGCAATATGCTAATGTTTCGTCTTGACGTCACAAGAACACGGCTTGGGATACGTTTAAAAAACTATTTGTTTAATTGACCCAGACAGAGTCGACTCTTACTTTTGAGAGACAATAACTTTATATACGGTGCACTTTCAGATTTAAAACATTGCAGGATGTTTTCATTCACTTACAATTATGTTACACACTACAAGAAAGGTAATTTTCAAAAATCCATAATAGGGGCTCTTTAAATCTACTATTGGCTGAGGAAGAATCCATTAAAGGGTTCAAAAATGAAAATAATGTAATTTATTACGCACCCTCATGCAGTTCCACAGCCGCAAGACCTCCATTTGTTTGTTATAAATTTTAACTTCCATTCATTATCTACTGTCTTGCTAGAAAATATATAATATTTGTGACTTCTCCACAGAAAACTTAAATCCCCAATTGTATGACCAATTAACAACCTCATCCACAGTATTCTGCATTTTCCAGTTTCTTCATCTGAACCACAAAGCCAATACCAGTGCCTCTTTCCAATTTTGTGGTAGTACCCTCATTTCCCAAACGTTATTATTTTACTCTAACATCACTCTCTATGATTCTTCACTTATCACAAGCGGGTTGTGGCTGAGTCCCATGCATTTTCCCACCAGCGGAGCTAGTTGATAGATTAAACGTTTGCTGTATGCGGTTGGCAAAACTCAGAACACATCTTACTTTTTTAAGAATGACTTCAGTGCAGTAGCGTTCTTTGTTAGGATTTCACGCGGAATCGTCACAACTCAACCGTCTTTATGTTAAGCCCACTCACCGACTCTATACATTCTGTGATTGGCCTGACTAGAGTTTGGTTTTTCAAGCTCGCAAGCCAACGGAGAGTTGCTAGACGACCCTGGCTGCAAATTACATTTGCTGCCGCTAGGGTGCGTCTAGATTTCTAGGCTAGAATTCATCTTGACCAGGAGTAGTTTCTCTCATTCTCCTCATTCCAAATGAGACATCCATAATATTCTCTTTTTTCACTTTTTTCCTAATAGATGAGGATTCTTTTAATATGAGAAAAGTGATCACTGCCTATAGTACATTTCCTTAAAGGGATAGTTCACCCAAAAATGGAAATTTTGTCATCATTTAGTCACGCTCAAGTTGTTCCAAACCTGTATAAATGTCTTTGTTCTTCTGAACCCAAAGGAAGATATTTGGAAGAATGTTTGTAACAAAACAGATCTCGGCAGCCATTGACTACCATAGTGGGGGGAAAAATACTATGGTAATCAACGGCTGCCGAGATCTGCTTGGTTACAAACCTATATCTTGAGTAAATGGTAACAGAATTTTAATTTTTGGGTGAACTATCCCTTTAATACCTTCCAGTTAATTATTCCTCCTAACCTATTTGTTAGAGTTAAATATAATACAGATCCTTGACCTTGTTCTCTATTTGTGTACCTCTCCTATCATTCAGACAAATCAAATTCATCTCATTCTCATCCATTAATTCTTCAATCACCTGTCCATTTCTGTCAATCACACATCCTCCCCACATACTACTATGATCATTGAAATCCCCACACCAGATCACCCTCTCTCTACTTTGCCCTTCTATCATCTTCATCTCTTCCAATGTCATTTGCTTGCATGGATTGTAAAAATTAATTATTACAACACTCTTGTCATCCTTCCATACCTCCATCACCAAATTTCATTTCACTTCCTTTCCCCACCATTCTATACTGTATTCCAGACTTTTCAGAAAGCAACACACCCATTACCATTTCCCTCTTCCCGATCTCTTCTCACAAATACATATCCTTTTATTACAAAATCAAATGTAGGTTTCAGCCAAGACTCTTGTACACATATCACATCTGGTTTTCATAACCCTTAAATTCCAATCCATTAGCTGCCAAACCTCTAGCATCCCATTGTAATATTACTAACATCAAGATCCATCCCATGATTTGTGACTAGGCTGTATTTCTGAAGTTAGACCATCTCTAAGCATTTCCCATGTTAGCCCTTTGATATCCAGGAACCTGTATCTTTTCTGTTCTTCTTTTCTGTCTGCGCTTAAGAATTTATGACCTCTGCCATGAAAAACACAAAACTCTTTTTAATTGCTATAATTGTTTCATCTGATATATTGCTTCTCTGTTCTTCATTATGTGCTTCCCTCTTCTCATGTGTAATGTTATGATTCAGGCCATGTGTGTCTGTTCAGTTTTGTGATTGGTTCATTGTCTGATTGTTCACAGATTTGTCTTATTAAGTCATTAGTCCATGTGTATATATGCCTCGTGTTTCATTGTTCCTTGGTCTAGCTTTGTTAATGTAACTGCTGTTTTTGTTTCTGTTCAAGTTTAGTTCATGGTTCAAGCCAAGTCTTTGTTTAGTTTATGGTTCAAGCCAAGTCTTTGTTTAGTTTATGGTTCAAGCCAAGTCTTTGTTTAGTTTATGGTTCAAGCCAAGTCTTTGTTTAGTTTGTTTATTCAGTTTACATTTATGTAAGGAATAATTGACTCCAGGCTGTTGAATTATTTGAAAAATAATGCACACCAGACATTGCTTCCAACATACACACAACAAGCATACAACAGCCCCGTAGTGTAAGGATTAATAAATTGCACTTGGGTTCTCAGTACGCTCCCCTCCAGTGGACATTCATAGAACCATTTATATTATCTACAAAAACAAGCATTCCCACACTAATTTAATTTCTAACATGGCATGTTCCTTTCACACAGTTTGAATATACTAGAACTTCAAAGTAAATATTTGACTGTTTAAAACTACACTGAACAAAAAGATAAACACAACACTTTTGTTTTTGCCCCCATTTTTCATGAGCTGAACTCAAAGAAGACTTTTTCTATGTACACAAAAGGCCTATTTCTCTCAAATTTTGTTCACAAAACTTAAATCTAAATCTTTAGTCTAAATCTGTGTTAGTGAGCACTTCTCCTTTGCCGAGATAATCCATCCGACTCACAGGTGTGGCATATCATGATGCTGATTAGACAGCATGATTATTGCACAGGTATGCCTTAGGCTGGCCACAATAAAAGGCCACTCTAAGGCCTAGTCCACACGTACACGGGTATTTTTATAACCAGAGTTTTTCCTTCTCCGTTTAAAAAAACAATCGCGTCCACACAAGCACGGTTTAAAAAAAATCTCCGTCCACATGAAAACGCAAAACCGCGCTATGATTGGCTGCCTGATTTCCACATGGGTCCCATCCACCGAGGGATGCTATGGGCTCAGTGAAACCCTTCTACAAGTTTACTTTGGACTCAGTGACAGGTAACTGTATATACAGGGGCAGGGCTAAAGTGGACTGAAGCTTCACACACTTGCCTTACTATGTTGTATTATTGAATTCTGGCACCTCTGTTCTGCAATACAATGAGATAACTGTGCATGTATCTGTATAGGCTACATGTGATAAGCGCTATTAGCAGAGTTATTAAAAGCTACGTCCGCGCTTGCATAGACTCGACTCATGTAACGTTAAACAAAATCGATAACGGCGCACAAACTGACGTCAAACAAAGGAGAGAACGGCGCACATTTTGACTTAAAAAGCCTAAATCTCCGGTTTCACCGTCTACACGACAACGCTGTAACCGGAGTTTCTAAAAAACTTCACCCTGGCCGGAGTTTTCAAAAAAGTCCGGTTTCAGTAACCGGATACTGCGTTTGCGTGTGGACGAACAGCCAAACCGCATAGAAAAAGCTGCGGTTTTGAAAATACCCGTGTTCGTGTGGACAGGGCCTAAAATGTGCAGTTTTATCACAGCACAATGCCACAGATGTCAAGTTTTGAGGGTGCGTGCAATTGACCTATCTGCAAGCCCCGCCCCCCTTAGTTACTGTTGCTAACTCGTCTTACAATGACAGCTGTCAGTGTGAAAACCTTATTTTAAGTTGTTTTTGATGAATGCAGCGGAACCCCTCTGAATGATGGCCAAACTTTACTGATGGTTTATGAAGTTTATTACATCGTTTTTCACTCCAAAAAAAAGAGCTGTATCTGAAAACAACTCCAATAAACTGCGAGTGCAAGCTCTCCCTTTCACCACACGTTTCGCTCCGTAATACCCATCAAAATAGGAGTCCTCTTTAGTAAGACAGATAATGCAGACCTTAAACATATCTTAACTCACAGAAATATCAAAAATGTATACAAAAACCAATTAGAAGATAAATCACAATAAAGTCTGACACAGAAGGACCACCTCTCGTCGAGAAGCATTCAAGTGGGACTTAAACATATAAAAGATTTTTAAATAAATATGGTGGGAGATAAATTTGGAAGCGATGGTTTACAGATCACAATGCAAACGGGAGAAGCCTCATGTTACAGTGGTCACAATAGCAGATGACAGCATCCAGGATCAACACTGTTCATGTACCGCAGGGTAAGATTAAATCAATTTACATTTAACCGGTTTAATATGAAGAGGCACAGAAATGTATACCTTCGTTTATGTGTTTTTGACCTACACCATTAGCAGAGACTTTAATCATAACTTAATGAGAGTATGACAACCAGAAAATCCTCTCAGGATACCTGGAATCAGTGTTACAGTACACCAGACACATCGTTTTACCATTTTTGTAGCATAAACACCATCAAACCGATGAGAGCTTTGAATCTTCCAATGTTTCTCTATGGCGCTGAAACCTAAAGATGTCCGAGTTCCGGTCCCAGCGCAACTGATACTCAACTGCCTTTGGCTCATCTGCGTTCGATGGGAGGGGCTAATCGATAGGTCAATTGGCATGCTGACTGCAGGAATGTCCACCAGAGCTGTTGCGTGTGAATTGAATGTTAATTTCTCTACCAAAAGAGACGCCTCTAAAGGCGTTTCAGAGAATTTGGCAGAACATCCAACCGGCCTCACAACCGCAGACCATGTGTAACCAAACCAGCCCAGGACCTCCACATCCAGCATCTTCACCTCCAAGATCGTCTGAGACCAGACACCCTGACAGCTGCTTCAACAATCAGTTTGCATAACCAAAGAATTTCTGCACAACCTGTCAGAAACCGTCTCAGGGAAGCTCATCTGCATGCTCGTAGTCCTCATCGGGGTCTCGACCTGACTGCAGTTTGTCGTCGTAACCGACTTGAGTGGCCAAATGCTCACATTCGATGGCGTCTGGCACTTTGGAGAGGTGTTCTATTCACGGATGAATCCCGGTTTTCACTGAACAGGGCAGATGGCAGACAACGTGTGGATGAGCGGTTTGTTGATGTCAACGTTATGGATTGAGTGGCCCATGGTGGCGGTGGGGTTATGGTATGGACAGGCGTATGTTATGGACAACGAACACAGGTGCATTTTATTGATGGCATTTTGAATGCACAGAGATACCGTGACCATTCATCCACGACCATCACCTCATGTTGCAGCATGATAATGCACGGCCCCATGTTGCAAGGATCTGTACACAATTCCTGGAAGCTAAAAAAACATCCCAGTTCTTGCATGGCCAGCATACTCACTGGACATGTCACCCATTGAGCATGTTTGGGATGCTCTGGATCGGCGTATACGACAGCGTGTTCCAGTTTCTGCCAATATCCAGCAACTTTGCACAGCCATTGAAGAGGAGTGGACAAACATCAACAACCTGAACTCTATGCGAAGGAGATGTGTTGCACTGCGTGAGGCAAATGGGTCACACTAGATACTGACTGGTTTTCGGACCACGCCCCAACCGTACACCCCAACCACCTAAGAAGTGCCCACTAATACAGATTTAGACAGATTTGTGAACAATATTTCAATATGTGTATATAGAAAAAGTCTTAGATCTTTGAGTTGCGTTTATAATTTTGTTCAGTGTATTTTCTAATGTCTTCTATTCAGCTGAACCTGTTCATATGCTTCAATGCAGCTGCATTATTTAAATTCCTGATATTGTCTGTGATTCACTCTCCAGATCCCAGGGGCTGCCATGGATCGTGTTAGCCTAATCTGGCGGTTGAGGCGTCGGGCCCGTCGAGGAGCCCTGTGCATGGCTCTGTTCTGTATGACTATGGCTCTTCTTTACACCTTTTGCGCTGAAAACAGCATACCTGTCACAGATGCCATTTTTGGGGTGAAGGCGAGAACCCGAGCTCAACCAAGAGCGCACGCAATTGTTAAGGTATGTCAAAGAGATTCCTTTCCTTACACTGCCTTGTGCTCTATCGAATCTGCACAATAGAGTGCTGTAGGAATGATTCCTAAAACAATCAAATTAATTGCACATCCAGTTCCATCATCCTAAAGTCAGTAGGTATAGATATATCTGTGTTTTATTCTATGACATAAAATACATCAACAGTACCGCAGTTGTGACAAGATTGTATTCGTCTTTAAAAAGGCATTTGCTAACAAGTGGCTAAAATTGGAGTGCAGAGATTGTTGGGAGGCATTAACTCTTTCCCCCCAATTAAGTTTTTTCCAGCAATTCATGTTTTCACTCTTAAACGGTAGGGGACACTGTTACAGTACAGCATCTCAGGATTGAAAAACAAGTGAAGAAGATCTGTGGACGGATAGTAGATTGCTTGCACACAAGTAAGCTAAAGTGATCATCAAACATTCAACTGCACATAAAACAGAACTGTCCAATATTACAAAATGAAATGTCGAATCCACAACGAGGTATACGACTGTGCAAGCTTTTGGGGTGTTGATGGACTGGATCTTCTCGATCCATGTTTTTATCATCATTCTGAATTAAATCCGGATGAAGTCTTTGACGAAAACATAATTTCTCATGTTGATATAATGATACTTCCATTCAAGTGTTGAATAAAATAAAAGAATGAAAGGTTTTTTGAAACTGAGTCTCTGCATATTTATACAGCAAAATATTTTGGGGGCCATAAAAAGTTTTGTGAAAATGATCTAAAATCCTGGTGCTGACAAGCAACTTTTTTAGAAAACACTGGCGAGGAAAGAGTTAAACATCATCACAAAGAGGAAAAGTCATCTACTCGTGTTTATAATCGTGCTCTTGCAAACTATTCTAGCTTAAACTTTCCAATTTGTAGATTTTAAATAAAGTTTGAATAAATAAAGTTCATTTTCGGCAATAATCCAAAAGTCATTGGAAAAAAATGCTTTTGGCTTTTTTTTCAGGGAACCAGAGTGATGCTAACTTCCAGGTTGGCTTACAAAATTACGTCATCCCTGCAGCACTCTATTAAGTAAAACATTTAAATACATTCTTACTAAAAGTGACATTGATCTATCAAAGGTCTTGCGGGGAACAGGAGGGTCAAAACCCATGTATACTGACCCTCAAAAGCTCCCAGGTGTCATTCCTGGAGATCCTCAGAAGCCTATTCCCATCCTGTCATCTTCTAACTACTCACTGGAGAGCAGTTCTAAGGACCGCAGCCTCAGGGCCAAAAGAAGAGAGCATGGGTTATTTTATTGGCTTTTGGCGCAACCGCTGAGACGTGCTCTAGAGACTATTTTTGGAGGCCAACGGAGAGGAGATGTGGGTGCTGCAAGTGGGGATGCTGTTGTTTTTGGGCCTAATGGAGCACTCGGAGAGGTCTGGAATGAGGAGATGTCAAGCACCATGCTGGGAAAAAGGCTGAGGAAGGTGGTGCAGAACTATCAGGTGAGCCAAATTGAAAGACATCTAAAAGCCTTTACTATATAAAAACTGATCACCAAGGCATGAAGTCTCTTCAGTTAATCCATTTTACATAATCCTCTGATGAAGAAGCTGCTATCAGTGTACATGATTATATTGATTAAAATCATCAATGGATGTCGCCTTATTGTGACAATTACTTGTCCCTGTGCCTTAAGTCCGGAAAACATTTTTATTTGAACTCAGGTTGGTTGCGTCAAAAGCTAACGCCACCCGTCTTACTCTCCACACCATCATATGTCATCAGATGGGTTTCTTTTGTAATTTTGTCTGGCTCAATCACAGTAGCAGGAGAGGTTAGTGTAAATAGCCTCTGCCAACAAAGTGGGTTATTAGCACTTGGTGTAAATAGACAAAGCCCTACCTACCACTACTTACAAATGTGATATACCTATCTATCAGTCTTTTTTGTTTTTATTTTAGGCAATGAATAAATATGGAGTTAAGTACCCTGGACCTGAGAATGCAGCACATCGTTCCAAACTCAGTGGCCCTGAACTTCTTTGTCAAATCAAGGAGATGGTTCAGATTGCAACTTTAACACCGGATATGGAGCCATTTTCTGGGTTGCCCTGGGCCTCTCAGTTACCTCAGCGCCAAATAACCACTGATATTGGCCCGTTTAAGACCTGTGCAGTGGTATCATCTGCAGGTTCTTTCAAAAACTCTGGACTAGGAAAGGAAATAGGTAATCCATCATAATTCATAGCATAATCTGGATCTCTTTGTTTTTATTTTTATTCCAAAAAAAAATTGTTTTTACATTGCATTGATGGCAGAATTTTTTGTTTTAAATAATCCTATATTGTTTTGCATCCATCAACCAAGTAATTTACATCACTAGACATTACTATATGGTTTTATAATAATTTCCAGAAATAATATATATATATATATATATATATATATATATATATATATATATATATATATATATATATATATATACACTGATCAAGCATAACATTATGGTGTCAGTCTGCAGTGGTCAGTATCTATCAAAAGTGGTCCAAGAAAGTAGCAGTGGTGAACCGGCAACAGGGTCATAGGGCGGCCAAGGCTCACTGATGCACGTGGGGAGCGAAGGCTGGCCCGTGTGGTCCTATCAAACAGATGAGCTACTGTAGCTCAAATTGCTCAAGAAGTTAATGCTGGTTCTGATAGAAAGGTGTCAGAATACACAGTGCATCGCAGTTTGTTGTGTATGGGGCTACATAGCCACAGACCAGTCAGGGTGCTCATGTTGACCCCTGTCCACCACCGAAAGCACCAACAGTGGGCATGTGAGCATAAGAACTGGACCACAGAGCAATGGAAGAAGGTGGCCTGGTCTGATGAATCACATTTTCTTTTACATCACGTGGATGGCCGGGTGCATGTGCGACGCTTACCTGGGGAACACATGGCACCAGGGTGCACACTGGGAACAAGGCAAGCCGGCAGAGGCAGGTTGATGCTTTGGGCAATGTTCTGCTGGGAAGCCTTGGGTCCTGCCATCCATGTGGATGTTATTTTCACACGTACCACCTACCTAATTATTGTTGCAGACCATGTACACCCTTTCATGGAAACGGTGGCTGTACGAAAGACTGTCTTAGGAACCAAAGTTGTTGTCACACGGATAGATTAGAGTGTTACACGCAGGAAGTCAATGTGGTGAATGTTCATCTCTTCACGCTTGTTTAAGCTTCTGTATAATGCGTTTATGCCTTGATGTAAGTACATCTGCTTATGTATGTTTATTGGATATGTTATTGATGTCCCACGATCATTATGTGGTTATCATCGGCGAGTTTTGAGCGCCGTAGCGGCCGTAATTTGCCGCGAGAGAAAGACGCTAATCAGTATTAGCATTGTCAGTATTCTAAACTGCTTCACCAATGTGTTTACACTAATAATGCATCATTGCACGGTTTATTATGACTATTTGCATTGATAATACTGTCATTACTGTTAGAGATGCAGACCTGAGTGTTTAATCCTTGTTTATTGTATTTGTTTGTCTATCATGCCAGTGTGTAAATTATTCTCAGAATAATATTGTAATTATATTTATTTATTGTTCCTTTAGACCATTAATACAGATGGCAAACCAAAGACTGTTAATAAATACATCTTTGTGAGGAATCTATTCTCCGACCCTTGATTCTCTGACCGGAATTGCATCCATATTTGGCCGCCTCAATCAGCATATTATAAAGTAGCACGCCTTCGCTACATAAGTGGTCCTTCGAGCCGGATTGAGAGCAAGATCGAACCAATATGGACAAAGCGGAAAGTGACCTATCAGAGACAATGTCCAGATCTCGACGCAAGATTAATCTGCCTACACATCTGGATGATTACGATGTTGGCTACCATCCTGCTGGTGACCCTTCTCCAAAAGCTTCCTCTCAATGTCCTAGTCAGCCCAAAAGCAGCTCGAGGAAAACGTCTCGCAGTGGTGCCAGCTCTCAATCCAAGACAAGTAGGCGTTCCATTACATCTGATGGCGTCTACATCCCACCAGAGCTCTCTAGCGTCCAGACTGCTATGTTGGAGGAGAAGATCAAACAGAGACACTGTGACAGTCTACGACAGCAGGTAGAAGAGGACTCTGATATTCCAGATCAATCAAGACTGCAGACACAAGCTAAAGAGGCTCAGCGCATGCAAGAGGAAGCGATATCTGCGAAGGAGGCTCTGTTGAGAAAACTAGAACTACAGCGCAAGCTTCAAGATGCAGACACTGAACTCGAAGTAGCTAAGCTTGTATCCTCAATGCTTTCTGAAGACTCTAGAGCAACCACTCCAGTTCCTACAGACACTGGTTCTCCAAACGCTCCACAGCTTGCAGCACGGAGCCAGGCTTGTTCACCACAGCTCATGCCTTCCGAACCTCAGCAGCCCTCCTTCCAGTCACCCGCTGTAACGTCAATGCTGTTGCCCTGTCTTACGGCACTGCCTGATCCTGAGGTCACTGCAGCGTCACCTAGACCACCACAAGCATTCTTACCTGCTCCTCATTCTGTGGATGTACCCATGCCTGCTGCATGTGACTCAGAGCCACAAGCCTTCTCACCGTCAGTCCCTAACGTAGCACCAAAGGCTTCTACTGCGGTTCCAGTACACTGTGTGTCATTAGCATCGAATGTGGCCTCTCAGTCTGCAGTAGAGTTCACCATCCCGACCTCCGTTGCTTACTCCATGAGCAGCAACATGCAGCGTGTGACACAGCAGCCTGTTACTGCCACATTACCTAACCTTCGCTACAGGCTATAATAGACAGCCACAACGCCGGTGACCACACTTCCAGGTCTGTCGCAGCTCCCCGTCTTCAGTCACCAAGCATCAACGACGACACGTCATGCTCCTGGTTACATTAAAGTATCTGAGCCTTCCCCCTCAATTGCCTACTCACCTCAACTGAGTCCAGAGATTCTGCTCGCATCAGCATATGGCATTCCACGACTCATGTTACCAGTCTTTGAGAGTGGTGCTGAGAGTGACTTTGCTTTGTTTAAGTTAGCATTGGACAATTTGTTGAGTAAGCACCATCATATCAGTGAACAGTATAAATATCATGTTCTCTTGAGTCATTTGGAACTGGTCTGTAACGGAGATGCTCATCAGCTCGTTAAATCCTTCCTGTATCATCCCCAGCCTTACACTGCTGCTCTGCAGGCGAAACGAATTTCGAGCAGAGCTTCAGCTATGTTCCAGAGTGAAGCTCTGAAGCCCCCTGGTAGAGCTAGAATACCACCTCATCCAAGAGGGCAGCCAAAGCCAGTTCTTCTAACACGTGAGAGTGTAGCTAGGACTTCTGGGTCGACATCCCCTAAATCCAGCTCCAAGCCCAAGCCATACTGTCCTCATTGTGACAACAGGGATCACTACCTTAACTCTTGTGAGACGTTTAAGAAGTTGACTACCTCTCGGATCATATCTTGGATTAAGGATGGTAAACGATGTTGGAGATGTGGAAGGTCACAAGCTGTAGAGTCTTGCAACCTCAAACGTCCATGTAGAATCTGTAAAGAGCTACATCTCACAGTTCTACACGATTCTATCAAAGACACCACCAGTGCTGTCCTCACTGTTAGCCTCCCATCGACCCGATTTTACTTGGACAGACCGAACCGTACACCCAGAGTCATGCTGAAGGTCGTCAAGGTCCTCCTGCACAATGGACACCACACAATGGAGACATATGCTGTTCTTGATGATGGATCAGAGAGAACACTCGTGCTTTCCCCAGTCGTGCAGCAGCTCAAGCTTTTCTGTACTCCAGAGTTACTTCATTTACAGACTGTTCAGCAATCTCATGCAGAACTTAACGGTTCGTCCGTTTCCTTTGAGGTTTCAGCGGTCACCAAACCCATGCAGAGGTTCACTATCTCCAATGCCTTAACTGTGCCTGGTTTGAGTCTTGCAGAACATAACTACCCAGTGGCTGCACTCCAACGAGCTTATCGTCATCTGAGAGATCTTCCTCTTCTCCCTGTTGACAGAGTCAAACCACTACTCCTCATTGGTTCTGACATGCCGCACCTCTTAATGCCGATACAGCCTGTATGCAGAGGACCAGACGGAGGTCCAATATCCATCAGAACACAGCTGGGATGGTCTCTTCAGGGTCCAATGAGCCCCAAGCAGCCCTCACGGTGTTATCAGCACTGCCTTAATATCACCACCACTCCACTTCATGATGATTTGATTCGGCACGTCGAACGTCTCTGGCAGCTAGACACCTTCCCATACAATGAGAAGATGGTCACCAGGTCCAAGCAAGACAAAGACGCTCTTGCTATGCTCCAGAACGCCACCACCAGTGTAAACGTAGATGGTGTTCAACTTTATGCCACACCATTGCTCCGATGCATGCCCATGACAATATTCCATACCAACAAGAACGCTGTTCTTCCTAGTCTTCGCAGTACAGAGCGCAGATTGGCATGAGATCCGGAACTAGCAAAAGCCTACTGCACTGAAATCCGCAAGTTGGAATCTGCTGGGTATGTAGCCAAGATAACCACAGAAGAAGCACACAATACCTCAGAGTCCTGGTTTATCCCGCACCATATTGTGCAACATAATGGCAAGAACAGGATCGTCTTTAACTGTTCATTCCAACACCAGGGCCAGTTATTGAACAGTCAGCTGCTTCCTGGGCCGATGCTGGGATCCTCGCTGTTAGGTGTGCTCCTGCGGTTCCGACAACACACAGTGGCTGTGAGTGGGGACATAAAAGCCATGTTCCATCAGGTACGCTTGTTGCCCAGGGATAAAACCATTGTTACGGTTTCTTTGGAGGAACATGCGCAGAGACCAGGAGCCTGAGATATATGAATGGCAGGTGCTTCCGTTTGGAACTACATGCAGCCCGTGTTGCGCCATTTACGCCCTCCAGCGCAGTGCTCAAATCCACCAGAACGACCAGGTCAGTCTGGTTAACATAGTTGAGAATTTCTTCTATGTTGATAACTGCCTGTACAGCACTTCAAACGCTGATGAAGCTAAGGAGGTAGTTGATGGACTTCGTCAATTACTGTCTGAGGGAGGCTTCGACCTGAGACAGTGGGCCTGCAACTTACCCTCTGTCATCGAACACCTTCCCGCCGAAGCACGGTCTGCTAACAGTGAACTGTGGTTGACAAAAGCCAGTACAGACCTACAAGAACCCACTCTGGGCCTACGGTGGGACTGTCTCAATGACACCCTAGGCTATAACTTGCGATCAACCGAGTCCCTAGAGCCTACTATGAGGAACGTATACAAAACCGTGGCCAGCCAGTACGACCCACTGGGGTACATCATCCCGTTTACCACCCGGGCTAAGGTTCTCATCCAAGACCTCTGGAAGCAGAATTTGGGCTGGGACGATCCAATAAACCCTTTACAGCTAAGAGAGAAGTGGCTAGCATGGATACAAGAGATTCCTAATCTCCTTCAGATGCACTTTCCTCGACCTTATGCCCCGGCCTGTGCTGATTACCCGAGTGTCATCCGAGAACTCCACGTATTTTGCGATGCATCAGAAAGAGCGTATGGCTCAGTTGCCTATTTGCGTACTACTGATGATCAAGGTCATGTTCATGTCGCCTTTGTTCTGGCCAGATCCAGAGTGGCTCCCAGAAAATGCCTCTCTATGCCTCGTTTGGAGCTGAGTGCAGCCCTGACTGGCGCCCAGTTAGCCAAAGTGATTCAGACTGAGTTGTCTCTTAATCTCCATACAGTCACCTTCTGGTCACGACCGTGTTGAACTGGCTCACCTCGGAGTCCTGTCGTTATAAGGTATTTGTAGGGACACACATAGCAGAGATCCAGACCCTCACAGACACTGCTGAATGGCGGTACATCGATTCAGCTCATAACCCTGCTGATCACATCACAAGAGGCCTGACACTGACCCAGATCGCAGGACCCCACCAGTGGAGCTCAGGACCAGACTTCCTCTTTCAACCTTCTGACCAATGGCCATCTACACCCATCACTGAGGTAGAAACGGAGATCAATGAGTTGAGGAAAACTACATTCATCGACACCGTCAAAGTCTCCAATCATTTACCTGTGGACCCTGATCAATTCCACACATGGCAAGAGCTTGTTGAGGCCACTGTCAGGTCCCTACACGGGGACTGCAGACGGTGACTCTTCTCTGCAAGCGGATGACTATGTTGAAGCAGAGAAACTTATCCTGGCCCAAGCTCAACAGGACTCATTCCCATTAGAAGTCCAAGCTTTGAAGACTGGACAGCTGATTTCAGCTACTAGCCGTTTGGCATCCCTTGCACCGGAGTATGATAAGGACACAGGTCTTATCAGAGTAAGGGGACGGTTACGAAGAGCGAGTGACCTTGACCTTGATGCCATCCATCCTATACTGTTGGATCCTGGTCATTCTACAACGAAGCTGTTAATTAAGGAGACTGACCATCGACTTCTGCATCCTGGTTCTGAAAGGGTGTTAGCAGAATTGCGTCACCAGTATTGGATACTTCGGGGCAGGGAAGCCTTTTGGTGACACTTTTGATGCCATGGCACCCAAGCTTCAAGAACTGCTTGCTCCACAGAAGATCAGATTCTGTCACATTCCACCTAATGCTCCTCATTTCGGAGGAACCTGGGAGCGTGAAGTCAAATCTGTAAAGGCTGCACTTCGGGTCATCCTGCGAGAGCAAACAGTGCCAGAGCCAGTGCTACGGACTTTATTCGCGGAGGTTGAGGGTATTCTAAATGCCAAGCCTCTCGGCTATGTATCTTCCGACATAGCAGACGTTGACCCAGTGACTCCGAACCTGCTCCTTATGGGCCGTCGTGATTTCTCTCTACCTCAAGTCTTTTTCGACTCTTCCAATATGCTAGGAAGACGCAGATGGAGAAACAGTCAGGTGTTGGCGGATCATTTCTGGACTGCCTTCATCCGGGATTACCTCCCAAGTTTACAGGACCGGCATACATGGAGAAAGGATGGCAAAGAGTTAACTGTGGGCCAAGTGGTTCTCATTGTTGATCCCCAACTTCCTCGTGCCCTCTGGCCAGTGGGCACAGTGACTGAGACGTTGGCTGGACCTGACGGGAAAGTTTGCACTGCTCGTGTCAGTGTTAATGGAAAATCCTACACCCGCCCAGTGGTTAGGCTGATTCCACTTCCTCACTTTGAGGAAGAGTCTTAGACACTAGACAGACTTTCTTGGTGTTTACAATTATCTCGTCAGATAATTGGGGGTGAAGGCACTAATCAGTATTAGCATTGTCAGTATTCTAAACTGCTTCACCAATGTGTTTACACTAATAATGAATCATTACGTGGTTTATTATGACTATTTGCATTGATAATACTGTCATTACTGTTAGAGATGCAGACCTGAGTGTTTAATCCTTGTTTATTGTATTTGTTTGTCTATCATGCCAGTGCGTAAATTATTCTCAGAATAATATTGTAATTATATTTCTTTATTGTTCCTTTAGACCAGGTGTGTCCAATCCTGCTCCTGGAGGGCCACTGTCCTGCAGAGTTTAGCTCCAACCCCAATTAAACACACCTGTACCAGCTAATCAAGGTCTTATTAGGCATACTAGAAACTTCCAGACAGGCGTGTTGAGGCAAGTTGGAGCTAAACTCTGCAGGACAGTGGCCCTCCAGGACCGAGTTTGGACACCCCTGCTTTAGACCATTAATAAAGATGGCAAACCAAAGACTGTTAATAAATACATCTTTGTGAGGAATCTATTCTCCGACCCTTGATTCTCTGACCGGAATCGCGTCCATATTTGGCCACCTCAATCAGCATATTATAAAGTAGCACACCTTCGCTACAGTGGCCGTGGCCTCTATCAGCAGGATCATGCGTCCTGCCACAAAGCAAAAATGGTTCAGGAATGGTTTGAAAACCACAACGAGTTTGAGCCTCCAAATTCCCCAGATCTCAATCCAATCGAGCATCTATGGGATGTGCTGAACAAACAAGTCCGATCCATGGAGGCCCCACCTCGCAACTTATAGGACTTAAAGGTCTGCTGCTAACATCTTGGTACCAGATACCACAGCACACCTTCAGGGGTCTAGTGAAGTCCAGGCTTCGACGGATCAGCGCTGTTTTGGCAGCAAAAGGGGAACCAACACAATGTTATGCTTGATCGAGATGTGTGTGTATATATATCTATTTTTATTTTTGTGGATATGGCATCATTCTTTGATACTATAAAAAAAGTATTTTATGTATGAATGAGGCATTATTACTAAAAAAAATCCCTGAAATCTAGATACACATGATGCAGTGATACGGTTCAATGCCGCACCAACAACAGGCTTTGAGAAAGATGTGGGCTCTAAAACAACAGTGCGACTGATCAATTCCCAGGTAAATTGTTTGCTAACTGGGGAAAGGTTAAAATTACATGTAGTAGCAATCTCTTTTAAAAAAAACCCATAATGTCTGTTTATTTCATAGGTAATGGCATCTGAAGACCACCATTTCCTCTCCAGTTCTTTGTACAGTGCAGGGATTTTAGTGAGCTGGGATCCTGGCCCTTATTCCGCTGATCTACGGGAGGTAAGAGCTCACTATTCCACTTTCTAGCATTTGGCAAACTCAAAAAATTCCAGGAAACCTGAGCCGCGTTTCCACCACAGGAACTTTCCCCAGGAACTAGGAACTTTGGGGTGGTACTCTGTGTGTTTCGACCGCAGGAACCAGGGTCTAAATGATGTTCCGGGTAAATATTTCCCCCTCCGAACGACCCTGCTCCCCAGGTAGTACTTTTTCAAAGTTCAGGAACTTGCGGGGGTGGGATCTGGGCACTGAACGTGCTGATTGGTTGAACTCAAGCAGCATTTTATTTCATTCAACCAGCATTTTTAAGTCTTTTGCGAGGTTCGTTCTGTGTTCAGTAAATATTGCTCTTTCTGTCTGATGGCGCACGTTCGTCTTATTTTAAATCTAGCTTTACGAGCTTTCAGAATACGCTTTAAGCCAGGTGCACACCGTGCGATTTTGGCCACGATTTGGCCGTCTGAGACAAATTTTTAAATCCTAAAAGATTTCTCTGATCCTAGACTAAAATCTGAAGTCTTTGATCCTTAGTTTGACATGTGCACCGACAACCGATTAATGACTGTTGCGATCAAATTTCACCTCAGACAAAATTCTGGCAGTGTCAGAAGATTTGAGTCACAATCCTGCAGTGTGACTTCTCCTAGGACGACGTCAAATCAAGAACCAATAGGAGCGCAGAACCTGATGAAGCATTTCATGCGACAACATCAAATCACAACAGGGAACATGTCGAAAAGAGTCAGGCAGTGTTGGGCACGTTACTTTAAAAAAGTAATTAGTTACTAGTTACTTCTTACAAATAGTAACTGAGTTAGTAACTGAGTTACATCATTATAAAAGTAACTAATTACCAAGGAAAGTAATTACTGCGTTACTTTTTTTTTTCTTTTTTCAAATGTTCAAATAATTTGGATGCCCCCAATATTAAATAAGTTAAATGAATGAATTGGACACTAAATAGAATAAATTATTATTATAAAACATTATACATTAATGTAGGCTACACTATTGCTGTGGGACAATGTGAGAGACACCTATCAAATTCAATACATTATTGTAAATATTATCAGTAGACCTACTATAGTGTAAATATTGTGTAAATATTATCAGTACTATACTACTCCTTTGGTAGTGGAGCTCACGTTATCACCTGGGTTTTTAACCGCTCATTTTGTGGTGGCATGTGATGATGTGAGGCTTCATTAGATTAGAATTACTGGCCACCGACGTGGAGAGACTCTTTATTCCTGGGCATAAGTTGCACGTTACATAAACATTCTTACCTTTCACCTCAATGAGGGAAAAGTAGCGCTTATATTTCCAGTTTCCGAAAGCTACCTTTGAAGTCGTTGCACTTGCCATTGCTCTGACTCCTCCTGGTCGTGTGTGAGAGTCTGACAAATGACAACTGAGATCCTACAGTGTGACATGTATTACACCTGGGATCATGTTCGTACAGTCTGACAAGCAACATTCGCAGAGGATTTAGAAAAATCGCACCGTGTGCAAGACCCTTTAGTATCAGTGCTCGTCTCTTTTCCGCCGTTTTGTTAATTACCTCTTTAGTAGGCCAATACATAACCAGCAAAAGCATCGCTGTTTTAATCACCTCCAGACAGTGTCGTGCAAAAGTGATTACTGTCCGTCGTTGACTGGGAGGAACAGTCGCACGCTACATCACCGTCCTACATCACACGTTTTGCAAAACATTACACAGTGATTTGCAAAACACTTAACACACTTGCATGCATTTGACACAGACATTTAGGAAGAGGTAGACCTAGAGCAGGGGTATTCAAACTGGGGTCCGGGGACCCCCAGGGGTCATCCAGAAGGTTCTAAGGGGTCCCCAGAAAATTTCAGAGAATAAAAAGACAAAGCAAAAATGGATAAAGTCTACCGAATATTCAAACGGTTTCATTTCTAAATGTTTCTCTCCTTTCTTGCCGTATACATTCCAGAATTGTATATGTTTGCTTAGAGAGTTTTTCTCACCATAGTCCCCTTTATCTCGCTCACTGGGGTTGTAAAACAGTTTTCTTAACACAGTACGTAAGCTGCTTACATTTATTGCGAAAGGTGCTTATACAAATAATTTTGAATTGAAAATGTTCTTCTTCAGGTTTATACATCCAACATTAATAGCCAATTTAACAATATGCTGTATTTATAATGTCACACTTACTATTTATCTAACAGTTTAAATGTTTTTTCGTACATAAAGATAGATGGATTTTAGGAAGGGGGCCCCTCATAAAGGTTCATTATTTTTGGGGGTCCTTGGCATCATAAAGTTTAAAAACCCCTGACCAAGAGTAGGATGTGGACAAAGAAGACAGGGACCAAATTCGCACAACCTAGGTTGACCATGAGTACTCACTACCCATGGGTTGACATTGAGAGAGGCTGGACAGAGAGTTAAGCCCAACCTCAGCAGATATAAAAAACAAACCTTTGAAACTGCATGAATGAATCAAATTATTTTAGAGTGTGGAGAGAAATAAATATTTTCATCAATAGGCAGTACTGGGGGGTCTGTACCATAATGGTAGTTTAACAAAATCAGTTTTCGAGTTGACAAAACCAAAACAATCTATTCAGGCTTTGTTGGTCCCATGATGCTGATCATCAGCTTTCTCTGTCAACTCAGGATTTGATCCTGAGTTTAGGAGTTTAGCTGTGACATCAGTAGTGAACAGCCAATCACACGCTGTGGATCAGTGAAACTGAGATTCATTTCTCTCTTCTGCAGAATATTACATTATTGAAAAATATTAAGAATTTAAACAAATAGACAGGAAGAAAAGAGCTGTCTATGAAAGAGGACAACTTAAAGAAATATCTTATACGTCAATGCAAGTAAAAGTTATGAAGTTAGTTTAGTTGATATATAGAAATAATTGAACATTTAAGCTCACATGTAGTCATTTTGTAGCTTTATTTATTGATTTTAAAGCTTATTTGTATGACCTTTTATATAGGCAATTTATGTACATTTGAACTAAGTGCCTATTAATGATTGATTAAATAAAATGATACATGTGTAATTGATTAAGGGTATAATTACATAAATTATATCTAAATCAATAAAAAAAGTATTATTATTATAAATAAGCATTGTTAAAAGCCAGACACTTTAGTCTTTAAAAACGATTTGCTATGCAGTGACCTTTAATTTGGAGTAGAAACAGGGGGAGTGACTTTATTGCATCAGAGGCGTGTCACTTTGCTCAAAGCTGATTGGTCTAACTTCAGTTTGAGATCTCTTATCCAGAACATAACCTGTTCTGGAGCAGGTTAGCCATGAAGCGTAAGTTACTATGGAGATGAACATGGCCAAAAGCCAAACCACTTTAATGGTACCTTGAACCCAGGATTGGCACAAACTAAGCTTAAACATTTCTGGCTAGCCAGCTAAACCGGCTTCATGGTATAGGCCCCTGGTCTTGTGTGTACTGTTTGGTCAATATATTCATATACTTTACTTTAACAATATCTCTGAAAAAAATCAAACACAGATTATATAATTAGAAAAGTAGAAATTTTACAAGTGTTTAAGATTGAGAACAGCAGTGTGTAAATGAATCAAACAGAATCAGATCGTTTGAACCATGTGTGTGCCATACGGTGTCAAAATTGAGTTTTGTTAAATTATTTAATTATTTTAATTTATTAATTATTTTGAAAGAAGCGTTTAATTTTGCAAAAGAACTGAGGTGTTCTGCTACTTGTGTGTGTGGATGTGTGAATTGTGTGTAGTGTTTTGACAAAACGAGCCTTGTTTTTAAAATTGTGCTTAAGCAATCGTAAAAAAACTGTAATACATTTAGGTAGTACAAATGTTACAGCTGGACACAATTTATATCAGAACACCACTTAGAAGCAGTACTTTTAAAGGTCCCGTTCTTCGTGTTTTTTTGAAGCTTTGATTGTGTACAGTGTGCAATATAACATGTGTTCATGTTTCGTGTGTTAAAAATACTGTTTTTTTTACACACGAAACATGAACACATGTTATATTGCACACAATGTACTTATCTGTATACCGCTGTTTTCACTGTCCTAAAAACGGGTTGATGAGTTCCGTGTTCTATGAAGTCCCTCCTTCAGAAATACGTAACGAGTTCTGATTGTGCCAGCGGTTCCTGTGTTGTGATTTGACCGCACCTTAGCGAACGTGGCACGGTTCCTGTGTTGTGATTCGACAGCAGCTTAGCGCACGTGAAAAGGTCACGCCTCTTAACGGGGTGATGTATGCACTCAATGATCTCTACAGCGTCCCTGGGAAAGCCAAACAAAGTTGATTTGACTCCGGGATGAAAATAACAGCGTCTCGACGACATGGCGACAAACACACTCAAACGCAGCACTTCCTTTTCTCCACGCGACACGTCCTCTTCTCCACGTGGGACAGCAACAAGACCACGCCCCCTTTTTTCGCGTAGTCTTGTGGGCGGAGGTTAGTCTGTTCTATCGACGTCATTTATGAAGGAAGTACCAGGATGTAGTCCAAGCCAGCCGTTCGCTGTAGGCTTTGAAAGGGAACTTCTGTTAAATAAAATATCTCGCTTGGCATTGAACTTTGAGCTTTATAATTTTACAGGTATTATTTATGCTCTAACAGCAACATTACACACTAACTAAAGTTTGAACAGTGGGATCACGAAGAACGGGCAAGTTATATGGGGTTTTTTTCTCGCCAAGTATTCTTTTCCATTCCAAAATACATCACCGATTACATACTGTTTCATGTTTTTTAAATAATATTTGTAAGCATTCCAGATTTCATCATAGGGCTGGGCGATATGGCCTACAAAACAAATCCCCCGATTTTTTCACAAAAAATCTGATTTACGATTTAAATAGATTTATTCCCCCTTCCTACTTAAAAAATCTCCAGATAACAAAGAAATTGAAACAAGTTTTAACTTTATATTGTTTATGTAAAATATTTGCGTATTGTACATATTTATTATTATGTAAAAATAATACTTATGTGTCACGAGATCAGCCCGTGTGTGAGCTGAGCTCCCGCTGCGCTGTCTATTACTGCTCCGAGCTGAGAAACATCTGTGCAGCTTAAACGAGTAACGTTAGCGCGGTTCCATTCAGACTTCAAACACACTTTGCAGCGGGGTATTGTTTGTTCTACGACTGACGCCGAAAACCCGAACCAATTACGAATGACACTGTATGTTGTAAGATGACAGACACTGTCCGTTTGTGTATCTCTGGCAAACGCGCCGGGGGCAGGCTGAAGCCCAATTTATACTTCTGCGTCGAGTGTACGCCATTAGCTACACCGTAGGCTGTGTGATGCGCGCGTACCCTATAACGTACCCTGACGCGCACCTCTCCAAAAATGTAACAACGCGTCAATTTTACGCGGACCGCAAGCGCTGTGATTGGTCCTGCCAGAACCCCTCGTCAGGTCAATAAATAAATAAAAAAATCTGCGATAGGAGTGTGTGTGTCCAGAAATGGGATGATAGTTTCATCCTCACATCTGCTATATAACACAATATTTTGTAGTGCAGAGATTGTTTATGTTAGTGAATAAATACATAGATCTGCTGTGTATAGTTTATTTATTTCCTCATTAAAACCAAAGATGTAAATCAGTGATTGTATATCAAGAACAGGGACACATCACAATGGGTGCATTTCGTTTTGTGATTTCAACGGAACGAATAAAGACTCCGCAACAGCAATCGATTAAAGCGCTATAGCCTGTGCACGAGCTACCGATACTGAAAACAGCGCCACGAGCTCTGCATGATTTCACAAACGCACTCCAGCGCCAGATCGCCTCTTATGTAACTCTATTAATCAACTAGAGATGCTTAATTTGTATTACACACAACAACTCAAGCCGCAAGAAAAGCCACTATCTGCCGCCATCACTGCTGCTGACTTCGGGTGCATCTCAATCAGCTCCCAAGTTCAGTAGTCAGGGCACTGATCAGGGAGTCAGCCCATTGACGTATGTCCTGATCAGTGCCCTGACTACTGAACCAGGGAGCTAATTGAGACACATGCAATGACAATGTAAACAAGCCGCTTCTTCTTCAGCTTTTGCATTGATACTGTGGATTACCTTCAACATGCCCGTGGACACTGCCTCCTAGCGGCCTGCATGTGTAATTGCACATTGACACGGACAAAAACGCAGAAGTATAAATGAAAACCAACGCGTAACTTGCGCCGTAGAGGATACGGCGTAGGTCCGACGCAGAAGTATAAATCAGCCTTGAGCCCATTCAGAACTACGGGAGGCCAGAGGCGCGCGTCGGCGGATGTTAAAGGCCCTGTTCTTCGTGATCCCACTGTTCAAACTTTAGTTAGTGTGTAATGTTGCTGTTAGAGCATAAATAATACCTGTAAAATTATAAAGCTCAAAGTTCAATGCCAAGCGAGATATTTTATTTAACAGAAGTTCCCTTTCAAAGCCTACAGCGAACGGCTGGCTTGGACTACATCCTGGTACTTCCTTCATAAATGACGTCAGTAGAACAGTAGAACAGACTAACCTCCGCCCACAAGACTACGCAAAAAAGGGGGTGTGGTCTTGTTGCTGTCCCACGTGGTGAAGAGGACGTGTCGCGTGGAGAAAAGGAAGTGCTGCGTTTCAGTGTGTTTGTCGCCATGTTGTCGAGGCGCTGTTATTTTCATCCCGGAGTCAAATCACCTTTGTTTGGCTTTCCCAGGGACGCTGTAGAGATCATTAAGCGCATATATATCTCCCGTTAAGAGGCGTGACCTTTCCACGTGAGCTAAGCTGCTGTCGAATAACAACACAGGAATCGTGCCACGTTCGCTAAGCTGCTGTCCAATCACAACACGGGAACCGCTGGCACAATCAGAACTCGTTACGTATTTCTGAAGGAGGGACTTCATAGAATAAAGGAAGTCATCAGCCGTTTTCAGGACAGTGAATACAGTGATATACAGATAAGTAAATTGTGTTAAAAATACTGGGGTTTTTTACACGCGAAACATGAACACGTTATATTGCACACTGTAAACACAATCAAAGCTTCAAAAAGACACAAAGAACGGGACCTTTAAAAAGAAAACCGATTTTCATTCAAACAAATCTACATAAACTGCACATTCGAATTAATCGATAAAATCGATTTATCGCCCAGCCCTATTTCATCAATTCAGTTTGAGTGAAATTAAATATTCCTCCTTTTGTTTTGCTTTCAGTGGTTCAACAAGACAGATTACCCAATATTTAAACAGTATCAGCGTTATCGACGCTTGCACCCTCAACAGCCATTTTATATTCTACACCCACGAATGGAATGGCAGCTGTGGCAGCGAATACAAGACAATATGGCCGAGACTATACAAAAAAACCCACCCTCATCAGGCCTGCTGGGTAAGTAAAAAAAAAAACAAAACAGAAAATTCGTATCATAAATGATTATGAAACCAGAAAATACACACCTCAGCTAAATTTGGCTGTCAGTTCTTCTTTTAGGGTTTAATCCTGTTCTGTACACACAGAGTTTAGTAATTTACCGAAGTGACAACCACATTCTACAAGTGAATTATGGTTACCACGGTGTCAATCATTGATATTTCTGGAGTGATAATTTAGTGGGTTCACTCCTGTATTTAAATGCGGTTGTCATTCCTGGAACTTTACAGTGTGTATCTATATTTTTTTCCCTTCTACCTCCATAGGCACAGTTTTAATGATGTCGCTGTGTGAAGTGGTACATGTGTACGAGTTCCTGCCGTCGCGACGGAAAACCGAGCTGTGCCACTACTACCAGCGTTTCAGTGATGCTGCCTGCACCCTAGGTGCCTACCACCCATTATTATACGAGAAGAACCTGGTAAAGAGGATGAACCAGGGATCTGACCGTGACATCTATACATATGGCAAGGTCACTCTCCCTGGGTTCAGTACATATAACTGCACCCATAGCTCCACTTCCAACACTCAGTCAAAGACATAATTTAAAGGTGAACTGATTTTCTCTGTACACTTTCAGAATGTAACAAAGCGCATGATTTAGTCTACAACTGCAACAAGTATTTGGTCTGGTCTCTGAGATCAGGAGTCGGTTAAACTAACAAACTAAACACTAGCGATTTCTTACTGAAAGGAACTTAAATTCACATGGACACAAAATGCTGAATATATAGCGGCACGTTCTGTATATGTGTTAACTACCATCCATCATTCCCTAACTAATCCTATAGTGGTAAATTCATACTGTTTGCTGTTATTTAAGAGAAAAAAAATCTCAATACCACATGACTTTCAAACACTGCCTAATGTGACACATTAAAGCACTGATGTCAAAAGAACTGATGAACGTCCTGGCATCACACACTGAATCTACGTCCATATTATTAGACAAAATAAAGCTCTTTGTTAGAAAGCAGCCAAGATTCTGTCCATAAAAGTGTAGCGTGCAAAGTTCTATGTCCAAAGCCAGCCTGCCGAGTCCATAATGTGCAGGTTTCCGATTTATGCAACTGCAATCCTAACACATCATTCATGCAATATTGTATACAATTATGCCATGGTCTGCCTGAATACTCGATTCTGATTGGCTGGAAGGTGTGCAATAAAATCTTTTAATGCACTGGTAGTTCTAAGTCAGTTGAATCACCGTTCTATATTAATGCGCTGTTTTCATTGAAGCACACACACTTAGGCCCGCGTGTCCACCAAAACGTTTTTAGCTGGCTGAAAACGCTAGGTGCTCAGCTGAAAACGCCTCGCTGTGGCAGCGCAGCGTTTTTTTCAGTTGAGACTCTTTGCTTGTTATGATACGGATTATCCGCGGAAGTGTTACTAGTATCTCATTTCACAGATAGTTTGTTTCTGTATTGATTCTATATAAGAATGCAGATACAATGTAAAGGATTTGCTCTGGCTCTTGTTTTAAATTATTTTGTTCCATTTTCATACTGCTTGTTTTCATCTGTTGACGTTGTACAAGCAGAATGTTGCGGTTGGTCGGTGTTGTATTTGTCCCGCCCCTCCTCCACTGTGATTGGATGGCTGTGTGAAAATTGACAGGGATGAGCGCTGTGTTTTGCTCAAAGTTGAACATTCTTCAACTCTCGGCAACCAGTAAAAAACGCTTAGCGCTCAGCACTTGTTACAGTCAGGTTACGCAGCGAGGAAAACAGGATGCAGACTTTAAATAATATATGGGTTTAATACAAATAATAGTAGAATACAGAAACAGGACACAACCAAACAACAAGGTAACGCAAACGAGAACGGACAATGAGTGCAGAGGAGTGAGTCAATATAAAAAAAGTGTAGATGATGACGAACAGGTGCAGGGAATCCGGGGAGAGACGATGAGGAAGTGAGTTCAGGGGCCAGTTGCATAAACTAAGCCATTATGTTAAGACAGTGTCTTAAGATCTAGTGTGAGCCACTAGCAGTTAGGCAAGTGGCATTCAGTCTTACTTTTCGTATCAAATTAGGCCAGTCTATGTTTTTATGTAACTGATTAAAAAAAATTAAGAACAGTCTTAAAGAAAAAAATGTATGTCTAACTTGTAAGACTAGTCTTAACGGTTTATGCAACCGGCCCCAGGTGTGAGACAGGGAGGATTCTGGCAAACGAGTCCGGAACAGGCATGGATTGTAAAGCCTGGCTTATACTTCACTTTCCGCGCCCGGATGCGTCACGCACGCAGCCCTGTCCGCGCGTCTTTCAAAGTATACTACACCACGGATGTGCACGGATGATCGCGTTTGACACATGCGCAGTAAAAAAATGTTCTATGCTCTACCAGACATTGGAGGGCAGCACTGAGTCATGTCATCAACGGGACATTCGCTGGGCATGATTGGAGAAGTACTGTAGTGCATCCACCATTGCAACATAGATTGGAAGAAACACTGAAGAATCAAAAATTCTTTTTTTTTCAAGCGTGTTGTTTTTAAACCGGTCTTTGCACACTCTTCTTCGACGGCTGAACTCTGTGCTCAATACTGTGCGTATTGCCACCTAGTGGACTCTTCTGTACTGCTGGCGCATGCGCTGGTGCACACGGACTGTCCGCGCGGCCTCGAAATTTGGACGAGGTGTGCGTCCGACCGCGAGCCCTCCGCATGACGAAAATTACGTCATGCAGACGGTGCACACACGCGGACAGCCGAAGTATACCCGGGCCTTAACAGCGCTTGAGTGTGAAATACTCGCTCAGCGCCTCGTTACGCTCATGGTGTTCTAAAAACACGGCGCTCCCATTGTAAACAATTGAATACGCCAGCCAGCTGTGCGAAAAAACCCTTGGTGGACACACGGCCTTAGGCTTACATCAATCGCATACAGAGCGGAGATCGCACTGCGCACACACACAATCATTCAGGAGCGCAGAAACTTGAAAGCTACTGGATCACTACATTATATTTCTCAGCAACGATGGGGTTACATCACTATTTTGAAGTAATAAACGCACATCTTCGTTGTTAAGAGAGATGCTGAACAGACACAGGTACGAATCTCTCTCTCTCGACAATTAATTCAAATAAATGCTATGATTCATTCATTCAAATAAATGTAATCTTACGCACTACTTTATCTCCGTGTCTGATTCAAAGCGTGCAGAATGCTAGATCTCACGAGCCATAACGTCAAAGATTGCGCTGCAAACATCAATAACAGCTTTAATGTTGGTAAATGACCATGGCATAAGCGGGATAATCCACGGCTAGCTGCACTTAATGCACTCCGCTTCGCGTCGGGTGGTTCTTTGCTTTAATGCACAGCCAGCTGTGGATTATCCCTTACTTATTTGCCAACACACACATGCCATTAGCAAAATAATGCTTTAAATCAATGTATTTTATGAAAGCTGTGTTTCAAGGCCTGGAGATCTGTATGCATTCAGTATTTACACTGTGACGCCTTTCCTCTCATAGCACCTGTAACCAGTCGTAGGGCCGTGGAGAATGTCCTTGCATGCTTTACTGAAATTGCACTATCATACCTGTAACAAACTTGTATTTAGTTGTATTTATGAACGTGGCGAGAAGGAAAACCGGGAACGTGCATGTTTGTCCTGTTTTATACAGATTCAATTTCAATTTAAGCCCTTAAAACATGAAAGCAGATGCATTTTGTGGAGGATAAGGGCATTTATTTTTAGTAGTATTATTTATTTAATGTTTATCCAATTTGTCAATATATCTCATCCATTTATATTACTCAAACACATAGATTACAATGTGTAAATACTGAAAAATAAATACTGATAGATCCTAGTATGAATCCTGAACGATGTGGAAACAGACTTTCTATCTAAACTGGCTTTATTTTTGCCTTGAAGTTAACATGAAATTTAAACTGCTTTCAAAATTGAAATATAACTTTATACAGTTTCATGTTGACTTTACAGTAGAATTGTAAAGTTGTATTGTGAATTGAATTGTTCAAATGTGAAATCATGCTTTTCCTCCCTTTTAAACCTTATTTATATTGTTCTTAGTTTTTTCTGAAAGAGAAATCTTTATATGTACTGTGTAGCATACAGCAGATTAGTATTATTAATATATTTAGAAATTAAATAAAACAAGTTAGCATAGAATGTATTGGTAACAACTAATTGTTAATTTATAAAATGTCTGCAGATTGGACTACTTCAAGTATAATTCAGATGTGTCTCTTGTAAATGAACTTTGTCATGTCTTGCATGGGTAAACCAATTCAAATTGATCAAACTAATCTTGGCTATGCACATGTGAACAACTGTCAAATGTATATATGTTTTATTTTTTTATTTCTATTTCATATGCTTCTCGAATGCAATGACTAATTTATTTTTAATTTTCAAGAATCTTCCCTTTAAGCATTCTATCGGCATTAAGAAATTCGGACCCACTTTATATTAGGTGGCCTTAACTACTATGTATTAACATTTAAATTAATAATTTGATACAATGCACTTATTGTGTACATACATGTTTTTACATTGTACTTACATTTAAAAAAAATACCTGCATGTAATAACATCTCTAATTAATTTCTGTAGTTACATTTGTAATTACACAGTTGACACTTCCCTTACACCTAACCCTACCCTTAAACTTGTCCCTAACCCTACCCGTATCCCACCTTAATATCAGCAAAGGTGTTTTGCAACACAATTTGAACACAGTAAGTACATTGTACTTATTTTTTGATGTAAGTACATAGTACTTAAGGCCACCTAATATAAAGTGGGGCTAGAAATTTGTTAAATTGATTTACTCTTTGTTAACATTCAAATGCCAAAGTTGTTGTACACATATAAGTAACTGAACTGTGACGAAGGTTGACTAATTGTATTAATGACTAAAAGCATGACTAAACAGAACCTTTGTGCTTTTTGAATAGTATGTTACTTGGATGACATCTAATGTCCTTCACTTACAGCAGAATGGGAACAGCTACTTCACCTCACTTGCTATTTTAAGTTACTGGAACAGATACAGATTTAGATAAATCTGGCTTAATACATGGTTCACAAGTTTAGGCTATTACTGGATGAACAAGTGGAGCATTGTGTGCTCTAAAGGCAAGCATGAGCTTCTGGATCTCTGTTAAATTGCTGGTGAAGACACTGTAACGAGACCTGGCTGAAAAAACTCTTCATGAATGACATTGAAACATTTAGAAAATTGATATTGAAAATCTCTTAACATGGCAACCTTTCCATTTGATTGGTTAACAATCGCAAGTGTTCTTCCTATGTATAAATAATGTGCTACCATAACTTATTATGACTTATAACTAAGTATTACTGCTTCAATTTATATGCTGTATGCAGTACTGTACAGTAATGTGGTAAAGTCTATAATGTAATGTGATAAATTATATTAACTGACAAACTTGTTTCTTAAAACAAGCAATTGATAAAATAGGCAATTCTGCCATTTGTATCAAGAACGTTTGATACCATAGTCAAGCACTGCTTTAAGTACATCAATTACATTCCATTAAAAATAATACATCCGGAATATATTGAAAGCATCATTAAAGGTGCTGTGTAAGGTACAGCAGTCCAAATTCAAAATATTGTTTGCCCTGCCCCCTTCTCCTCAGATTTGACGCTCGCGGGTTGTCAGTTTGAGTTTGACACGCAACAGGAACGAGCGCAACTGTCAATGGAAGGCGAGGAGACTTAAACACTGTAAGTTGATTAGTTGATTTATCCGCATTTTAATGTGATTCCGTTCATTTAGATGGATGCCGAGGCTTTTTTGGTCGGGTAGAATCTGCGATCTCTGACCCAGTTTGCGCTGGCTTACATTGCTGTGTTTTCCGCCGGTGTGGAAATACTATTGGATAAATTGGCAACGTGCGTTATCACACAGACCAAAAACAGACACGGAACGCACATTTCAAAGCAGATTAACTGGCTGTAGCATTGTTTCCTAAATATCTACAAACATATTATGGTATTTTTAAGCTTTAGTACAGTCAAAAACTTACATTCAGCACTCTTAAGACTCAGCGTGTATATATTATTAAATTAAATTATTTTGGCTATACCAAAATAACCCTGCCTGTCATATTCACTGCAAGACAGCACTTCCCTGCAAGTATTAAAAGACTAATAAAACAACAACTGTTTACACTGTAATTGTGTCACTTTCTTTCAAGAGTTTCAATATGGTGTAATATGACTTATAGGCCCATACAAAATTCATTGCTGTATATTTCATACAAGGAAAAGGTTTTGGTCTCCCCGTCGGGGAATCGAACCCCGGTCTCCCGCGTGACAGGCGGGGATACTTACCACTATACTAACGAGGAGCTCCATGACACTTCTTTGCTGAGTAAGCCTGAAATACATAGTAATAACACGGTAATAATCATTATAAAAGCAGCTATTTTTTTATGGAATACAATGCAAGGATTTTTATTTACGATATTTTATTAAATCTTACTGACCTGGACCATGAAAGGCTTATCTATCTGGCATAGCTCAGGAGTTCACTGTGTAAACAGAACAAAAACGGCTAAATAATGTTTCTAACAGCCATTAACATTTTAGCACACAGTAAATGAGAATTAGTTATTTTCTTACTTTATTCACTGTTTGATAGATTTAACAAAGGATATACACATTTATATACAGACATTACTGAAACAGGTACTAGTTACATTGTTGTGACAGTTGACTGTATAATCACTTTGCTTTGTACATACTTCCATTTTTTGTGCTGTATATTCTACAATGTCCACTTAATATTGTATATTTTTTACGTGTGCAACATGTAGGCAACCTGAATCAGTTTACTTGTAAATACACATTATATTTATTTGGCCGTAGTACTCTGATGTTAGTTTTTTTTTTTTAATTGCTTGAAAGCCTACGCTGTAGTAATGCAATTACTGTATTATTACATTGTAATAAATATAAATATTAACTAGGCAAAAATATTTGCTTCTCCCCGTCGGGGAATCGAACCCCGGTCTCCCGCGTGACAGGCGGGGATACTTACCACTATACTAACGAGGAGTGGCTTAGTGGTCACATGCTTCAGTCTGCAGAAAAACTATACTTCATGACAAATCTCAAATCTCTCAAAAGTCTTTACGGGTTTTCAATGTCTAGTAAAGAAAACAATTAGACGGAAATTACCTTTCCTGCACTGTACAAAGAACTGAAGAGTAAATGGTGGTCTTCTGATGTCATTTCCTGTACAGTAGACAAACATCATGGTTCTTAATATGAGCTGTGGTTACTGTTTTCATTTGAACCTTTTCTCATGTAGAAAAGGTAAAGAAACAACTAGGAATGAATCACAAATCTATTACACTAAAATTTAATAAGCAACCTGGCTCATTAAACAAAGTCACTAGCAGCCAGGTCTTCTAGTCAAGAGAAGACATGTCTGCTAGTCATGAATTTGGCTAACAAAAATATTTAAAAAGTACATACTTTGTGCTCAAAATGAGCTAAAATGCAAAGTAGTATGCCCAATTAGTAATACCGTAAATCCTCTAATATTGGCCTGTATTCCATTAGCGGCCGGGTCTCCAACATTGGCCGGTCTCGCTGTCACCGAAGGTAAATAAAGGCCGGTCTCTAATAGCGGCCGGGGCTATTATTAGAACCAACGTTTTTCTGGGCAGGCCTCAACATTATGCTTGCTTGTGATAGTAACATGCAAGTACCACAGGGTACTGGTCATGTCAATCACCCAGACATCCCAAGTCTCCCGCATATTTATAGCGGCTCCCTGATGCCCGCAAATTAGTAAAATTCTCCCGCAATCTAGAGCGAGCGAGCAAGAGCGCGCATGCGAGACACAAACTGTGCACGCGCGCACGGCAGAGAGGGAGAGAGAGCGAGAAACCTTACGTGTGTGTGCTAGTGTGCACCTAATGAAGCGCATGTAAGACGTGTATGGTTAAGTGTTTACAATGCACTACCGGTAGCCTATGTTTGCTACGTTTTTGTTACCATATTTCTACACTGGAATTTAGCCTGAATTACCGGTATTTGTTGTTAATGTTCTGTATGCATACCATAATGAACCGAGTATTTTATAGGTTGAAATAGACGCAAAATCTCATTTTTAGTCATTATACTGGTAGTTTGATTTGCTCAAATAGAAATTGAGGCCTGCCTCTAATTCTGGCCTCCTTCCAATAAAGGCCTGGACCGCGATGCGCTTGAGTAAAATAAAGGCCCGGGCCTATATTAGAGGATTTACGGTAGTAATAATCAATTTCCACAAGCACAAACATAAAATAACATTTGAAAGTAAAAAAAAACGTGTCCCCGTTTTTTTATGAACAAGTGAGATTTCAATTATATTTTGAAACTACAAAATGTCGTCAGTTTCCATTTCAGAAATCTGGTCATCTTAATTTATAACATTTTAGATAGAAAATAAAATAATAAATGCGTTTTGTTACATCACCTTTCTGATACAATTGTTGGACTGGTGCGCCGCCCAGTGGTCAGTCAGTGCTTTGACAAATGTAATAGGCCACGATTCTGTTTTACAGACAGTTGTATTTATTTAACCAGTGTTTAAAGCTTTACAAATTACAGTTTTAAGGTTTTAAATAGGGTCTTCACACAGTGTAACTAATGTCCATTAGTGTGAAAGGCAACAATAAAGGATAAGTTAGTTGTAACAAAGTCGTCCTGAGAGGATGAACGAATGCTTGAAAGTTACAAAGTAGCCCTTTCATTATCTAAATGTGCACCACAGGTTAAAAATTCGACAGAAACGGTGTACCCTTTCATTAAACATGAAAAGAAAAACAGCTCACCTTATAGCAGCGATGGCGCCCTCCAGCTGAAACGACTTCAATCTGCCGACTGTCGCTGAAATGCAAAAAAATATTCGTTTTTTTAGTTTATATGACCTGCACACGCTTAAAATTGATTATGTTGTGGATATCAACTAAATCAGCTCCAAATTGGAAACGTGCATTTACTATATGCTAAACAAAGTTTCGAAGCAAACATGCTAGCTAGCTCGACTGCCGCGAATACAAAAAGTTTAGACAGTTTTAACTACAAATACGAATTACTCATAAACACTTTCACCTGTCATACGTTATTAAGTGGGTAGATCATGCGATGTAATAAAACATTTATGCAAAAACTGGTCTTCAAATTTTAGATGTACGAACAGGTGTCAACAGTTCGCAGGATGACCGTTGGAAGCGAACCGTGAGTGACTCAGGAAAGAAGAAGTGATCCGAATTGAAGTGTCTTATTGCGCAGCGACACTAGTGGTGGTGATGGGGAGTCGACTCCAAAAGAGTCGATTCCTCGACTCTGCAGAGTCGGGGTCGACTCTAGTCTAAGTCTAGGGCAGGAATCGACTCTCGGTGTCGACTCGGTTGCTGTGTCCTCCGAAATCGCTCACCTGTTTACTGATTCACTAATCCCTATATAGCGCATGGGAGTTGAGTACACTATATAAGCAAGAAGTGAACGAAATGAAGCGTGAAATTCGGACACTGACGTATTACAGAGAGCTGTAGCAGAAACTTTTGCCGCGTTCCAGGCAACCCGTAACTCGTGTTTTTCCAACCTTCTACCCGTGAAAGTGGACTGGAACGGCAGTCAAACCCGTGACTTCCCACCCGTGAACTCGTACTAGATCGATGTACTCCCAGTTACGAGTTCTGACGTCACAGAGCCCGCGAAGCAACAATGGCAGCCCCCATGGATGCTGTGTTTTTGGAAGTCAGTACACGGTGAGAAATAGACTTTAGGACAATATAACGTTGGAATCAAATTAATAATAATATAATAATGATAAATAATACACACACGATTATGTATTACAATGTTATGTGTCTGGGTCATGCTCATAAACTGATGGTCAGAAGCCTTCACATTCTCACATACACTCAGAAGGGCCAAATCGTTTATTAAAATAAGGTATTGCTCTAACATTATTTATACGCAAATATTATGTATTATCAGCAGCTTTTCTTGCGTAAGCTAGTTTTCAGTCCATTGAGTGCAAGAATAAATTAATACCAAATAAATTTCAAAATATACAAAGAACGTAAAATAAAAGGTATAACACAGCTTCTCTTGCCTAATGCGTCGTTTTTTCTCCTCCGTTTCCTTCAAGTAAGCAATAAGTAAGCACTTTTGGCGATAGAAATGATGGTAAATGAGCATAAGCACCGTACGGCTCGCCATGTTTTGTTTACATCTAGCACCACAATTCCTTGCGCTCAAGCAGTTTGGCGTGACTTTGCCTGGAACGCTACAAAGTCGTAAGTCGTGGTTTGAAGTCGTAACTTACGGGCTCAAAAACCTGCCTGGAACGCAGCATTTGTCACATAGCCTACATGTATCCTATGTAGGCTACTGTTTAGAAATAGATAACATCCATAGACTTTATTTTGTTACTAAAATAATTACAAAATATCAGCTTTACCTCGTGTCAGCTTTAGTTCAATTGATTGTATATTAATGCAATAAATATAGATTTGGTTTTCCATGGTTAACCGCCATAAAAGCCTGAAGTATGAAACTCAACTAAAAACACAAATATAAACTTACATTTAAAAAAAAGTTAAAATAATAGGAACTAAAAATTTCACCATTAAACTAATACAAGGGAACATTATTTATTAATTTTATTAATAGGCCTATGCAATAATATAGCAATATGTAGAAACAAATAAATACAAGTATTTACCAACACATTTTGATGTATGCAGAGACATCTATAGCATAATAAGTTTGTAACTATTCAATAAATGTGTTCAGATCAAATCAAATCAAAATCAAATCAAATCAAATCACTTTATTGTCACACAGCTATATTCACAAGTGCAACAGCAAGTGAAATTCTTGGTGCAGTTCCGAGCAACATAG
The DNA here is from genome assembly GCA_023566225.1 of Romanogobio albipinnatus. Lineage (NCBI taxonomy): Eukaryota > Metazoa > Chordata > Actinopteri > Cypriniformes > Gobionidae > Romanogobio > Romanogobio albipinnatus. The sequence goes on along the minus strand of CM042255.1, from coordinate 20,659,749 downwards.
CAGTCATGACATGACATGTACAACATTTAAAGCAGCATCAGATTACACATCTGATGCGCCCACAATTACTCACAGCACAGTAAACTCTACAATAAACAATAAATAATTTACACAATGTGAGTGTAGTTCTCACAGCTTTAACCAATATACACATACTTACAATATACATATACTTTAAACAATATACACTAAACATACATTAAACAGTATACATTAAGCTATAATAATAATAATAATATACAATGTACAGTATACATTATTATTCACAGTAGAGATCCAATTATGTACAATAGGTGCTATATGATAAATGATAAATAATAAATGATACATAAATGTGTATATAATGTGTGTGTGTATCTACAGTGGGTTGTGCGGAGTGATATTCTGTCCAGTGTGTGTTATGATCCTGATGGATCAGGAGTTAAGTAGTCTGATTGCTTGTGGGAAGAAGCTGTTCTGGAGTCGGCTGGTGCGTGTTCTGATGCTGCGGTACCGTCTGCCTGATGGCAGCAGTGAGAGCAGCCCATGGTTCGGGTGGCTAGAGTCTCTGATGATCCTCTGAGCTCTCTTCACACACCGCCTGGCGTAAATGTCCTGGAGGGAGGGAAGCTCACCTCCGATGATGCAGCTGGCCGTGCGCACTACCCTTTGCAGGGCTTTGCGGCTGTGGGCGGTACTGTTGCCGTACCAGGTGGTGATGCAGCCAGTCAGCAGGCTCTCGATGGTGCAGGTGTAGAAGCGTGTGAGGATGTGGCGGTTCATTCCAAACCTCCTCAGCCGTCGCAGGAAGAAAAGGCGCTGATGAGCCTTCTTCACAACGGCCTCAGAGTGGACGGACCATGAGAGTTCCTCTGTGATGTGGACACCGAGGAACTTGAAGCTGCTGACTCTCTCCACCGGTGCTCCATCGATGGTGATGGGGCGGTGTTCTCTCTCATTCCTCCTGAAGTCGACCACCAGCTCCTTGGTCTTGCTGACGTTGAGGGAGAGGTTGTGCTCCTGACACCACCGTGTCAGAGTGTGCACCTCCTCTCTGTAGGCTGTTTCATCATTGTCAGTGATGAGACCTACCACCGTCGTATCGTCAGCAAACTTGATGATGGTGTTGGAGCTGTGGGTAGCCACACAGTCTTGTGTGTACAGGGAGTACAGGAGTGGGCTGAGAACACAACCCTGAGGGGCTCCAGTGTTGAGAGTCAGTGATGAGGAGATGTTACTGCCCATTCTGACCACCTGGCGTCTGTTTGACAGGAAGTCCAGGATCCAGCTGCATAACAGGCTGTTTAAGCCTAGAGCCCAGAGTTTAATGTCAAGTATGGAGGGCACAATGGTGTTGAATGCTGAGCTGTAGTCCACAAACAGCATTCTCACATACGTGTTCCTCTTTTCCAGGTGGGAGAGAGCAGTGTGTATGGTGGATGAAATGGCATCATCAGTGGAGCGGTTTGTGCGGTATGCAAACTGCAGTGGGTCCAGTGAGGGGGGGAGAACAGAGCAGATGTGGTTTCTGACTAGTCTCTCAAAGCATTTACTGATGATGGGGGTCAGAGCAACAGGACGCCAGTCGTTTAAGCAGGTGGTTTTTGACTGCTTAGGTACAGGCACAATGGTGGACGTTTTGAAGCATGTGGGGACCACAGACAGGGAGAGGGACAGGTTAAAAATGTCCGTGAAAACTCCAGCCAGTTGGTGCGCGCACGCTCTGATCACACGGCCGGGAATGCCGTCTGGACCCGCTGCTTTACGGACGTTCACCCGCCGGAAGGATCGGGTTACATCCGCGACAGATACGGAGAGTGCACTAACCTCTGTATCTTCAGCCGCGAGCTCTCTCTCCGCGAGGGCGAGTGTACAATAAATGTGTTCAGAGGCGGTCAGGTTGCCTCTGTACGGGGCCAACCTGTCTCTGTGCAGGGCTACCTTCCGGCCTCTAGGCAGCATCTGCACCCTATACACTACCTCTCCCACCCTCTCTAGAACCAAGCAGAGACCCACCCAGTGGCAGTCAAGCTTCGGGGAGTGTTCTCTTCTCTTTTTCGGGTTGTACACCCAAACTGACTCCCCAGGTGTCAGTTGGAAGTCCCTACCCTTGCTTCTAACATCATAGTTCCTCTTTTGTCTCATGCCAGCCTTTCCCATTTTCTCCCTAGCGAACACATGGGCTGTTTCCATCCGATCCTGCAACTTCCTTGCATACTCTGGTCCAGCTGGTACACTCGACGTATCTGGGGACTTCCCGAACAACAACTCTGGGGCTTACGTAGCTCACGCCCCAACATAAGCAATGCAGGGGTGCATAGTGTGGAGTCCTGTACTGCAGATCTGTAGGCCATGAGAACGAAAGGGAGGTGAGTATCCCAATCTCGCTGGTGGTCAGATGTAAGAATGGCTAGCTGCTTGGCCAAGGTCCTGTTAAATCTTTCTACAAGGCCGTCGCTTTGGGGGTGCAGGGGTGTTGTGCGTGTTTTCTCTATGCCAAGCCGTTCACACATGGCCGTAAACAGCTTGGATTCAAAATTCCTCCCTTGATCACTATGAATGATCTCTGGCATACCGAACCTGCTGAACATCCCCTCCACCAGTGCATCGGACACTGTCTCTGCTTCCTGGTTCGGTATCGCATAGACCTCTGGCCACTTTGTAAAATAGTCCATTGCGGTGAGAATGAACCGGTTACCTCTCTCAGTAACAGGGAAGGGGCCCATGATGTCCACAGCTACTCTTTCCATAGGTGCTCCTACAGCCTGCTGTTGCAGTTTGGCATGAGACTGATCAAGAGGACCCTTGTAAGCTGCACAGACATCACATCTGCGGCAGAAGTCCTCCATGTCCCTTCTGTGCTGACCCCAGTAGAACCCTTGGCGAAGATGGTGGAGTGATTTGGACACCCGAAATGGCTGGACCCTTTACTCCCTTGACAAGCAGTTAACACTGCTTCCCTCAGTGTCTTGGGCACTACCACTTGCCATCTGTCCTCCCCAGTGGCAGGCTCCTTCCATGCCCGCTGGAGTACTCCCTTGCTCAGCCGCAGTGTGTTGAATTTTGACCACAGTCCCTATGTGACCAACGAGCACCCTGTAACATCCCCCCAATTGGGTCTCCGCTGTGCCTTCAGCCAACGCAGCACTGGCTTCAAATCCTCATCCTGCTCCTGCTGATATTTCCACTCTGGTTCATCAACCACCCTCAGTGCCCCACATGAAGGCTGTGCTGGCTCGTTCTCCAGACACAGCTCCCTCTCCTGTGTCTCTCTTTTCTCACAGTGACGGCAGCCCATGACCTTCTCTCCGTCTGGTCTCTCCTGCGATAAAACCGCCCCCATGCCAACATTGCTTGCGTCTGTGTCTAAAATGAAAGACAGTGTTGTGTGTAACGTCTTAGGGTTACATATATTATTAAATTAAAATTTAGCTCAATAGGGGATTTTGGGTATTAATATTTTAGGGATTTATGATTAATCACAACGGGTTATAATTGAATCACAAATCTCCAAAATCACCCAAAAAGGGGGAGTACCCAGCCTAAATATTAGGGCTGTAATCAACCAAAGAAAATCTTGGTCGACTGAAGTCCTGAAATTTTCGACTAAAAATCGACTAAAATAACGTTAGGAAAAAAAAACCTTAAATGAATAAGCTGCACACTGCGCAGTACTTGGTAGCCTTGTTGTCTCCCTAAATTAATTATAAATAAACATAAAAAACTAGTAGGCTAATTGCAGTATATTAAATAGTTTTTGAGCTGATTATTTTGCACTGAAATGAGTCTGACACACGAGTCTGTGGCTCTGACAGCGTCGCATCGCATGCACCTGCGAGCTTCCGAAAATATAGCACTATGTGTTGTCAACTAGATATCATCACAAGAACTTTTGAGGAATATGCAACATAATTTAGACAATTGTTTTTGTCATATGTATTATAATAACTGACAGACACTCATTGCAGCCGCTCTGTGAAGCTCAAACATATGAGCTCAGCTTCGCGGCTGAGACACGAATAGACTATTAACTTAAAGCTTTTACTCTTAAACACAAAAGGCACGTCCACTTTAATAAAAAATAAATATTTATTAAACAAGCCAGATCAAGAGCAGAAACAACGCTCTCACAATTAAATAAATAATATACAAGAAAACTAGCCGTCTTCAATCTGTCTCTCTCTCCAGCGGGTTGGGCTAATCCAAAATAAGTGAAACAATGGGGGTGTTCTGAAGACAGACTGTTACCTGTGAAACAGGGATGCTCTGAAAACACCCCCATTAGCAATTAGTGCTTTCCACCTGATGAAATGAACGCGGCGCGGCAAAACTGACAGTACAGATCCACTTATAGCGCGGTGTTGTGACGCTTCCCCTCATGTGTATGTTGATGTACGTTCCTCAAGTTTACCGCTATGGGTGTGCGTTTGAGCCAGCGGCCCAGCGGGGAATGAAACACAAAGGACCCGCGAGAGACTCTTCGCCAGCGGGTTGGGCTAATCCAAAAGAAGTGAAAACAATGGGGGTGTTCTGAAGACAGACTGTTACCTGTGAAACAGGGGTGCTCTCAAAACACCCCCATTAGCAATTAGTGCTTTCCACCTGATGAAATGAACGCGGCGCGGCAAAACTGATGAAATGAACGCGGCAAAAAATCGACCAATCAGAATTTTGGTCGAGCCAGAACGTATCGACTAATAATCGACTAATCGACTGGGAGATTACAGCCCTACTAAATATTTGAACAAATACATACACAGTTAACCACAATGAATTGCAATTAACTACGAAAATATAAGCCAAGTCAGGAGGCTATAGAATATCCTTTTAAGAATTAACTCAAATAGGGTCTGTCCGTCTAACGAACCGACACAATCTTTATCAGCCCTCGCAAGGTCTTATTCCCAATTTTCGGGAAATTTATCCCTCTGGCCACAAAGGACAAACTTTCCGAGTTATGGTATTAATTAAAGCATTCAATGATACTTATAAGAGCTCGTAGCTTAGATCTGACATTAAAGGGACTCATGTTCTGTGAGCAACAACAATGACAATCAAAACGTGGATACAATGGCTTTAAAGGGTTAGTTCACCCAAACTTGAAAATAAAGTCAGTAATTACTCACCCTCATGTTGTTCCAACCATGTAAGACCTTCGTTCATCTTCGGAACATAATTAAGTATATTTTTGATGAAATCTGAGAGCTGTCTCACTCCTCCATAGGCTTTCAGAGGGAATGAAACTTGATGGCCCAGAATAGTAAGTAAAAACGACATTTAAGGAGTCCAAATGACTACAGTGGCTCTGTATTAAGTCTATCATGCGACGAAAATACTTTTTGAGCGGAAAAACAACAAAAATAACGACTTTATCCCACTATTATTGTTGTTCAATTTGAGCCTCTGACGAGAGTTCGCGGGAGTGCCACGACGCATGCGCGAGAACTGAGATTAGTAGTAGTAGAAGAAGAACGCCGTAATCTCAGAAAATACTTTTTGAGCGGAAAAACAACAAAAATAACGACTTTATCCCACTATTATTGTTGTTCAATTTGAGCCTGAGATTACGGCGTTCTTCTTCTACTACTACTAATCTCAGTTCTCGCGCATGCGTCGTGGCACTCCCGCGAACTCTTGTCAGAGGCTCAAATTGAACAACAATAATAGTGGGATAAAGTCGTTATTTTTTTTTGTTTTTCCGCTCAAAAAGTATTTTCGTCGCATGATAGACTTAATACAGAGCCACTGTAGTCATTTGGACTCCTTAAATTACGTTTTTACTTACTATTCTGGGCCATCAAGTTTCATTCCCTCTGAAAGCCTATGGAGGAGTGAGACAGCTCTCAGATTTCATCAAAAATATACTAAATTATATTCCGAAGATGAACGAAGGCCTTACATGGTTGGAACAACATGAGGGTGAGTAATTACTGACTTTATTTTCAATTTTGGGTGAACTAACCCTTTAATAGTGATAACTACTACGATTACATACGACTAAATAAAGGATACATGTATATACAGAATAAAGAAAAGTAAAGAGGGAGGATGAGGAGAAGAAAGGGAGTGAGGGTGAGGAAGAGGAGAGGGAAGGAGAGTGAACAAGGGCATGGTCCGGTCAGACATTTCCCAACCAAAACCGCTAGAGCCAGCCAAGAACAATTATCACCATAAATAGGGGTACAATCTTAAACGCATCTAAATTTCGATAGAATTGATACTTGCATGGTTTCTTTGTGTTGTGCAAGCAAGATGCGTGTGTTGCGTTTCTCAGAGTGTTCATGCGCTGAAGCTCTCCCTCCGTTCGGTCCTTCCGGGGTCGGTCCGCGGGAGATTTAACGGCGTGTAGGAGCGGTTGTCTTGGAAGGGAAAAGGCATCTTGTTCACGCTAAGAAGATTCGCGCAGTGATGTGCGCGCTCGGATGGAGCGTGCCGGTGTCGCGGAGTGCGTCATCTTCAAAGGGAGCGATCAGCTTGGCCGGGCAGCGCGGGCTTGGGGCCGAAGCCCCGCGAGCCGCGCTGGCCTGAAGGGAAGTTTTGTCTCGTCCGAGTCCTTGCAAGTTGACTGAGCCCCGGGGTGCTTGAGTTACTGTCCTTTAAAGTCCACTAGCCTCCGCCCATCTTCTCTGAGATGACCAATCCTTGATACGAATTTGAGGCGGGAAAGTTCCTTTGTTCGGACTCTTATCACTCACTGGAATGTTCTCGCTGGCAGCCAGACGAGTAAGGTTTCGCTCCAAAAGGGGCTAAACATACTGACGGTACATCTCATAATCATATATGTTGCATCATTGACTAAGGCAGAGAAAAAGGAACTTGTAGACATCAAACATGCCTGAGTTTAAATGCATGAAAGACAGTGTATCTCTTTTACAGAGCCATTTTGAGCATTTAAGATTAACATCACACACATACAAATATATACTTTGTGGTCAACATACATATAACACAAGGGTCCTCACATATATTTCTGGGATAGTTCAATGAAAGGCTAAATGAAGAGGAATACACACTGTGTGTGTGTGTGTGTGTGTGTGTGTGTGTGTGTGTGTGTGTGTGTGTGTGTGTGTGTGTGTGTGTGTGTGTGTGTGTGTGTGTGTGTGTGTGTGTGTGTGTGTGTGTGTGTGTGTGTGTGTGTGTGTGTGTGTGTGTGTGTGTGTGTGTGTGTGTGTGTGTGTGTGTGTGTGTGTGTGTGTTGTTATTCCTGGTCATTCTGGACAGAGAGGTGTGTTAGGGGGCTGTGCTGATTAGAATCTGTTTGAAGTCCTCCCAGAGCAATCGTCGTAGCCCTGGCCATTCTCTGGTGGGTCGTCAGCCTGGCATTGAGGGCCATTTAACCGAGACTTATAGTGCATCAATTAGTGATGCAATTGCAAGAATTGTCTGTTGTAAATCAGCTCTAAAAAACATTCACGAGTTCACATGTTCATATAATCTTTGTATTGGATATGAAATAACACTTGCTGTCCTTGGTGAAGGGCTTGAGCTCGAGACTTGACCCGAAGCCAGAAGTCCAACCCCGACCTGACAGGAACCCAAGCCGCCGCACCAGAGATCGGAGCCGGCCCACGTCTGAGCAAGAACATGAGAGACTGAAGACCGGAAAGAAGTCATCACAGCCACTTTTGCTTTTTTTTTAAAAGCCAAGACAACTCATCTGTATTTATATAGTGTTTTATATATGACCTGTATATATGGTCTGTATATATGACCCCTTTGAATAAAAGTATTATTACATTTTTTGTTGAATGCAAAGCCTTGCAAAGTATACTTCTTTTGACTTGTACACTTACACAGGCATTTGACACGTCAAATAAAAAGTTCTGTCCTGAAACTCTAGATGGCGCGGGCTGATAGGTCCTTAAAGGTGCAGTAAGCGTATATTCTGAGAAATGCTGTTGAAAGTGGATTGGACCCACTAAAACACATGTGTAGCCAATCAGCAGGGAGGGGTGTGTCCACTCATGAGGGGGGAGGTGCCTGTGCGGCATAGCATTTTTGTGAATTTGGGGGTGGCGCTATCGAGATTGCAGCTTTAACTCAATCTGCTTGCAATCACATCATTCTCTTTAGAGCACAGCTGATTGCTTCCTGCTGTATCAGTAGCCAATGAGCTGTCATGCTCAACCTTCAAATACTTCGTTAGCATCTGCTGTAGTTGCAGCGTGATTTTAGAAACCCTCCACCTGTATTAACTGAAATGGAAAATAATTAGTTTATACCTGACATTTTTGGTAATGTTACATGTATATTTACACATAAAACTTGTGATTTCTAGTAAAATGTTTAGGTCACATTGTTAAACTTTGATTAATCAAGTAGTCTAGCAGGAGAAATATTTTCCCATGTACCCACTTGGCAGTTCTTTGTAACCTGTTTTTTGGGACCCTAATGGTTTCTATTTAAGAATTTTTGATGTTGCTGAGGTCAACTAATGACCCATGGGGTTCGTTTCGCTGTCATTTTGAATTGATGTCAATGCGACTGGCGAAAAACACAGATTTTCATAACTCCTGAAACACAGCATACAAAGACAAATAACCCCACTTGTTAATATAATTCTGACACCAGGAATCAAATGGACATGGTACAATCACTCTATTGGTATTATAGGCTCATAACGATGTAACTTTTGCTTTGTTTTGCAAATGTAGCCACATAAAACAAATTTATTCTGTTATAACAATTGCAAGGTTATTAAATTGATCACTATTAAATGGATCAATGATCATTATCGTTGTTTATCATCAATCTCCACCTCATCATCATCACTGGCGACACCAGCAGCAAATATGTCGATGAGAGATAGGGCCAGAATTGGTCCACAAGGTCCTTATAGTTATTGCAAATGTGTTAAACATTTGTTTAGATGGAATTCAACCAAAAATTGAGCAGACAGAGCCGAGCCTTATAGTTATTGCAAATGTGTTATACATTTGTTTATATGGAAAGAATAGCTTGCAAAGCAGGAACCTCCAAGCTATATAATCTAATAAATGTGGAGGAGAAGCCCAGCCTGCCGCCACAGATATCTTCCAGTGGTATTCCACTGGACCAAGCCCATGACGAGGCCATGCCTCTAGTGGAATGAGCTCTGATGCCTAAGGGGCAGCAGAGACCTTTTGACTTTTGAGCCAGCAAGATAGCATCTACTATCCATCTCTGCATCGTGATGCAGCCAAAGCATACGAATAGCTGTTCCGACTGCCTAGATGCGACGCAACGCCCTAAATAAACTCTAAGAGCCCTGATGGGACAGAGTAGATTTGCGTCTCTTTCATCCTCAGACGATGGAAGAGCTGATAGCGAAATGACCTGTGCTCTGAACAGAGTGGAGAGCACTTTGGGTACATAACCATGTCTTGGTTTGAGGACGACTAGGCCCAAACTCAAGGCAGGAAGTGCTCACCGAGAGCGCATGTAAATCACCAATTCACTTGACTGACGCTAGTGCCAGAAAGATTGCAGTTTTCAGCGAAAGATGCTTCAGGCTCACAGACTGAAGCGGCTCAAATGGGGCACCTTTCATGACCTCTAGGACCGTGGAAAGGTCCCGTATAGGTCTCCTAGCTCCTCTGAGGAAGCGCATGTTTAGATCTCTTTTCCCCAGTGACTGTCCGGCCATGTGAGCATGAAACGCTGCTATGGCTTGTGGTAAGTAATCTTACTGCGGTAATAATGTCAAATACACACAAGGTTAACATAAACACAGTCGGTTATGTCTAAAGTGAAAGTAAAATTGGCGTGTCTGAATATTAAATGCGTGCAGGTCTTAAATTGACAGCAGCGCAGCCTAGTGAACATGCTGCCGCTTGTCCTTAAAGGGACAGTTCACCTCTAAAATTATGTTATTTACTCACTCTAATGTAGTTCCAAACCTTTATTAATTTCTGCTGTTGAACACAGACAGTTGAATACCAGACAGTTGATGGTAGCCATCGACTTCCATATTATTATTTCCTACAATGGAAACCAGCAACTGTTTGGTTTTATTTTTACATTTATTCATTCAATTTCATACTTAAATGCTGCTGTACAGCTCTGAGCTGCGAGTGTAAATCTTTATATATATTTATTTTATATTATACTTGTTACATCAACTGAAAGGAAAACTGGAAGATCCAAAAACGATTCAAATACTCATTTATTTCTCACAAAGTCTGCACAGAGCTCACATAAAGTCTGAAGACACAAGGGAACAAACTGAGTCAAGAGGCAGACAGTAAATGCAGAACACACAGAAGGTCCAGAGTGCAGGAGAACAGGCAGACACTGAGACTGAGACAACAGCAGGTGGATCGATTCAAGCAGAGCCATGATGCAGTAGGCAACACAGAACCAGTGGTACTCCAGGAACCGGAACAGAAGTGATCTCCCAGGAGACACAGAGGTAACACCAGGAACCAACAGGACAGTCTGCAACGATCTGACAATGAGCATGTAAGAGACATGTATATATATATATATATATATATATATATATATATATATATATATTATCTTGCATATATATATATATATATATATATATATATATGCAAGATAATGAGTGCAGCAGGTGGAGACGATCAGATCCCAGCAATCAGTAACTACGCCCCCAACACAACCTCACAAACACAGACAGTACCCCTCCCCCTAGGAGCGCCTCCTGGAGGGAGTGATCCAGTATGTCCCTAGCGGGGACCCAACTTCTCTCCTCCGGACCGTAACCTTCCCAGTCCACCAAGTACTGGAATCCACGTCCCCTCCGCCCCATCCCAGAATGCGATTAACCGTATAAGTGGGTTCCCCATCTACGAGACGCTGCGGGGGAGGAACCGGGATAGGTGGATTAATAAGAGCATGAAAAACGGGTTTTAATTTTGAAACATGGAACACAGAAAGAATCCTCCCGTACGCGGGAGGCAGTTTGAGGCGGACTGCCACCGGACTAAGGATTTTGATGACAGTGAACGGGCCGATGAATTTAGGACAATTTATTACTCACGGAACAGAGAAGAATGTTCTTAGAAGAAAGCCACACTTTTTGACCCACGACGTAGACGGAAGGCTTTGACCAGTGGTAATCAGCTTGGGCCTTGGTGCATCTGCCCACCTCACGGGCTCTGCTCCATGTGTCACAACACCTCTGGACGAAGGCGTGAGCGGAGGGGACCGTGACTTCGTATTCCAGACTGGGAAAAATTGGTGGCTGGTACCATAAGCTACACTCAAACAGCGAAAGGCCCGTACCCAACACTGGTAACGAATTATGAGCGTACTCAATTCATGAGATTCGTTGGCACCAGGAGGAAGGATTCTTGGAAATGGAAGCCAAACATCGTAATCATTAAACTAACCATAAATCATAAAAAAACTAACATAAGAATAAATATCAATAAGTGTACATTATCATATGTATTGTATAGGTTTTAGTACCTTTAACTCTCCTGTCCAAACACCTTTTCAGCTTTTAAGACAATGATCATGTGCGGTTCTGACATTTGACCACTGCTGCTTTTCATGAATTTTCCCTCTGTACAATTAGGTATTGGCAACAGCTAGGTAACGTTGATAGCTACTCATCAAGTCATCGCTAAATTGGACTAATTTGAACAGTCACACTAAAAGTGTGTTGTTTTAATAAGGGGATTTTAAGACTTTTTGTCGGGGGTAAATAAATAAATTAAGTGTTTAATGACTGCCATCTTGTCTTATGTCTGAACCTGTTTTGATGTAAAGTATATGGAGTCGGGAAGCGGAGTCGACTCCAAAAAAACCTGGAATCGAACAACCCTATAGTGGCATCAAATGGAACTGAATAGGCCTACTCACTCACACAGGTCTCCAGAACACTACCATCCCTTCTGCCCTGGAAGACACATGCTGTGTTCGAAATCACCCTCATTAAAGGTCTATACTCCAATAAAGTCCACTTGAAGGAGTGAATAAAACGAGTGAGTGAATTCGGACACTGAGTGCGCCGGAAGGGCTGCCGCTTCTGCATAGTTTGTGCTTGCTGTTTAATAATCATTGGAAACGTGTCCAACTGGCAGCTCCAGAAAATATTTTTGCCATGGAAACTTGCATGTATAAACAGTAGCCTAATTAAAATTAAATGTCTTAAAGTAATTTATACCTATACACTCTAAAAAAAAAAGGTTCTATATGGCACCAAAAATGGTTCTTCGTCGTAATCATAGAGGAACCACTTTTGGTGCTATATAGCACCATATCTTAACATGTTCTGTATATGGTAGCGGTGCTATATAGCACCTTAGTTAGCGGTGCTATATAGCACCTTAGTCAAAGAACCGGTGAAGAACCTCTGAAGAACCGCTGAAGAACCACTGAAGCACCAAAATTGGTGCTATATAGCACTTAAAAAGGTTCCCCTATGATTATGAGCCAAGAACCATTTTTGGTGCAATATAGAACCTTTTTTTTAGAGTGTATGATATTACGCTGGACCAGAGCGATTTGAAAAATTGATTCAGCTGCCTGCACCATCCCCTAGTGAGACGCAGGAATTCAGTGTGCAACTCTCACAGTGCATTATGGGTATTCTCTAGCTGTGGCAAATGGCATACACGTCACACTTTTGCCAAATGGCACCCTAAACCCTCACAGTCTTCCTCTGAGTCCGCACTTTCATGACGTAATGCCGCTTTGACTGCCAGGAAGAAGTCCGCTGCATAACCCGCACCAGTGCGGGCTCGGCAGAAGTGCGCATCCAGGGCACATACTGACCTCAAAGGGGGCACCCTTCTGAGACCTAAAATGACAAATGGGACACCCTGCGGTCTCCATAGACAGTAAAAGAAATGAACACAGGCTTCGACGGGGAAAATTGAAGTCAGATAGAAGCACTCACTTCCTGATGGCTGAGCGTACTGCGCACCCTCAGACTGAGCTTGACGACGTAGATGTGACGTGAGCAACCAGTCTGACAGTGGCAAGTCTTCTAGTAGTTGTGCTACGTAAAATCTGAATCACCGAATTTTGTAGAGACAGAGAGAGTGAGCAGGAGCAACTTTTGATGAATGAAGCAGGATTTGTGACATTTCTATCAGCGTTTATGCCTCCACGTCCTCCCAATTTCCTCATAGACAGTAAAAGATACGAGCCTACGAGCTTCTCCTCAGGTCTATACGGTACAGCACGACAGAGTCGAGTGGTTATGATGCAATAGTAGTAAGTATACTATACCAAATGTCAAAATTTGATTGATTGACAGGTGGGCGGGGCTTCCGGTATAGGGGGCGGGACTTCCGGTGTAGGCGGGACTTCCGGTGTGGGCGGGACTTCCGGTGTAGGCGGGACTTCCTGTATAGGCGGGACTTCCTGTATAGGCGGGACTTCCTGTATAGGCGGGACTTCCGGTGTAGGCGGGACTTCCTGTATAGGCGGGACTTCCTGTTTAATAAATCATGTGATTGACATTAGGTTTTGACAGTTGGTTTTTGACCTATTGTCATAATAAATCATATGATTGACAGTTGGTTTTGATGGTTTTTTGACATTAGGTTTTTTGTTTTGATTAATTTGACAGTTGGTTTTTTGTTTTTGAATGCGGTATAATAAATCATGTGATTGACATTAGGTTTTGACAGTTGGTTTTTGACCTATTGTCATAATAAATCATATGATTGACAGTTGGTTTTGATGGTTTTTTGACATTAGGTTTTTTGTTTTGATTAATTTGACAGTTGGTTTTTTGTTTTTGAATGCGGTATAATAAATCATGTTATTGACAGAAGGTTTTATCTTTTGAAGTCGCTGTTATCAGAAAATTCCCCTCCCACCCTGCCACATCCCAGAGCAGCGTATATATATATAAATGGGGCCAGTGTGTTCTACAGCTATCAGCAAAAAGAGAAACATGAGCTACATGAGCATGGACGGATTATCAGCTCCTGAAACCCCAGATGCGGGGTTGCGCAGCAGGACGTTCGACAGTCTGATGACCAGTCTACCTATGGCGCCGAGAAAACCTTATGGGCACGTCCGTTTGACAAGCTTTCTCCATGAACTTTCGGAATGGACTAAAGGAGAATTTATGATGAACAGCAAGCGTGTAATCGGGTACAGATTTCATAAAACAACTCAAGTTGTTATACTCTACACCACCGACAGCGCGGGCGAGTTTCACCCCGGGGAAGACGCATGTCTTGTATTTCCTAAAAAAGACTGGGCATTATTTTACAATTTTGTGTGGAAGGATCTGAAGAGCGGCGGTCAAGAACCTCTGTACGTTGGAGAGTGGGACGGGGTCACCCCGAATGTCCGGTACCGCGTGGTAGGTGACCACACTAAAAAGAACCCGGATGATTCTGTCTACATATTCTGCTGTGATGACAAGACAAAGCTCACCGAAGATCGGTCAGGGGTCGTCCTGCCTAACGAGCATAACAATCTGTATGAAATGCAATTTTTGTTCAAGTGGCAAGATCTGAGTCAGCTGGATATTATGTTTTCAATCATAAACAAGCTGTTCAAATGGTGCGAGCTGCACGACGGCTACAACAAAATTAAAGTGCAGCTGTTCCACCCTGAGAGATGTCCGCGCAGCAGTACATACGCGGGGTATTCACCCCCCATTCACTACAGACATCCGGGACCTCGACGGTCAGCCCCTCCCAGACGTCGTTTATAAACCACAGCTGAAGCGCCACAACGTCCCCGCCCCTTTACTGCATCTGACATAAAGTCAGCGGCATTCAGTAGGCCCCAAAAGGCCACGGTCGGTCATGAGATAAGCCCCCAAAATGCGTAGTGCAATGGCGCCATCTATTGGACAGGCGTGTTTTTCTCCATTTTTTACCCATCACATATATATGTGTGAGGCGAGGGGAAATGCATTATAAAAGTGAACTTTTAGACCACAGCATCTCATCATCTCTCTCCCTCATCAAAATGCAGAACGGTGAGTATTTTTTCTCTATATTTGATGCTATAATGTTAATGTTAAAACTACATCCAGTTATGACACAATTGTATGCTCTCCGGCGACACCCGGTGTCCCGGAGTTAAAACTACATCCAGTTATGGTGTAATTGCGCCCCTAGAGCACCGGGGTGAAATAACATTTAGAAAATTAATGATTTTTTTTTCAGCATCTGTCATCAGACATGCATATAAAGCGACTCACAAATGTTTCCATTCATAACAGGATTTTTTGCCTCACAGGTTCGAATGTTGAAAGTGATGCTCACGATAGCAATGATGCATGTGAGGACTGCTCTTTTATAAATTAAAAATTAAATAATAATAAATAAATAAAAATTAATAATAAAAAATTAATAAATAATTAAAAAAAAATTTTTTTTTTTTTTATTGTCTCTCTTTTTTCATTCACAGTGACCCCTCAGCTGGTTGAAGCAGACAGCGCGTCTGATGGTAAGACAAGACCCATCGCCGACATCATGTTTTTTTTTTTTCTTAACATTTATGAAAAATTTATTTATTTATTTATTTTAGATTTCATTCAGTTTATCACGCAACCCGGCTTCCCACTGACTGACACCGCTCAACAGAATAATGATGACGTGCCTGACCCCACGCCGACGCACGCTGTGGATCAAATAGTTCCTGCCGGCTCTGCTTTAGACCAGGTCGCTGGACCCAGCGGTGAACCTTTGAGAAAGAAGAGGTAGAAAAACCGATCGTCCTACCTCACCGACCTGTCCTGAGAGAAAAACGTTTTGTTTTATCCCGTCAATCAGTCCTGAAAACAGTCCTGACAGGAAAACTTTCTGTCCGACGCCGCCGAGCGGTCCTGCGCCGAGTCTTGACAGCGTATTTCTTTATGGTGAGACTATCTACATTATTATTTTCATTTAAACACAAATTGAATCATACCATAACAATTTTTGTGTTATATTTCTACACAGCAGGGTCGGGCTATAGCCCCGACCACATGACTAGCTGGCATACACCTCGACGCATCACTTGGACAAGTACGAAAGCGATCCAAACTCCGTTGGAAGAAGAAGACATCGAAGTTGAAGAAGTGTCAGCAGAGCATCGCCCGGCTGACGAGCCACTCGCCGATACTAATTTAATAGAGGCATTATGTCAAGAGTTTCGCGACACCCAGGTTTATTATTCTCATCATCATAGATGGAACGTTGCAGTTAATTCAATATAGATTTATTCCATTAAACTTTTGTATTGCATGTATTGATTTTTATATTCCAGATACTCTGTAATTTTGTTGTATGCATGCATGCATGTTTTTTACATCTATCATGTATTGATTTATTCCATATACTTTTTGTGATTTTGTAATATTTCATGTTTTGGTCTGAAATCTAAAATGGATGGGTCAAAAAGCTTTTGCTCAGACGACGACGCAGAACTGTCACCGGACGAAATTGAAATGCTAAGTTGGCTTCCGGATTCTTTAGAACAGTATTTGTTTAATCTAGAATCTTCGCAATCCCCCTCTAATTTGGATATTTTTGAATTAGCCGTAAATTCAAATATTAATTTGTACGATCACGTGCTAACCGTAGACAACAATCATGTTGTACAATACGGTGGTGTTTTAAATAATCAACTCCCTGCATGTACCGACAGCGATCCTGACGCTGATGATACTCCACAGCCATCTACCAGCAGCAGCACGAGCCCCACATCAGGTAATATTGACGCTTTACGCGAGACTGACCCTAACAGACAGAGTCGATTAAGCCGTGCGGAAATTGATACGCTGATCCGAGAAGGCGGGTTCGTTAACGGATATCACGTTTTACCACGACCACGCTTCAACAGTGTGTCGTTGAGAAGGAGCATGAATCTGAGAGAGATTAACTCTACAGATTTGGCCTCTTATCACACTTCATTACATCGCATGCTGAGCGAGATCGTCACCTTCGCTAGAGAAATCGGCCACGATGCACCCGTAATCAATATGACCATGTCGGCACCCACTCTACAAACACCCATCAGCGGTGTTCTCGCCCCCGGTAATGATTATGATGTGAATTCGCTTATGGATCAATTTGAAAGAGTTTTACAGAGCAACCAGCTGTTATTATCGGACGACGCCGTCGAGATCGACGCTACCGTAGCCATGAACAGACAAGGAGGCGGTCGACGACGTAAACTTACAGATCTGGCCGTTGATCAGGTAATCAAAAGAAAAAAGACGAATTTGTTCTGCCCCATAAATTTGTCAAATCAATTGTGCTTCTCTATTTGTCTCGCTCGCTTTCTTAACCCCCAGCTACCCGAGAGCGAGTTAGAAAAACTGGCTGCAGTCATCCAAAACAGCGTCGGCTTCTCAATTCAAGACCGAATCGCTCTTAGCGATATAGCTTCGTTTGAACGAGCGCTAGGCATTAAAATCGTTGTATTTCACAGATCGAATGCCATGGTCTTAGAAACGTACAAAAATTCTGACGAACCCCACCCCAAAACGGTGTTCCTCTATCTACATGATAATCACTATTATATGATCATGAATCTGACAGGCTTCTTAGGTTCGCCATACGTCTGTCAATTTTGTTACAAAAGTTACAGCAACCGCAGAGACCACCAATGCAAGCACGTCTGCAATGTCTGTTTTGACGCCAAATGTCACAGATACCCTAAAAGAACCATACATTGTCCCGATTGTTTGCGCTACTGTAAATCGAGCTATTGCTTCGAAATGCATAAAAAGAACCCTCCTCCCGGTCAAGAATCCCCCTCCTGTGATATTATCAAATACTGCAAACTATGCAGGTTGCGTTACTACATTAAAGAGGGTGACAAGATAGCAAAACACATATGCCCGACGGACAAATGCGTCCACTGTCGAGAACATCTGACGGGACACGGGACGCACCAATGTTTCATACAGCCCCTAGAGCCTAAGGAGCCATGCGAGAAATATATTTTCTACGATTTTGAAACGCGTTACGAAAACGGGCGCCACGTGGCTAATTTTGTTTGCGCAATCACTTTCAAAGGGAAGAAATTTACGGCGCAGGGTACCGACTGCATCGCTAAGCTAATCAACCGCTTCAGAAAACCCCGATATATTGGCTACTGCTTCATAGCTCATTACGCCTCCAGATTCGACTCCTTTCTGATTCTCGAGTATTTTTGCAAAGCCGGGATTGCGATTGAGGTCATAATGCAAGGCTGTAAATTAATTTACATGTACGACGAATCGTTTGGCCAACGATACATCGATAGCTACTCATTTTTTCCAATGGCCCTTGCCAAAATGCCCGCGGCGTTAGACTTGACGACGACTGAAAAAGGCCACTTCCCCCATCTTTTCAACAGGGTGGAAAACGAGAACTATGTTGGACCATACCCCGACAAAAAGTTCTACAACTACGATAACATGTCGGATAAAGCCCGTGAAAAGTTTGATGCATGGTACAGCACGGTTGAGGGGGAGCAGTTTGACTTCAGGCAGGAACTGTACGCGTACGGGGTTAACGACGTCGTCTTATTACGCGAAGGCTGTATGAAATACCGTCAGGCGTTCCTAGAATGCACCGAAATTGACCCTTTTGGGTTCACGACGCTCCCCGGCTGTTCGATGGGGGTCTTCAAAACCCATTATCTCGGCAGAAACACCCTCGCTCTCACGCACAACAAAGCGTACATCCATCAGAATAAGTCCTACTCAAGTGGCTCGATCGAATGGCTCGAGTATGTCAAAAAGACTCGAAACGTGGATGTTCACCACGCCGTAAACCACGGCGAAGTATCGATCGGTAAGTACTTTTTAGATGGCGTCTACCAGCAAGACGGTGTGCAGCACGGCTTAGAATACGCGGGGTGCATCTTCCACGGTCACTGCTGCCGCTTTGCACCCCATGAGTCACACCCCTTGTCGGGAGTACCCTATGGGGTTCTCAGGAGACAGTTTGACGATAAGATCGAAATTCTGCAGAACGCGTACGGTTTACAAGTCGAGGTTCTTTGGGAATGTGAATGGATCAAAATGAAAAAGACCGATCCCTCTGTGATAGAATTTATGGCCGGTTATTCAGCCCCGGAGAGACTGAACCCAAGAGAAACCTTGTATGGCGGCCGCACGAACGCTTATAAACTCTATCACAAAGTGAGCGGAGATGAGAAAATAAGGTATCTCGATTTCACCAGCCTCTACCCCTTCTGCCAGGCTAGGAAAAGCTACCCGATCGAACACCCTCAAATCATTTTCAAAGATTTTGAACCGATTGAAAATTATTACGGACTCATCAAAGCGACCGTGTACCCTCCCCGCAAATTACTGCATCCGGTTCTCCCTTACAGATGTCAAGGAAAACTCATGTTTCCGTTATGCAGAACCTGCGCTCACAATCAAAACCAGACCACGAGCTGTACCCACACGGATGAGGAAAGATCACTCTCCGGGTCCTGGGTATCCATCGAGCTTTTAAAAGCCATCGAGAAGGGTTATGTGGTAGCCAAGATTGACGAGGTTTGGCATTTTCCACAACGGTCAGACACGTTGTTTGTCGAATACGTCAAAACATTTTTGCGTTTGAAACAACAAGCGTCGGGGTACCCGTCGAATGTCGTCACGGACGCTGAGAAAGAAACTTACATTCGCGAGTATTTTGAAAAAGAGGGGGTTCAACTCGACCCCGAAAAGATCAAGCACAACCCCGCGCAGAGAGCTATCTCAAAGCTATGTCTGAATTCGCTTTGGGGACGGTTCTCTTTAAAACCAAATTTACCTCAAACGACTCTGGTGAACGACCCCGAAGATTTCACCAGAATCGTCTTCGGTAATACCGACACCTTGTCGTATTTCTCATTCGTCTCAGACAACGTGGCTCTCGTCCAGCATAAACCCAACAAAGAGGATGTTTGTAAGGCTCGCGACGTCAACGTGTTTATAGGGGCGTTCACTACGGCCCACGCCCGACTGGAATTGTACGAGTTGATGGACAGACTCAGCAGTCGTATACTTTACTCTGATACAGACTCCGTCGTGTTCGTGTCTAGGGACGGTGACTGGGAGCCGCCTCTGGGTGATTATTTGGGCGAGCTGACGAACGAAATAGACGATGGGGATTTTATCACGGAGTTTTGCTCTAGCGGCCCTAAATCGTATGGCTTTCGCACCGCTAAAGGCAAAGTATGCATGAAAGCTAAGGGGATAACGCTGAATGCTAAAAATTCCCAAGCCATCCGCCTGGATACCCTGATTGGTCTGGTTGATAGTTATGTGACGTCGTATGATAGTACCGAATACATCCTGGCTCACACGGAAAACATTGTGAGGGATAAAAAGACTCTCACATTGCACAACAAATCAGTCGTTAAAAGGTTTAAGGTGGTGTATAATAAACGCAGACTTTTGCCCGATTTCACCACGCTTCCTTATGGCTACTGATCAGATGATGCACAGAGGATCAATGGATGCTTCCGATTTTGATTTCAGACTTCAACATCCATTTAGTTGTGTTATCTCCGGGCCTTCCAATTCTGGAAAGTCTTATTTTGTGAAACTTTTGTTGGAAAAAGGTTTGAATTTAATTTCCAAGAAAATTGAAAACATTGTCTGGTTGTATGATTGTTGGCAGCCTTTGTACGACGATGTACTTAAATTGTATGACATTAAATTTGTGCAAGGAATACCAGAGAGTCTGAATGATGATGATTTGTTACCTGTCACTAAAACAAATCTTCTCATCGTGGATGATTTGATGCAGCAAGCTAGCGCCAATTCGGAGCTTCAAAGGGTTTTTACGCAGTACGTACACCACCGTAATCTCAGCGCTATTTATATAGTGCAAAATTTATTTGTACAGGGTAAATCCAGCCGAACCATCAGCTTAAACGCCAATTATATGATCCTGTTTAAAAATCCTCGGGACGTCAATCAAGTAGCGATGCTGGGACGCCAAATGTACCCCGGAAACACAAAATACTTTATGGAGTGCTACCACGATGCGGTCAACCAGCCTTTCGGCTACATAATGATAGACTATAAAGCAAAAACCCCCGAGCAGTACCGTCTCAGAACAGGATTGCTTTCCGACCGTCAAGTGGTTTACATCCCGAAAAAAAGAAGAAGAACGTGATCAAATCACCATGTCCGCCAGACTTTGTAAACATCTGCCGGTGTTAAAAATGCTACATAAAGCATCTCCTAAACAAAGGCGTCTTATTCTACAATCGGCGTCCGACGAATTCATTTTATCGTTGTGTGAAGTGGCGCTCAACATCCTCTACGGGACGATTCCGGTCAATCCACAACAGTACCGAAAACTGAGAAAGAGAAAAGCCGAAATTAAATTTGTAGCCAATAAAAAAATCGGCATAGCGGCAAAGAAACGAGTCTTCAACCAGAAGGGTGGATTCCTTTTACCGCTCCTGAGCGTCGCCGTACCCTTTCTTTCGAGCTTGATTGCAAACAGATAGGATGGAGTACGCCGAGAAGATGTATTTAGTCCCGCAACATCAACTGGATAAGGTGAGAACCGAAAATGTTCGCGAGAATATTCAACAGAGCGTGGAAAACGATTTGGACGGCGCCATGAGAAATATCTTACTCCGCACTGATTTGAACCCGTACGAAAAAGCAAAACTTTACACAAATACCCTGAGCAGGTTTTTGACCATCGTTAAACAAAGCGATCGGGAGATCGGAGTTTTAACGCAGTCGTTGCCCGATCCCGCTCCTAAAGATGAAGTACCGACCACGGCTAGCGTCGAAGACGACAACGGTGCTGAGGAGCATGTGGTGGATGAAGTTCTGAAGAATGTACCTTCGAGAAGTGTGAAAAACAGCAGATACATATTAGACAAGATGTCTAAAGCTAAAGGACTAAGCGCGTGGAACGAATCGGGGGAGTTTGTGTTCAGGGGTAAAGCCGTACAAGGCTCACACATGGTCGATTTGTTAAAAAATGTCACGGCACCGCAAAAGGTTCGGGATAACCGGAGACCTGTAGGATGGTCAGAGTTTCTACACGCCTTTGCCGAATTAAACATCCCTTTTTCTACAGTGCCGAATCAACAGGTCAGGAGCACCATTAAATCTCTAAAGAGTAAACCCGACACCCCCAGCCCACCCCGTGTCAGACCTTCCAAAAGGGCACGAAGACAATCACGCTCGGTGTTTCCAGAGTCCGAAGACTCTGTGTTTAAATCCCCGACTATCGATCGAAGACAATGGTTGGAATTTTAACGAATCCTTTCATTTTGTATGTACATTTATATGTATCTTATGATTAAATAAAAGACGATTAAAAATATAATGGTTTCAAGATTTTTATTTATATGTCAGACATGTCTGCACGCAGTGAACGCAGGACAACATTGTATCAATACAAACATACGGTCTTAATCTCTTCACAAATAGGGACACCATTTTATCATTTTTAATATAATCATCGGTGTATAGTTTCATCACATGATCATAGCCGTATCCTCTAGCTAGATGATATAGAAAAAACAGACAGTGCTGACCGCAGGTGTCCGATGAATAATCCTGGACTCGTCTGCCGGAATATAATACGTCGGCATCGTTGGCTGCTAGAAAGTCATTGATGCTGGTTGGAAAGCGATGGCTGGTGGGGGGATTGCCGAAGCTGTCGAAAAAACACACGGGCCCGTCTTGGGTTAAATAAACGGCGACCCAGTGCTCCCCCGGCATGCTAGTAGGGTCGGTGTTCACGATACAGGCCGACGGTAAGATCCTTATGGGTTTTTCGGGTAGTTGATCGCTCGGTAGAACGCCGAGAAAATGAGTCCTGCAGGTAATTTTATCCATGATGGCGGTGAGTTGCAGCGTGTTCATCTCAATAGTAGTCTATGAGTACCTGTCGGCGGTTAGACAATTCAATGATGCTGTCAAATACCGCGTAAACAATTAAATTAATGGTATTCGGCAGCGGTTTTCTGAAACGAGCTTCGACTCTGATATTCCCGGACTTGATGAGGGAAATGTGCTGACCGCACTCTTCGTCGGGCGTGAGGTTAAATGCGTAAAGCGTGTATCCGTTCAGGAAATCATTCCTGCCGAAACAGAGCGGTTGGTCTTTAAGATGTCTCCCGGTCGTCATCACCAACTGATAATATTCGCGTACTGCCAAACCAGCTTCGAAATTGGGCTGTAGAGGCTTGGCCGGGTACTGTTGTCCGTCAACGTAGACGGCTAAGAATTCAAGGTCGTAGTGTTTGAACGCGAATGGATTTTTTGCGTAGGAACCGGTGAATGCGTCGTTGTCGACCATGGCAATGACGATAGACTTTGGCAGTGTTCCTAAAAACAGATTTTCCTGATTCGAAACACGAGAGCCGGCCGGTATGGAGAACGATTTTAGACTGACCCTATCGACAGGGTACTTGGCCGTTGTCGAGAGCAACGTCTGGGCGTGAGCCAGTCTCACCGGCGGTGATACGGTAACTTTCTTGACAAATAGGGATGCGGCCACTATATTTAATTTGTAAGCCACATCGTCGGCCCTCATCAGACAGAATTCATCTTTTGCTTGAATTAGGCGTATCTTGATATCCACCCCATTTATCATAAGTTTCTCTTGGAAGAATATATCGCTGTGTATGGGGGCTAGTAGTTCCACCTCCTTGCTTTCGCTGGTGTAGCCTGATCTCTTTGTCAACCCCGCGTTATGGCCTGCCGGGTCTTGAACGTCCATATGACCCGCCGTGTCTTTATGGAACAATCCGGCGCTGAAGACAGATTCCAACGTATCTTTACCGTAGTTGATCAGACTCTCGATGATACAGCGATAAGGGTAAGTGCTCGAACTCTGAGATATAAGACGATCGCCAAGGGTCACGTCGACTTGTGAAAACATAGTGGCTCCGGGGTAGTTGATTAGACCCACCTTGGCAGGGTGTGCAATCTCTTCCCCGTTAGGTTTCGTGATTTTCACCCGCAGGTAGAGCATCGTGTTATTGAGATCCACATAATCATCGCCGTTGCCTGCGATAAAAAATTCCAATGGTGCAGAGCCCGATATGGCCGATAACGGTGCTACTTCTAAATAGCCATTTTTCTCAATAACTGTCTGTGTCAGCGGGACCGAAAATAAGTCCAGCTCAGACTTGATGCATTCACCCGACATGCGATGGAGTAGTGCCATGTTAGAATATGGATTTTGCGGCTCTCTTGATCGATACGTTTCGACTAACAGACCTCTTACGCTTTCTGCGTACGAGTGAGCGATTGTTTGATCCGCGCACTGTTTTCTTCTTCTTCTTCTGTACCACCCGTTGGCCACGCCTCCTCACACCCGGCGGCTTAGACATTCTCTTACGAGCCATGACCATGAGACCGGATCCGTCTTGAGCTTTATCGTTATGCGAACGCGTCAATACGTTTGAGACGACGTCGGATACTATATTTTTAGCAGCCGATTTTAGGTGAGGTTTCGCGATGCTAAATCCTCTTTTTAACAACGGTACGGCCATCCTGAACAGACCTCTGAATAGGCCTCCTAACCCCGCACCGTACATAACTCCCGATCCCGAATACCCCGGCAAACCGGAACCGGCCTGATTTTGGTAATAGCTCACATAGTCCGCGGTATTGGACTCTCCGGGTCTATAATAAACCATTTTTTTAAAGAATAGAAATATTTTTTGGTTTAAAGTGTAGTTTTACGATGACTTTCCCGTAAGAAAATGGTACTTCGTGGTTTTGATCGTCCTTCAACTCTATGACGATGCTGCTGATGTGATCCTTGTTGATCGATGCGTAATGGGGGTTGTCGTATCTAGCAATGACCGCGTCGTTGCCTTTACCCGTTATATGTACACATCTCAAGAGGGGCACGTGCGAATCACCGACCGCTTGATATTGGATGATGTCCGTGTAAACGTACATTGTATAGAACCCAGCATTGATGTCGGATTGATGAGGAGCGTATGTGATGACGTCCGTAGTAAAATCGGGTTCTTTATGATCGTTTAAACCTCCGAGAGGTTTTTTAGTCATTCCTAAAATAGTGGCTAGTCTTCCTCGGAAACTCACTGAAATGTTTGGTTTCGCGACCAGAAAGACTTTGTTTTTTAATTCGTCGTGATTCAATACGGCCGCTGGTGTGATGAGTTGATTTATAGCCCGGAGGATCGCGCGAATGTTTGCGTAGTAACCCCCGCTTATGTGTAATTTCGTAATGATAGAAAAACCAATATTTGAGGGATTGCTATCCGGGGGTTCCGGGGTCGTATGTAGGATGAAATGACCATCTTCGTCATTAAAGTTGTACCAACTTCTAGGATATTCGATTTCGGCGAGTCCGACTTCCCATTGTCCTTTCAAGTCTATAGCTTTAGCCAACCTGGTTGTATAGCTGGCTATACGATTTTCAGGATAAACCGACGACGACGCATTGCATGGCAACGTGACGTAGAACCCGTGATCCTCCATGATGCTCCTTCGCTCGTATGGTCTCATCCGTTAACGACTGTGCGTTTTAAGGAGATTGCAAGTCCAGCAGAGTTTTTTTATCTATATAACTATTAAATTTTGAAGGCCATCCTAGCCATTTCACTAGAACAAGCGTAGATTTCCCCTGTTTTTTCTGACCTAAAATCTTTTCCACCTTAAAAGATTTGTTTTTACTCACAATTATTTTTTGCAACTCTTCTTCATAAAAAACCCCATCTATGACATCGCCATCATAATCCTTGAGTCTGTAGACCGGGGGGTGACGCGGAATACATGAGGATACTGTGAAAAATTCTTCCGTGTAGTTCTGCTCATAACCTTTGGCGAACGGTCCTCTCACTTTAGAAATCCTGACAACGTCGCCGACTTTGAAATTAAATACGGTCTTCTTCTTCTTTATATCGCCGTACAAATTTTCAAACACTTGACCCTCATTTGCTTTGTCGACGTCCACGGGTCTCATTCTGATACTTCGGTGATAACTGCTGTTGTACCCTTGAATAATGTCTTGTAAAACATCAATGTATCGGCGGGAATTTGTAGCCGTTAAAAATCTCCACATGCGGCTTTTTAATGTTCTATTAAATCGTTCTACGACGCTGGCTTTCAAATCGGTAGCGGTGGCGAAGTGGTTGATGTCTTGCTTTTTCATCACATCTTGAAAATGTTTGTTAAAAAATTCCTTTCCCTTGTCCGTCTGCAATTTCTGAGGTACACGACCCTCTTCGAGTATAGACTGGAACGCTTTAGTGACCTCAATGCCACTCTTATTCTTCAAAACTCTGACCCATGAGAACTTGCTAAATACATCTATGCATGTCAGTAGGTATTTATGACCGTCATTATCCTTGGCGTAGGCAGTCATGTCGACAAGATCAGCCTGGAACTGTGTATCGATCCCATACACAACCACTCTATTTCGTTTGTATTTTATAGGTGCTGTTTTGTGTAATGTGTAAGCATCCTCACCCGCCAACCAATCTGAAACCTCTTTATCGCTTAGACGGACGCCGGTATCTTTTAAGACGGCGTCTTTTAATCGTTTTTTACCCCCTAGAGAGCCGGGGTTGGACGGTGTATAATAAGCCTTTTTCATGAGCTCCGACATGCTGTCGTTTCAACCGCCGCAAAAGAATAACGCGTACAAGTATTTTGAATCAATCTTTTATTTAAAAAAATCCGTTACAGGATACATGCAAGATCTAAGTAAAAATGGAAATAATACAGGTAGAGTAAAAAAAAAAATGGATATAACGACATTACAGGATACACAGTAAGTACAAAAAGGATATAATGATGTTAATATAACACAATCTAACTAAAAATGGATATAATAAGTAGCAGTAAGTAAAAAACAAAATGGAAAATAACATTACAGGATACATAGTAGCTAAAATGGATATAATACAACATTACAGGATAGACAGTGGCTAAAATGGATATAATACAACAGAGTAAGCTAAAAAATGGTTAGTAAAAAAATAATAATGTAGTAAATGGTTAGTGATAATGACATTACTGACTGTCTAACCAGAAAAGAAAGTCGCGACAGGCCTTCATGTTTTTGTCTAGGATGAAATCGATATACATTTCGGTAATTTTGGCAGAGTCGTCATCATCACCCTTTTTCTTTATCAACTCGGTACATACATCTGCCACGTAGGTACAAGTACACAACACGTCTGAGATTGTGATCTCAGCGCGTGATTCACACATCATTTCTAGAATAGCTTCTATCATTACATCGGGTGGATCGAGACCATCAACACATTTTTCAATCAAATCGTCCCATGCATTAGCCATCCCTCTCATTATCGGCATATTCTTCTTGAGATTTGCCTGACGCGTAGTGTCATGACCAACTGGGATATCAGGGTGGGCAGCGTCCGCAATAATCTTATCCAGTAGCTCGGTCATCTGATGTTTGAAATGGTCTTTAAACACGAGTTCTAAACAGCTCCTTAGACTACAGACTACACCCATCGCGGAGGGGGGTTGGTCACTCTCCATTCACAATTGAGAGACCTTGCCAGAGATCAACGACGTCGTAGACTATTTCCTTGCAGGGTTTGTCCAGAAGTTTCAACCTGATTTCTTCTAGCTTGGCAATGATGAATGGTTCGTCTTTTAATTCGTGCAGAATACCCCCGACTGTCCCTTGAATACGCTGGGGGTGAGATTTTAGCCCGCAGCGGTTTAGGAGAATGCCGATGATGGAATGGAAAAAGGGCTTAAACAGCTTGCCTGACAGCTCGTCAAAGTGTGTGTCGAAGTAGAAGTTGGGAGGGTCAAACAGGCAGGAATGTTGCAGCTGGCTGGGGTGGTCAATCGCACACCCCTCGCAGTCGGCCTTCAGCTTATCACCGATGAGATGTTCCAGCAGCACCACGGTTGCTGCTTTTACGATTTTGAATCCGACGTCGCTGAAACATCCGTCTGTAGCGTCGTGACCGGCTTTAGCACTGGGGAGGTAAGTCAGGTTGTGTGATCCGAGGTCCGAGCCTAATTTGTCCAGCCAGTCTTTGGAGCGTTTGATAGTTTTAGCAGGACCGTGGCCGCAGTCGCATTCGATTAACGGGTCCCAGTCGATTTGGAGGGGCGATTGCCAGTCTTTGTGAAGGTCCGATGATCCAAGGGGGTAAGTCAGACAATAGTCGCTTGCGTTGTCGTCAGGAGGGTCGAGAATGCTGCCGAAAGAGATGCCGCAGCTGCACACATGAGCGGGTTCTGAAGCGCCGTCTTCAGCCATGGTTTATAAATGTTGCTTGAGAGGGTTTGGCCGCTGACTTTATGTCAGATGCAGTAAAGGGGCGGGGACGTTGTGGCGCTTCAGCTGTGGTTTATAAACGACGTCTGGGAGGGGCTGACCGTCGAGGTCCCGGATGTCTGTAGTGAATGGGGGGTGAATACCCCGCGTATGTACTGCTGCGCGGACATCTCTCAGGGTGGAACAGCTGCACTTTAATTTTGTTGTAGCCGTCGTGCAGCTCGCACCATTTGAACAGCTTGTTTATGATTGAAAACATAATATCCAGCTGACTCAGATCTTGCCACTTGAACAAAAATTGCATTTCATACAGATTGTTATGCTCGTTAGGCAGGACGACCCCTGACCGATCTTCGGTGAGCTTTGTCTTGTCATCACAGCAGAATATGTAGACAGAATCATCCGGGTTCTTTTTAGTGTGGTCACCTACCACGCGGTACCGGACATTCGGGGTGACCCCGTCCCACTCTCCAACGTACAGAGGTTCTTGAACGCCGCTCTTCAGATCCTTCCACACAAAATTGTAAAATAATGCCCAGTCTTTTTTAGGAAATACAAGACATGCGTCTTCCCCGGGGTGAAACTCGCCCGCGCTGTCGGTGGTGTAGAGTATAACAACTTGAGTTGTTTTATGAAATCTGTACCCGATTACACGCTTGCTGTTCATCATAAATTCTCCTTTAGTCCATTCCGAAAGTTCATGGAGAAAGCTTGTCAAACGGACGTGCCCATAAGGTTTTCTCGGCGCCATAGGTAGACTGGTCATCAGACTGTCGAACGTCCTGCTGCGCAACCCCGCATCTGGGGTTTCAGGAGCTGATAATCCGTCCATGCTCATGTAGCTCATGTTTCTCTTTTTGCTGATAGCTGTAGAACACACTGGCCCCATTTATATATATATACGCTGCTCTGGGATGTGGCAGGGTGGGAGGGGAATTTTCTGATAACAGCGACTTCAAAAGATAAAACCTTCTGTCAATAACATGATTTATTATACCGCATTCAAAAACAAAAAACCAACTGTCAAATTAATCAAAACAAAAAACCTAATGTCAAAAAACCATCAAAACCAACTGTCAATCATATGATTTATTATGACAATAGGTCAAAAACCAACTGTCAAAACCTAATGTCAATCACATGATTTATTAAACAGGAAGTCCCGCCTATACAGGAAGTCCCGCCTACACCGGAAGTCCCGCCTATACAGGAAGTCCCGCCTATACAGGAAGTCCCGCCTACACCGGAAGTCCCGCCTACACCGGAAGTCCCGCCCCCTATACCGGAAGTCCCGCCCCCTATACCGGAAGCCCCGCCCACCTGTCAATCAATCAAATTTTGACATTTGGTATAGTATACTAACTACTTGCAATCGTTAGCCTACCTTTTACAAAAACGGCTTCTACGGGGCGATAGTGTAAGATACAAGGTAATGGAGCATTTTATACATTGTCATGTTTGTTTAGAAATAAACAATGGGCAAATGGAGTCTTTAAACACCTCAGATGTAAAGATATTTGCTGTCAAAGTGAGGCCAAAATGAATGGGAGTCAATGGGATGCTAACAGCAGGTGATGGCTTGGTTAGCAATGGCTGCCCCTATGGAAGGTACGCTTTCCGGGGGCTGGATTACCCCCTTGCATATGCATCAGACGTTCAGCCAACGGACCGTGGGCGTGACATCTAAGGCCGAGACTAGGCTACGCGAAACTAAGGAGTAGGACCTATTAGCCTGTTCCATCTAGAGTATTTTAGAAATCGTGGAGAAATCCGCGGCCGCGGGGTTAGTGATACGAGCCGAAAATGGCTGCTTCCAAGACTTCGAGACTCCGTGGTGGAGGTCTACCCCGAAAGGCAGTGGTCGGCGGGACTGAGTTGGCGCGGCTAGTGAAAAACCGATCGTCCAGCTTCGATTGGGTTCGATCTAGAGAGGGCTTGCTGTCCCAATCCAGGCCCAGTTTGTCTACAGCGCGAGTGACAACTTCATTAGTTCATTATGTCAAGCTGCTGCGGTGTGAGTTCTTTATAGCATTCATTGCTGAGGATGCAGACTCACACAGATAGGTTTGACCCAAACAAAGGTTTGTAAGAACACAGATGGCTACTTTCTGTAGATTGGGGACATTTTCAGGTGTGACCATTTTAGTCCAAATGGTGACAGTGTTTTGAAAACTCCTCAACATTCTTGACTAGGAATGGAGATGGAATGCAGAGCAGCACTTGTCTGCCTACATTGAAGCCCATCCTGAAGCGCATCCTGAAATTTTCAGCTAGCTTCTCCAAAAAAGAAAGATGGTGACGATGGTGTCTGCCATTAGTCTGCTGGAGAAGAGTTAGAAAGTGGATATGTGGCCCTGTGATGTCACTCTTAAAAATCTCCAGCCGACTTTCAAAGGAGCGTACTGCTACCATCAGATCACACACTGTGTTGCCTTGGCCCTGGAGCTTCAGATTTAGTTCATTTAGATGAGATGTTATGTCCACTAAAAAGGCCACAACCTCCATGGTGTGATTATCCCTCAGAAAAATCAAGTAATTGCTGGCTTTGACATTCTTCTGCTGGGACAAAAACATCTCCAAATCTTTCCTGATGGCCCAAAACCTTTCCAAGACTCTTCCCTTACTCAGCCACCTAACTTTGTTATGGAGGAGTAAGTCGTCATAAGCAGCATTTACCTGATAAAAGAAATAAAAAAATATATACAAATAAATAAATACATGACCTTTTTGTGTTGCATAAATATTAATAAAGTGAACACAAACACCTTTGTAAATGCTGTAAATGTAAATGGTTAAAGTCTGTTGTAAGTACTGTAATTTTGAGGACAACCTTTAATAGTTCCAAATGCATATAATTACATTTTATTCACAATTAAAAAAGATTAAATAAATAAAAAACATTTGTGAAATAAGGGTTGACTTATCATCAGTCAGTGGGGAAATTTTCAGCATTTCCTGCATTTATTATGCCTTAGTTACACATTGATTAAAATTGTTAAAGATGTAAATGCTTTTGCTCTGAAGCCATATTTTTTATTATAATGTTTTTATTTGGCCAGTCTCTCTCTCTCTCTCTGTGTGTGTGTGTGCATGTGTGTGTGCGTGCGTGTGTGTGTGAGAGTGAGTGTGTGAGTGAGTGTTTGAGTGTTTGTGTGTTCGTGCGTGATCAACACTTAATAAACCCCTATTGACCCACACACACAAAAACACAGTAGAAGTAAAAAATCAAATAAATTCTCACCTCAGTCATGAATGCCCGCAGAAGATGGTGCTGAAGGGCAGAGAATGCTCTCCGGTAGTTCACAAGCTTCATAATAGTTTCCATGACGTCGGAAGGGGGTAGAGAGTAGAAGGGGGTAGAGAGGGAAGGGGGATGAGAGGGGTAGAGAGGGGAAAGAGGGGAAGGGGGTAGAGAGAGGATGAGAGGGGAAGGGGGTAGAGAGGGGAAGAGAATGGAAGGGGGGATGAGAGGGGAGGAGGGGGTAGGAAGAGGTAGACCTGGAGTAGGATGTGGCCAAAGAGGACGGGGACCAAATTTATCTGAGTCTTCTACTGAGTACCCATGGGTTGACATTGAGAGAGGCTGTTCAGAGGCTTTAGCCCAACCTCAGCAGATATAAAAAACAAACCTTTGAAAATGCCATCAATATATTCATATACTTTACTCTAACAACATCCCTGAAAAAAATCAAACCCAGATTATATCATTAGAAAAGTAGACATTTTACAAGTGTTTACAGTAAGATTGAGAACAGTAGCGTGTGGCTGGCCAGGAGGGTGAGGACGGTAATTTCAATTGGTTTTTTTTGTTTGTGTGTTATATTACAGTATATTATGCTATATACATTTTCTTTTTACTCTGATGTATGGAAGTTACTTTATGTGTGTGAATGATAATGGTTACAATTTCCTTGGCAGTATGAGTGCAATGTGTGATGTCAACTTGGAGGCTACTCTTACCCTAAAATCCTATTTCTTTTTTTCAGTTTTATACACAATTGTATTCTGTTAGCTAGACAAAACACATTGTCAATGAAGGACTGGGCTAAGACTGAAAGGTGGACATGAGGGATATTTCAATGGTCCTCTGCCATAGTGACAAAACATCTAAACATTTTGACTTGCAGTGCTTACACAATGCCAAAGGGACGAAGCACTGACTGTTTAAATGAGAATGAAATTTAGTTTTGACACATGAGTGAACTGTTTTGGGAGAGGTATGAGCTTTTGCAGGTGAACCATGGTGTTCTGCCGAACCATCCACGTTATTTTGGCAAAAGCACCAAGAGTTTTGAGAACGTCCGGTCTGTTTCAAGAAATGAGCCAAAGCAATTGAGAAGGATCTTTGCCATTTTGGTGGCACTGACTATTTATATGGGAAAGGAATTTAGTTCTGAAGCATGAGTGAACAGTTTTGGGAGATATATTAGATTTTGCAAGTGAGCTATAGTGTTGTGCTGAACTGCAAGACTGTTTTGCCAAATTATCTTAAAATTTTGAGAATGTAATTTCTGTTTCAAGAAATGAGCCAAACCAATGGAGAAAAACTGTAATAAAACAATTTAATCAGTGACAGACTAAAATCTTCTTTTGGCATTATCTTACTTTTTATTTGTATTTTCTTAGGAAAATGAATGATGCATATATTCATCATAGGAACCTGTAATAAACAGCTAAATTGACTCTTAAGCAAGCCCAAAATATCAAACTTTTAAAATGCAGACCCAAATTTAATACATATCATTGAGGATACATTTTGTAATCACAGTTGCAGATGAACTATGGCAAATGAACAGCAGGTTATTGCAATGTAACCAAGAGGCCTAACAGTTATGCTCTGATTTTTCAATTCATGATTCCACTGGACATGGAACTCAAATAGTCACACTGTTCTCAATGTAGTCAGGAGACATGTAAGGATAGGGGACCACCAGCTGGCTGTTCCTGTCAGCGATGTCTTTTGCTATCAACTTCAGCTCTCTCTGGACCTCCTCCACAAGCTTGACGGTTGCACCACTGAGGAAGTACCACTCATTATAATGGCACAAGGGTACCTATAGAGGAAGTAATGGCAACATGAACATCACATCGGCATTCAAAAGTAAATATAAAGTACAGGCCTGTGTTAACACTCACAAAGTCAATGGCAGGCTGTGACAGTAGAGATAGGACACTAAGGACGTGGCAAGAGGAGTTCACCTCCGGAAGGAAGGAGAAAAGTTCCTCCTCAGTCACTAAGTTTTTGGTCTGAGAAGGGGGGCGTGACATGGCTGCTGGACTGTTCGGTATCCAAAGGTTAAAATCGAACTAAATGTGGAGATGGGTTTAGGAAGGAGAAAAAATATTTAAGTACGTTTGAATGAGCTAAGTTGACATAATATGCTGTTCCGGAGAACCTCCATTTATTAATAACTGAGCATACCTGAGAGAAGTTCACAGCTGCATGAAGTGCTGAGCAGGAGAAGATCACCATGGTAACAAACTTGCACATTTCGGCTGCGGTCTGAAATGACTGTGGGACTCCTGGAGAACATGATATGAAGGTAAAGCAAAGATCATTTTAGGCATTTTATCATCGCTATGAAGAATAAGCAAAGAAAATGGATAGTAAAAGTGACATGTAAAAGTGTTCACGATAAAGAATCTCTTAAAAATATGGTTTAAAATATGTTAAAAAGTTCTTAGAAGCCTAATCTTTGTATTCATGTTGGTTTCATATGGGTTTGAACATTTATAAATGTAATGACTCTAATGTGGTGCAACCATCGAGTGTACACATCTTAAAGGTCCCGTTCTTCGTGTTTTTTGAAGCTTTGATTGTGTTTACAGTGTGCAATATAACATGTGTTCATGTTTCGCGTGTAAAAAAAAACAGTATTACCGCTGTATACCGCTGTTTTCACTGTCCTAAAAACAGCTGATGACTTCCTTTATTCTATGAAGTCCCTCCTTCAGAAATACGTAACGAGTTCTGATTGTGCCAGCGGTTCCCGTGTTGTGATTTGACCGCAGCTTAGCGAACGTAGCACGGTTCCTGTGTTGTGATTCGACAGCAGCTTAGCGCACGTGGAAAGGTCACGCCTCTTAACGGAAGATAAATGCGCTTAATGATCTCTACAGCGTCCCTGGGAAAGCCAAACAAAGGTGATTTGACTCCGGGATGAAAATAACAGCGTCTCGACGACATGGCGACAAACACACTCAAACGCAACACTTCCTTTTCTCCACGCGACACGTCCTCTTCTCCACGTGGAACAGCAACAAGACCACGCCCCCTTTTTTCGCGTAGTCTTGTGGGCGGAGGTTAGTCTGTTCTACTGTTCTACTGACGTCATTTATGAAGGAAGTACCAGGATGTAGTCCAAGCCGGCCGTTCGCTGTAGGCTTTGAAAGGGAACTTCTGTTAAATAAAATATCTCGCTTGGCATTGAACTTTGAGCTTTATAATTTTACAGGTATTATTTATGCTCTAACAGCAACATTACACACTAACTAAAGTTTGAACAATGGGATCACGAAGAACGGGACCTTTAATTATTATAAATCATAATTCATAAAAAAATATGATGTATGAAGCGAAGCATGGCAGCTGGTTTGAGCTGGTTTATGATGGTCCCTAGTTGGTCATGAGCTGGTTTAAGCTGGTCCTGAGCTGGAGCTAGTTGCTTAGGACCAGCACTTGACCAGCTTAAACCAGCTCAAACCATCTGCCATGCTTCAAAACATACCTAACCAGCATATGCTGTTTTTTTTTCAACAGGGTATATCTGTCATTCCCCCACAAACCTAAGTGAGTGAGGCCAAGGAATCCCTCCGTGAAGATCTCTTTAATCCAGTTTTGTAGTTCACAGTCATGCTGGACGTCCTCATCGTTACAGTAATACAAACGAATCCAGCCGGCAACAAACCTGAATGGGAAATGCAAATCATGTGCTCACTTCAAACCTAAAGAAGCAGATTCAGATAATGCTGCATGCTGATGATGTACCTGTGTAGAGCATCCCAGACCCTGAGAGCATCTTGTGCGTAATAGGAGATAGGTAGTGCATCTAGTCCTCTCTCTTTTATGTCATCTGGCACACACATTGTGCTGTAGCGGAGACGTTGTGCTCCTCGAGCAATCAGCAGTGGAATTGCTTTCAGACCACAGGCTATTGACTATAGAGAACAGAATCAGAAACTTTAAAAAAATTAAACTAAATGAGAAGGTAAAAATATATTTTATATAGACTTTTTCTTCCTTCACAGAGTAAACTGTAGAAAATAAACACGCCAACCTTGTCAAAAACACCTTTTGTGGCCAGAAGAGTGGCTCTGGCCTGAATGTTAATCTGAAGTGTGCTGCGGATATGAGGCATCAGGAGCTGAAAAACAAAGGCACAATTTATACGTTTAGTTAAAGAAATCAAAGACTCACTCTCAAGTGCAATCATGTTGAGGCCCAACACTTTAAAGCATTAAAATTATAAATGGGAACGGCAAGCTAAAACAAAATTATTGTGAAATTAATTTTATTTTAGTGTCTAATAAATTATCTATATCATACATGCCTGTAACGAGAAAAACCAACATTGTTTTTCTGATTGTTTTGGGTTTATGGGAACCCATTTCTACAATAAACACGATTTGGTAAATCATAATTCAAATTTAGATTAAATGAATAAAATAAATTAAATAATTAAATAAAAGAGCTATTAAGAATAAAGAGATAAAAAGTCAGAATTATGGCACAAATTGAAATTATGGCAAAAAGTACTATATGGAAGCTCATTTTTACCACATAAGAAAATAAATCATGCTTTGAAAATGATCATTTATAAAATTATAAAATAAAAAGTCATAATTATGAAATAAAAATGAAATGATGACATTCTAAAGCGCAGTTATGAGACAAAGTCTAAATTGGCGTAAAAAGTCAATATCATGATCTAAAAGGTCATAATCATTACATAAAAAAAAGTAAATGACAAAAAATATACTTTTTGTGTAACGACTTTTTATTGCATAAATCTGACCTAGCATGTCATAATTATAATTTACCAAAGCATTATATGTTTTGAAATTGTGTCTTTCATTCCATAATTTTGTCTTTTTATGTCATAATTTTTACTTGTTATGCAATGATTATGACTTCTGTCATAATTACCATAGCATTTCTTTCTTATGTGGCAGATGGGCTTCCATAGTGTTCCTTTTCATAAAAAAATAAACAAAAAATCAACCTTCTTACACCACAAGAAAAATAAATAGATGTCACACACTTCCAGTGGAACTCGAGTATCTGGGTGTGAATATGTGTAGAATAATTGAAACAAATTTTTCACACAGCATAAAAAATAAATGGAAAATGATTTCATGATGCACAATTAATTTTTTCTGTATCTTTGGGTTGAGCATTGTCTGTTTCTACCTGGTGTAGAGGATGAATCTCCGGCAGCTGCCTGAGTGTGGCGGTACAGCACACCTCTCCTAAAACATGAGTGCGCAAGAAATGGGAAAGTAGTTGATGGACCAGGAAATCTGAATTGCGGACCCACATCTTTGCTAACAACCAATCCGGTGCAGCATCAGAGGGCAGGAAAACAGGATTCTGTGGACCAGGAGCCTGTTGAAGCTGAAATATTATGTTTCAAATTTCAGTTTTCATTTGGTCAATAAAAATCACAGATTGATGACTATTACAATAAAAAGCTGTTATAAAACCATACTTGTATGGCAATGGGCTTTAGTTCTCCGTGTCTGTTGTAATGCAGCAAACATAAGGGAGCAGACAAGTAGGTCTGTTTCTCATTGACAATATTAGCAGGCAACTGATCAAGCACTTCATAATCCAGGAGATACACATGTCCTCTCTGTGGAAAATTTATAAACAATGACAATTATGTCACAAAGTGACAAATACAAATGCTATGAAATTTACACTTGAACACAAACAAACCTCCATCTCCTGCTCCAATGATGAGTCCTCTGGTAGAAAAGGTCTGGCCATCTCTGAAGTGACAGACAGGTTAGGTGGCAGGCTATGGATCTGTCTGATACACAAAGGATTGCAACCATTGAGGCACTGATATCCAAAGAATGCATCCTCGTGCCAGTGAGCCTGAACATATCCTATGAGAAAAATCATATATATGTTCATCAAGCCTGCATTTATTTAATCAAACATACAGGAAAAAAAAAACAGTAATATTGTGAAACATTATTATTAGTTTTCGTTTTTAATAAACTTTAAAATATCATTAATTCCTGTGATGGCAAGCTGAATTTTCAGCATCATTACTCCAGTCTTCCGTGTCACACGATCCTTCAGAAATCCTTCTAATATGCTGAATTTGCTGATTTATTATCAATGTTGTAAACAATTGTGCTGCTTATAATTTCTTTTTCAGGATTCTTTGATAAATAAAAAGTTTAAAAAGAACAGCTTTTATTTAACAATATACTGTTCAAAAGTAATTTTTTTATGTAATTTTTTCTTTTTCTTTTTTATGAAAGAAATTAATACTTTTATTAGGATGTGTTAAATTGATAAAAAGTGATAGTAGGCCTACAGGTTTATATTGTTAGAATAGATTTCTATTTTGAATAAATGCTGTTCTTTTTAACTTTTTATTCATAAATGAATCCCCAAAAATTGTTTACAACATTGATAATAAATCAGCATATTAGAATGATTTCTGAAGGATCATGTGACACTGAAGACTGGAGTAATGATGCTGAAAATTCAGCTTTGACATCACAGAAATAAATTATATTTGAAAGTATATTAAAACAAAAAACAATTATTTTAAATTGAAATAATATTTCACAATATTACTGTTTTTTTTTTCTTTATTTTTTTATCAAATAAAGGCAGGCTTGATGAGCACAAGAGACTTCAAAAGCATTAAAATACTACTGTTTCCAAACTTTAGATCACTACTAGATAGATAGATAGATAGATAGATAGATAGATAGATAGATAGATAGATAGATAGATAGATAGATAGATAGATAGATAGATAGATAGATAGATAGATAGATAGATAGATAGATAGATAGATAGATAGATAGATAGATAGATAGATAGATAGATAGATAGATAGATAGATTTTTGCATTTAAATGTAATTAGTTTTATTTATTGTAAAATGCAATTTATTTGTTTGGCATACTGGCAATTGTGTTCTCCCGTCCACTGAAAAGGAAGAATGTCTCAAGTTCTTTTAGGCTGCTCCAAGATGTTCTTCTTTCAATAAAACCCTTTATGTAGTGCACATTGTTAACTGGGCTGACAGACAAAAAGAGTGACAATATCCCACTGTTAATTTCAGACGACGTAACATTGAATTAATATCAAACCAAGGCCGTAACCATGTCTTGAACATTGGGGGGACCAATTTTTTTTATAAAGCATAAAGAAACAGAACCCTTTTGGGGCTATTTGCAAACATTATTTGCATTAATTTGCGTAACATATTATTACTCACAAGATTCTTCGTATTAGTGAATGAATACATAGATCTGCTAATTACATTTGAATTCCCTAGTGGTCTGGTGATAGAATTTTTGTAAACCGTGTCAAAGGTTCCAGGTTCTAATCAGCGCTCATATAGTTTTTTTTCCCTTCTTCATTCAAATGGCATTAAGCGATAGATTGACGCACTTGTCTGTGTGAAGACTGTGCACGAGTGAAAGGAGAACGTAAACCCCGCCTACTTTGATTTGATTGGCCATCGCAGTCATTTTGACATTGACAAGCGCTGTTAGACCACTGAGGCAAACCAGAATAAAATATAACTTTTAAACCTTTTATGTCATCCTAATGTAACGTTCACACCGGACGCGAATGACACAAATAATTTGCACTATTCGTGTGAAGTTGGACGCTTGAACATTTTGAGTTTACTCGCTTCATTCGCGCGTTAAATTTGCTTCATTTGCGCGTGACATTCACTTCACAACAGACGCGAATTCGTGTCATGGGAGGGTCTTCTGCATTTTATCTGGCGTTTTCGGAGTTGTGAGCTCCAGTGGATCAGCGGTGCTCCGCACTCGTTAACCCTGGCGAGAGCAGCCTTTCCTCGGCTAGTCCTTCAGACATTTGCCGCTGACTCTGATGTCTCTGGGGTGTCTCAAGCTATAATTTGTCTTGTGTATATGTAACGGGCAATCTTTGGTCTCATGGATCTATAATTTGTTCCCTGGCAAATCGTTTAGCCTGAGGGCAAAGTGAAGTTTCATTACTTTTTTATTTTTAGGTTATTTAACTTTACGTTACCATTGTAGCCTACTAGCACTGACTTTGAATGTTTGACTGAATTGTTTGCTTTATTTCATGTATAGGTTATTATACATTTTACTTATACTTTTGTACTATTGATCATACATAAACTTGACATACATTTAACAAAAAGAGACTGGGTTGTGTTTCATGTAATTTAATGTTATCACAGTGATAATCAAGGTACTCTGAAGCACTGAAGCAAATATTAATATACAGATTTTCTCCTCATTGTTGTCATTACTAGAGAAAGCTCCTGATTGGTTAATGCGGCGCGGTCACGCGCCAAACACTCAATTCGCGCCGCATCATTCGCGCGAATCGCACTGCAGAATGTCTATTCGCGTCTTTGCATTGACTTAACATGTAAATCACTCGCGTGAATCGCGTCATTTGCGTCCGGTGTGCACGCTTCTTAACAACAACATACAGAGTGCTGCATAATGAAGTGCAGCAGAGCAGTGCAAGAATTTCAAATATTGGGAATATTGGGAATTGGCAATTTGGCCATTTCTAATTATTGGGGGGGGGGGGGGCTTGTCCCCCTCAATGTCTATGGTGGTTACGGCCCTGTATCAAACTAGTTTGTAGTGTAGCTTTAAAAAAGTAAAACCATACCGTTGACGGATGTATCTCAAATTGAGTCCTAGAGATGTCACACTGGACATGTCTACACAGTGAGGACCACCTTCAACAAATGTGCCCCATCTACAGACAAAAAACAACTTCTTTATTAAACTAATAAAAAAAGATGGATAGAGAAGTACAGCTGCACGCATAATTGTTAAATGATTGCGATCTCGATTCAAACACCAGCATGATCACACGATAAATGACAATGATTCTCCTGTGTCTACTAAAACCTTGACAAAATCACACCAGAACATTCAAATCTGCGCTGGGGCTGACCCAGGGAGATCAGTTATCATGTATAGGTATGAAACAGCTTCACAAACCACACAGTGGTCTTTTCAACCACACAGTAGGCCCTTTCATACACCCGGCGCAATGTGACGACAGGCGTCGCGTGAGTGTTATCATTTTCACGTCCAGCGTCATGTTGCTTAAATCTGTGGGCGTGCTGTCTGAAAACCAGGTGTTCAGGCGCATTGTTGGCGCACTGCTATTTTGACACATCTGAAAACGCAGTATTTTTTGTGTTATTTAAAGGACGCGTTAGTAATATGCGCCTATAGGCAGGAGCACACCGTGTGTACACTCTGCAGCACAAACATGCTAAATATTAAAAATAAAAGGATTCCTCTCTGGATAAGCATTCAGTCTTTCCGCTCTCAAATTCCGCCATGTGAATAGCGAATCCGCCATGGTGCAAGCGCAACTGGCTTTTAAAGGGAATGGGAGATGACACACCCATGACTCATTACGAGACTACGTACAACCCTTTTGGACCATGCCGACGCTTTTTTCTGTCGTTAAACTAGCAAAAGTGGATTCGGACACGATTGTGCACCTGCGCCATACGCTTCAGACCACTCGCTCAGATCGTTCAAATAGGGCCCTGATTCGTTATTTTAGTGTTGCAAATATTCAAATCGAAATTATCAAAAAAAATGTTTATAGTTCGAATATAAACACTGATGTCAACGTAAGCGATCATAATAGAGCAAATCACCTTTTGAAAGTAACTTGGTGCTTCAAATAATGATTGTATTGATTACATCATTACACCAGTAGGTGGTGACAAGTGACTGTCAAAAATGTATTTGCCATTGAATCTTTCAGTCAAAAGATTAATTCAAAAAGCCGATAAATCCAGTAACGAAACACGTATTTATGAGTGAGTCAAATGAATTAAACACTATAAATAGACTGCAGCAATTAACATTTTGTCAGAACCTGGTAAATTACGTTATTTTGTTAAGTTGTCTATTCTGACACGTGGAAGAATCGTGATCTCTTGTTTAAAAACAAAAAAATCGTCATTCTCAATTTATCCAGAATCGTGCAGCTCTAATTGATGTGTAAAAAATGTTTTACCTGATAAACTGTTGTTTATGTTGGAGATCCCTCTCCCTGTGATCGGTTAGGATTGCTACTGTTTCCTCCTTTTTCAGACAGACTAAAGGCATTGTGGGAAAGATTGAGAGAATTTGATTAGAGGTAACGAAAATAATTAAAGAAAAGAAACAGACACAACTCACCTTTCTCATTCCGAAGCTCAATGTAACTATCTGCCATCCGGATCCATTTATGACAAGGAAAAACCTCCATCTCAGGATCCTCAGAACTCCGTCTCACCTGCACATCCCGACAGTGCCAGTCCAAGTCCGGAAAGCCAGGTTGAGCCTCGAGACGGAGTCTCAACAGAACCACCACGCCAACTTCCTTTTCAGGCTTGATGACAACTGTACAAGCCTGTCTCAAACAGAAAGCACATTTGCATGCATTTGTGAAAGATGAATTTAATATGGGGTCACAGTCCAAAAGACTGCCGCCAAAGAGAATGACATTTGACATATTACATGCTAGGCAATATCTCGTTGGGTTTAGTATGGGTTAAAGTGCCTCAGCAGGTACTGGAGTGACCTGTAGCTGTTAGATACTATACAGTATGTTTTTTAGATTATTTAGATCTACATTTATGAATTTAGCAGATGTTTTTAAATTGCCAAACCGGCAATTTTTCAAAGAGCCAATAATATTTGTAATACACAATGCCATACAAAATGTACTGCGTAAGAAAAGTGAATTCAAAGTATAACTTTTTTAAAATAAATGTTTCCGAGTGATATCATATTTTGTATGTGTTGTTTATTGTACTTACCCTGTAACTACATGAAACAAGAGGGGAACAAGGACCAGTTTAATTTACAGCCCGTAGATTAATACTTACCCTGTAACTAAACGGAATAACAAGCTTCACTTACCCTATAACAACATGGATAATTACCCCTTAATTAAAACATACTTACAGTATAAATAATTTCTTAATTTTCCCGATAGTAAACCCAGCCTGATCTGCCGGCAATTTGATTTCGCCCTGCAACTCAGTCTGGAAACCATTACATTCATTTCTACTGCTTCCGTTACACTTTTCACAGACTGGCTCATTGCCCGTTGATCACGCCTCTTGTGGTCTGATTGGTTGAAGGACTATCCAATTGCGTACAAAGTCATTTAATTTATGCTCGTTTATCACACCTCTTGTGCAGTAGAAAATACATAGCAGACTCCCCAGACCAATGTTCAACCTTAAATTGAGCTTGGTCTGGTGATAGCCAGACAAGATAGTTACCCCTTTATCACCCAAATATTACATATTGTTCCCTTACACCTACACATACATACTTTAATAGTTACACTCAGAGCCATAGTAAAAGAGCGCTGCGACACTCTTTGATCTCGCCGCCACATGGTCACGTGGTTCATGGAGCTCTCAATAGTTCCAAACAACTCCGCGCTGTCAGTCTGTTTGAATAGGATTAAGCAGGACAGACAGCAGTTTCACTACATTTGCTGCAATTTCTGGTAAATATTAACACAATATGTGCATTGACTTCGACTGGGCTTACCAGTAGCATTTTATTCTGGGGAGAGATAATGTTGATTAATGTTTTTTTGAGCTATCTGGTTATTTTATTTGGGTCATGTGAGTGCATGATTTTACAGCATTGAGTGTTATAGCCAATCACAGGCACTTCTGTTGAAAATAATGACCCGTCATATGTTTAATTTACCAGGAAGGAGAATCCATATCGATCAAAACAAGTTTTATAGTCTCAAAACGCTGAATGAATTTTAGTGCAAGTTTACGTTTTACACAAATCTTCCCATTATCTACAAATCCTCTCATAACAAACAAAGCACGAGACAATTTAAATAAAGATTTATTGTGTAGTTTAGTCAGAAGTTTTTGTTTTTCATGTGATTTTCCCTACAATATATTAATTATATAATTATATAATTATATATATATATATATATATATATATATATATATATATATATAGCTAGCATATGTCAAACGTTTGAACATTAGTGTAGTTATTTACTTTTTAGTTTTTGACATAAATAGGCACAATTTTAATGTGGTTCAAAAATAATATACCTCCATGAAAATAAAAGCCAAATATTGAACGTTAATTTCTGAAACTGTATCTTATGCGGTTATCACTGCATTGTATTTTGAAACTGTTAAAGGGTTAGTTCACCCAAAATTGAAAATAAAGTCAGTAATTACTCACCCTCATGTTGTTCCAACCATGTAAGACCTTCGTTCATCTTCGGAACATAATTTAGTATATTTTTGATGAAATCTGAGAGCTGTCTCACTCCTCCATAGGCTTTCAGAGGGAATGAAACTTGACGGCCCAGAATAGTAAGTAAAAACGTAATTTAAGGAGTCCAAATGACTACAGTGGCTCTGTATTAAGTCTATCATGCGACGAAAATACTTTTTGAGCGGAAAAACAACAAAAATAACGACTTTATCCCACTATTATTGTTCAATTTGAGCCTCTGACGAGTTCGCGGGAGTGCCACGCGCGCATGTGTCGTGGCACTCCCGCGAACTCTCATCAGAGAGTATATAGTGGGATAAATAGTGGGATAAAGTCGTTATTTTTGTTGTTTTTCCGCTCAAAAAGTATTTTCGTCGCATGATAGACTTAATACAGAGCCACTGTAGTCATTTGGACTCCTGAAGATGAACGAAGGTCTTACATGGTTGGAACAACATGAGGGTGAGTAATTACTGACTTTATTTTCAATTTTGGGTGAACTAACCCTTTAAACCTGTACTGTTAACTTTCTTTATTTTCATCTGCGTTCAGAGCCATGCGATGTCTCCTCAAAAAAGGCTAATATCTTACTGAGTCTGGCAAGAGACGCTGTTCCACTCTTAACGGAGGGCTCTCACACAGAGTACCAACCAGAGAGATCCAAACGCTGCCATACGTTCCTGAGAGAGAAGATGCTGAGGTTCGAATGGTCACATGAAAGCCATCCATTTCTCAGCATAGAGTTCCCAAGCATTAAAAGGTGCGGCCTGTGAATGGAAATCAAACTGAGTCGAAAACAGCCAGACCTTTTCAATATACACACTCACAAGAGTTCAAAACTGCTGAAATGAAAGCATGGCTTCCATAAATCACAAGGACTTGAGATGACTTATTAGTCCATTTTAAATAAAAATTAGAAGGAACATAGCAAAATAATTTGCAAATGAAGAAGGAAACACAAATTGGAAAGCAGAAGCAAGGCGTGAAAGGAAAACAATAGGAACATTATTTTTGTGGATGTATATGGAATA
This sequence comes from Romanogobio albipinnatus, assembly GCA_023566225.1. NCBI lineage: Eukaryota > Metazoa > Chordata > Actinopteri > Cypriniformes > Gobionidae > Romanogobio > Romanogobio albipinnatus. The sequence continues at coordinate 20,615,106 of CM042255.1, read as the reverse complement.
TTCAAATGTTATCCAATGATAAGCTAGCAGCTAGCAGAGTTTGATACAAGATATCTGACATTTAACACTTGAATAATTACATTTTCAAAACAGCATGGCATACGTAGATATGCATATTATGTTATTAAATCGATTTTTTTTCTCTATAGGACATATGCTTTCGTATTTTACTCCTTTATTTTTAAGCTCACATCGTGATCTTTAGAAAATGTTAACACTATTATCGTCGTTATTTGCCACTATTTGCATATAGAGGTGACAAAAACGGCATTATATATTTGAATTGTAAATATATATCATTTGCCAAAATAAACTACTAGAATATTTCACCTAAAAACTAAAGCAACATCAACACGATATAATTCCCACTTTTTCTAATCTTTTAAAAAGCTTAAACATGATTTGATATCACCGACTTAATGCACTTTAAAGTAAATCTCATTAGATAATAACAACGTTTAGTGCTTTTCTTCTCATCGGTGTAATATGCTTGTTAACCGCAGTAACATGACACGATCAGTAAAAAACAACACGAAAGACAATGAATGTGCAAGTAAAATTGCACGAACTTACCGTCCCAATACTGAGGCTGAAGATCTGAACCGAGCGCACTGATGGAACTTTATGTATCACTTTATCTTACATCAGCCAATCGCGTGCGTGAGGAGGATATCTCTTCCGGACGATATTGTAATTGTGTGTTCTAAAGTGACGTGTGAAACCATAGATATCTCTTCGTGAAAACGTTGTGCAGCTATACAGTCTGCATAAGCTAGCTAGGCTTTACTTCGACGTTGAATTTACATGCCTTGTAAGTGTAGGCTACATTTGATCATCAGATAATTATCATCATCATCATCAACTTTTTTATTCCAGACTCATGGTCCATCAGACACAGACATAGCAAACATCATACATTAAGGCAAGGCAAGGCAAGGCAAGTTTATTTGTATAGCACATTTCATACACAGGGGCAATTCAAAGTGCTTTACACAGAAATGAAGTTAAAATATTCATAAGTGAATACAATAAAAATATACATAGTATAACAGTTATAGTGGGAATTAAAAGAAAATATAAAATAAAGATGAAATCCCCTATCTGGGGATTTATTAAAAAGAGAAAGGAAACATATACAGATAAACAAAAAAACAAAAAAACTGCAATACAGCATTTCTATAAAAATGATTCCATAGTGATGATTGGCATCTTATGGCACTATACCCAGGATTTACTAGCAGCATAGCAATGCTGTTCCAGCAGTCATTCAGGCGACAAATTAATTTGTAAATGAGTCTCCTCAACATCGCCTGAAAGGTACTGACCCCTGCATTACAAAACGGACCACTTGCACTAGAGCACCTGGGTTTGTTGAGCAGTGTCCTCATACAGTCATAAGCAACCTTAAGCTTCTGCATACTTGCCTTTTTAAACTTAGTCCATGAAGAGGCAGTATACAAAGGAGTGCAATATGCTTTAAAACAGGCTAATTTTGAGTCATCCATGTGGAATTTCCTTATCAGCAAGTTAGCTTGGGCATATAGTATGTGATGCTGCCTGTATATATCATCATCATCATCATCATCATCATCATCATCATCATCATCATCAGATAACTGATCTGTAATGTAATGACCCCGATATTTAATTTTATTACAGACACTCATCACTTGTCCTGACAGGTAAAAGTCTGGAAACCAAAGATCTTTGTCCTCTTTTGTCCTGCATATCAATACAGCGCTCTTTTTGGCGTTATACAACACATCATGTTTCACCCCATAGTCAGAAGCTGCTGAAAACCAGCATTGCTGGGAGAAAAAATGGCCAAATCATCAATTAACCAATGTGTTTCCAATAATACAGCCTGTTTTGCAGCCTGATAATTGGTTGGATAACTCATCCATGTAAAAGTTGAAAAGAGCTGGTGAGAGCAAAATAAATCCACAACACAACGAAAAAGCCACAACACAACGAAACAAAGACACGAAACAACGAAATCAAGCCAAAACACAACGGAAATGCTCCCGACCACTAGGGGACTCTCGGTAAAGTTAGTTTTCCTTGCATTGTTCTATAGATTCGCCAGTCTTACAAATATTTAAACACTATGATCAGTTTTAAGTGTGCAGTTGTATATCGACATGAAATATCAATTCAAAATCTGCATTATAGCTGCATATTTATACTGAGAACGCTTTGACCTGCTGGCACGGCGCTAAGAGAACGTCTTTCCAATTCCATCAAGTTGAATCATATAATTGGTAGAATGAAATTAACTTTTTTTTTTTTTTCTAATTCCAATGTTGTGTTGTGCATTAGTAAGTCAGTTTCACCAATACAATCAAGCTGATGAATTTTAACATGTCTGTTTTTAAATGTTAAAAGTAATTTTAATTTATATAGGCCTACGTTTCAACCACTTGGTGGAGAATTGGCAGACGTTCACTTAGCCTTATTGATATCTTTGTAAGATTACAGATTCTATAGAACAGTGGCAACTTTACCGCGCTCCGAGTGGTTGGGAGCATTTCCGTTGTGTTGTGGCTTGATTTTGTTGTGATGTGGCTTGATTTCGTTGTGTTGTGGCTTGATTCCGTTGTGTTGTGGCTTGATTTATTTGTGTTGTGGCTTTTTCGTTGTGTTGTGGCTTGTTTTCGTTGTGTTGTGAACTTATGTTTGCTTTTTATATTTCGTTGTGTTGTGCACTAGTGGGCCACCGTAGATAGCTGGGTTACCACCTGTCCCGTAAAATACGGAATCGTCCCGTATTTACAAGCAAAATGGCGCCCCGTATCAAACCAATACAGGACGTGATTAGTCCCATATTTTACATAGGTCCACACATAGTTCAATAAACACATAAGGATTTTGCAGTGTGGAGAATACATAATCATTTCATGACGTATTCTTTATTTCTATCCTTTATGCAATATTTTTTTGTGTGACTTCACTGGAGGTGAGGACTACTTTTAACAATATTTGTCATTTATCAAACAAATTATGTTTGTTTAAGATTTATTTCTGAGAAATGAAGTCCAAATATAAAGGATGAATTTTATTATAACTACTGGTGTACATATAAAAAATAAATTGTTAATATGTTATAATCAAAAATATATGTTCCCTGACCGGGAATCGAACCCGGGCCGCGGCGGTGAGAGCGCCGAATCCTAACCACTAGACCACCAGGGACATGTTAATATCTGCAAAAACACTAGTACAAAACTAGTCTCATTCAAATTTCTCTATCAAATCGCATACGATTTTCAAACAATGTAGCTTCTTTGTGCGATATATATTTGTTGCCGGTTTTATAATAAAAGCATACACACCGTCTTTAAATTATATATTTTAATTAACATCTTTGGGAAACAAAAACAGCTTGTTTTTTTTTGTGATGACAAATTGCAATAAAGAAATGTTTTAGCATCAGTATGTACCCCAAACCCTAAATAAGATGAAACAGATAACCAAATTGCAGCATGTAGTAATGTAATGTGATTGGAAAACCACAAGACCAGACCTCGTGGCGCAACGTAGCGCGTCTGACTCCAGATCAGAAGGTTGCGTGTTCAAATCACGTCGGGGTCAGTACTTTTTTTTTCTCTCTCAGCGCGATAACTATTCGACACCTTTATAGCGTAGTATAAAAATAATTTCTAAAAGTCTTGTAAATTGGATTTTCATTACACCAAATATCTCACACTTGTACACAGGGTTTCTTTAGAAATAACCAACATTTAATAAATATATTTTTTATGTAACAAAAAGTATGTTACAACAAGCATCAAAAAGCGACACGTGATGCGACTGAGTGGTCCAAGGTTACTGGACTTTAATTGTGATGGAATGTTGACTGAGAGTTCATCCACAGTGTCCATGTCCTAAGTCCTTCATACTTGGAGACAGGGATAGCTGCAATTTGGAGAAATGTATGTGTCAAACCCCTAACTCTACCCTACAGCCCCAGTGCTTCCTAACCCCTTGTTGTGGGGAGCTCCAGGAAGTAGATGGGAACCCCTGTCCTACACCCCTCTCAACTAATTGTAAAGAACTTTCAGCACTTGTGGTTTTGACCCACATTTGTCAAGTAGGCAATTTATAAGTTCACAACAAAAATGCTATCTTTGAAAGCTTGTGAAACATGTCTAAACTTCCTTTGTACTGAAGTAAAAGAGAACAAACCAAAAAGTGGTAATTCTGTGAAACTGTTGACTTCCTTTTTCAACAAGCATAGTTTCCTGTGTGATAATCAAACACATTTGCCACGACATGCATGCATTAACACGTAGAAAAATATTAAAAGACAACAACCACAGTACAGTCATTAGACTGACATTATTAGCAACATCTTAGCATCTTTACAAAAACAAAAACATCTAAATTGAATTTAATTGAAAACGAGTTACACATTAAACATTTGATCACTTCATGAAACTCTTGCCATAAACAACAATGGTGCTTGCGGCTCCGTTTTGTCATCCTACACGTTAATTCAAGTAGAGACTTCGAGTGCATAAACTGCACAATGTTTATTGCTTCCAAGTATTCACAGGATGTATCCACAGAGGACCTTTTAATTTTGGATTGACCTCACTAGTTTTGTGTTGTTCAGAAATAAGAGATCAGGCTTGTTGTAATTTGGCGGGTTGGCCAGAGGGTCATAACCTAAGCGACTTAACATCGGGGCAAGGCTGGCCATATCATTCACCACATCAGCAGGGATATTGCCCACCCATTTAGACAGAGCGTCCGTATTCACTGGCTTGACTACTTGATCAGTTGACAGTTCCACCCTGGAAGACAGACAGGAATAACAGAGACAATGAACAATCATATATAGATTTAAAAATATAGCAGACAAGGCCTAAGTGCTTATCTAAGACATCATGAAATTTAAATATCTTCCTTGTGTGCAGCACAAACTGTCAATTAAAAATCATCTTATTCCAGTGGGAGAAGTTAACGTCAACCATTGGTTTCATCATTACAGGACTGTGATGAAATTAGTGCTCATTTACAGGTCTTTGATCAAACAAACACACTATGTAGCCCTAATCCATTCGTTTTACAGCTTGTATTACAATGTAGTTCTCTATTTACTCGATTTACATCCAGCTCTTGACAAGGAAACCTGCATGCCTGAGCCATTGTCTGGAAAAGGTGTAGATGTAAAAGGAAATGGTGGAAAAAAAAATGACTGACGTGTCAGACTCAAATAGAACAAAGGTGTTTTTCTTTTTTGGAAAGTATATCAGTATCAAACACAGAGCCCCGCACATGACATGGGGGAAAGAAGATATTGTGGCCAAGAATTAGTTCTTTTTTGCGTTTTAGGTAAATTGTGGCAATGTTCATACTAATTTCTTCATTTTAAGGCTGGAAAACACCATTTTTGACTTTTGTCCAAATATACAGTCTGGAGGAGTCAACACTATTTGCCTATAGATTTTCTAGCTTCAGACTATTTTACCTAGTCAGAGGATATCAAACATGTTTCATATTTTGAGCAGGTTTTAGAACATGTATTGTTTGCATTTGCAATGCACCTCCTAGCAATGAGGGATATGTTTATATGCAAGTTTGTTGTGTTCAGAAAAACTGTAAAGTGATTGTCAGTCTCATAAATTTTGTTTCTAAACGCTCGAATCATGATAAAAAACAAAACAAAAAAACCCAGCATTTTTCAGCCTGGACAAAGCTAATGCGCATGCTCAGTCCTAAGCGCGCGTCTCAGAACACTGTCTGTGTCTATAGCAACAAGGACTTCTAACAGCAGCTGCAGTGATGCATGCCTTAACTAATCAATGATTGGCTCTTTCATTTAGAGGGCGGGGCTTATTCGCCATATTGGGCGTTGCACTTTCTCCCATTCATAAGTAATTGGAATGCATTGTCTTCCTATATATAAAATATTGATGCAAATGCTTTTAAACCATTCAAGCCATTACAAGTCAAAAGAGAAAGTTCTCAAGCACGCACAGACCGCGTCAGAATAGTTCCCTTTCAAGCTTGAACGAACAATAGCATACACACTTATGCCAAAATGTCAGTTTTGTCGAGTATCCTCATAAGAGCAGTCTTAAAGGTGTTAAATAAAGTCTTAAATGAACGTAAAGAGTTGTGATAAAATGAGAAGCGTGTGAGATCTGCATCATGTGCAGCAGCGGCAGATCTTAAAGTGACAGCAGCCACCGACTCTCGCTGTCATTAAAGTTAATCAAAGAACAAAAGGTAAAGAGAAAATTACTCACTGCTCTTGACTAAAGAACTTTTGTAGCTTTAGTAAATATTAATCTATTTGAGGCACAGGTAAATATGTAATTTATTCTCTTATTTATGTGAGGATTGTTTTAAGTTCACTTAAATTAAAAGTTATATTTTTTTGTAGCCTAATAAATATAAAAAAATTGACAGTTTTCAGTTTTTTCAGGTTTCACCAAGTCAAATTTAAGACTTAAGACCATTATGAATTAAATTTAAGACCTATATCATTCAATAAAAAAATGTACAAAGGAAATGCAGAATCACTTAATTACTTGCAAAGCAAATTTATTTATTTATTAGTACAGTTTCACTTCCTCATAGCTCAATCCCACCAGGCTTCAAATTTATATATAACATTTGCATGTTTTTATGCAAATGCATGAATCTTGTTTGGTATTACAAAAAAAAGGCTAGTCCGGTGGTGTGCTATCTGGCTTTAATAACATGATCGCTTAGGGTGGGAAATATGACCAACATCTTACAAGTAAAACACAGCAATAAGCAATTGCTTGATATAGGTAAAAAGTTCTCAAGTAATTAAGCAATCAAGTAAACGGTCAGAAATAAAATAAGAACTTATAAACAAATGACAATAGGACAAATAAATACAACATAAATATACAGATACAATCAGTGCTTAAAGTTTAGGTATGCTACTGATTGTTTTCCCCCCTGTTGTTTTTTTTTCTTTAACATTAACGCACAGGCAGGAGCGGGTATAGGCTATATTAGGTTGCTTTCACTTTAAGACCTACATTAATGCGCAGATCCAATACTGACACACGTCCCAAACTTTTTTACTCAAGACATAACCGCCAATATGGACATATGCATAATGTGTGTATTTGATTGTTCAAGGGCAATAAGCCTAGAAATAGAACACAGTCGCGTGAGCGCTGACAGGCGGCAAACGCGTGCACAGAATCCACAGTCTGACATCGGTCCGTGTGTCGGTAACAAACTGAGTTCGGGTTTTACATAGCTTTTAATAACTTTTTTTTAGTACTATCAGGCATATCATACTTTTATTTGGTTATAATGCGAGATTGCAGGTGAGAAAGATTTGCCTTCGCTTTCACGATCGTGGAACTAGAAGAACTGGAGAACTGTTAGCTGAAGAATAAAATCAGTTTTATGCGTCTGTGGTACAATCGGAAAGAGACTCGCACCAATAACATGAAAGCTGATTGGCTGCAATATAAGATGCATGTTGGTCTCATTTGTAGTTGTAATACAGCGTACTATAGTTGAACTAGCGAAAGAAAGACAACATCCCGGAATAAATGCACACACACACTAAAGCGCTGCAAGAGCATTTCAATGAGAAATCGAGGTAGTGTTACATGGACGTAGGAAAATAAGACCTGTTTAAAATGATTTAAGACCTAGAACTCAATACTTCAGCGAATTTAAGACTTTTTAAGGTCTAAAATTTTGATTTTGAATATTTAGACTTTTTAAGATCCGGCATGAATCCTGTTCAATTACACTAATGTTAAAAGGCTATATTTAATGTTTAAAACTAAAAAAAAGAAGAAAAAGGAAATCAATTTCATTGAGACATCAGTAGCTGTATTATAGTATCAGTGATACTGGCCTTCTTTCATAAAGAGATGCCATTAAACAATTATTTAAAATATATTGTCTATGTTTGTACATTAATTTGGAGATTAACTGTGAAATTACCACATTATAAAATATGTATTAAAAAAAAAAACTTTTTTAATCGTTGATTAAAACTGCATTGCGATGCAAACGTGGACGATTCTGCATCGATGCAGTATTAGAACATAATCAATTATAGCCTACTGATGTTTCTTTGACATTATTCGTCACTTACGCACTTCTCGTGCTATTGTAAAATGGCAGAAGACGAAACACAAAAGCGAGTAATAAAAAAAAAAAAATGCACCCACCATTTTAACATCTACAGCATGTTGACAGTTTAATGCGCTTTTAGTATTTACTAGTATTTTTTAGTTCTTGTCACAGTTCTAGTCATCTGCTGCATTCAGACTTAAGTTGTGTTTGATGTTTGCTACATTCAGGAAGTGTACTTTTTTTGGAACAGATAAAATGAAAAGGGTATTGCTAAAGGGTAACGCTTGTATTCATTGACAAACGTAGACATGTGCAGTAATATTGAAAATTGAGGATGCAACGCATCATGATATCGAATCGTGGACATGATAATCGTAATCAAATTGTGAGAAAAGTGACGATACACACCCCTATTGATTAAGGGTAATTCCACGCAAAAATGTCACATCCATAACGCCAACTAAATACCATGGCATTGTGTTGGTGTTATGGATGTGACAGTTTTCCGCGGAATTGCCCTTAATCTAGTTTTTTTTTTGTAATCGATTGACTGCACTAACTTGTACACATTATTATATTATATATTACACACATGTAAAAACTTTCCCAGGTGAATCCTTTTTAAAACACCTATTAAATTACATTTCTGTAGGCCTATAAAGCCATTCCTATGTCTTTACAAACACTAATAACACTTACATTTTACCTTCAGAAAAAATCCAAAATGAATATCCATTTCTTATACTGTAAATTTTAACATTGGAATGCCTAAATTCACTGTCAGCAGTTTTACTTTCAATTATTTAGACAAAATATTAAAGAATTTTAATACCTGTAATATATTATTGTTTATCATCAAGCATGTGAATGCAACAAAAATCTCTCAAAAGTGTGACAGCAAATATATCAAAGCACCAATCTCACTTACTTTGACAGTGAAACTCCTCCAGCTTTCCCAATAAACCGTTCATGGTGCAGCACGGCGGTGTCCCACGGAAGATCCAGGAACTGAAGGAGCTTGCGCAGCACTCGCTCAGGGTGCAGCACCAGCTGCTCATAGTGCACGGGCAGACAGTTGCCATTCGCTGCAGCCAGGCACTGGTCATACATCACCTCCACTGCCCTGTTCCACTTCACCAAACAGTCCCGATAACTTGTCAAGTCAAATCCAGTGATAGTCACCTTGCGGGAAATCATAGAGTGTACGGTGGCCCTGCCATCACGAAGCATAAGAATAAACTTTGCTTTAGGGAAGAGCTTGGAGAGGTAGGAGAGGGACTTCAGAGCAAACGGGTCCTTATTACAGAGCCTCGGAGCGGGCTCGCCGTGCCCCACTATGATCTCCAACAGGAAGGCACGTACAGCAGAGTCCAGGACCTCTTCGGTGACGCCAGCCTCGTCGAGACGGAGCCGCTCACGTGCGGAGTGACTCCAGGTGGCCTGCATGGCTAACAGCCGGGGGATGACACGGGTCTCCTCACCGCACCGAATGAGAGGGTGGGCGTCCAACATAGCCCGCATTAGTGTGGTGCCGCTCCGAGGCACTCCACCAACGAAAATAAGAGGGGTTTCCTCGTTGTACTCCTCTGGGAGTTGAAACGGATCACTTAGGTTTCTGCCAGCGTGTAGATGTACTCGCTGTGCCGCGCGAGAACGGGCATTTGGACAATCCATCGTACTGAGGCCAAGATAAAATACTGTGATGGAGCTGATGACCCCACCGATCAGGAGAACATTGCATGTTTGTTTTCTCATGACTTATAGTTAGGGGAGAATGTGGTTTGTGGTAAGAAAAAGCGGAATGAGACCAGCAAATTGGGTAAAACAGACTTTGCAGAAAGAAGGGGGGAAAAGGTCAGGAGGGATCTTGGAAAGACCGAGTGAATGCTTTCCAGAAAGGGTCACGGTGAAAGAATGTAGAAAAGCAGCTGAGGTAAAACAGTTTTTTTGGGGGAGGGAAGGGATGGGCAATTTTGTTTTCCAGCCAGCAGCTCTTCAGGCCCTTGCTTGGGGCTTCGATAAACTCAGACTTGGTAAGTCAAGCCTTGTGTTCTCTGTCAGCACCATTGTGCCTGTAGAAAGGAGAAGGAAATACACTTTCAAAAACAGATTTTGCCAGGTCTGTTTCAGCATTGGCTACTATTGTGCATCTCACATTACATTAAATGTCACATCTAATACCATTACAGTACAACATTACCGTAATAGTATTAGACAATTAGAGTTAGCCAATTTGTAACTTAAGAACTATGCTTGTGTAATGGCAAGTCTAAACACAACAAAGAAAATGTAACTAACAAAAACCAATGTAATGCTATGTCAAGATACACACAACATTCTTTCCAATCTTTAAGGTGCCATATGTATTTTAAGAATGTGAAGATTCTCAGTTATCCAGTTCAAAGCAGAGTAATGTAGTACAGTGGTTCTCAACCTTTTGGACTCAATATTCAACAGTATATGCTGTAATGATGACGACACTACTTCTCGTACACTTACAGAAACGAACATTGAGAGATCAAAATAATTTGTTTTTCAAATTAAAATAAGAAATAATTTGTTCATCTTGATTTTTAATGGTTGACCAGAACTAATCTACTAGAATTTCTACTAGTTTGCCCTTTGCATGTATACGCAGGTACGGTTTGGTTACACTGCTACCTCCATGTGTATAGGTCACACTTCCTACCTTTCAGAAACATGAACTGAAAACTTTGGCAAAGCATGCACATTAACACCTATAAGTACCAAAACATCCTGTTGTGGTCAGCATCTGTGGTTGCTTTTACTTGCAATGCATGCGTCACAAATAACACCTATGTGCATGAAACTCTTAACACTTGATATTTAAAAAAAAAGGATTCATTATTATTCAAATGAGAGCAAATGCAGTAAGCAAAATGTATGTGAATAAGTAAACCTGACACACGTAAACTAACAAATCATGATTCATCAATAACTTTCATGCAAACATTTATTATAAATTCATAGGAAAATTAACTGAAACCACATGCAAAATCACACATACTCTGGGTGGCCTTTTACATGATAAAATTCAATTTTATATATAGATATTTCTGTTGTGTCCCAATTCAGAGGTTGCATCCTTCCAAAAGCGCATTCAACGGCCGATTGTAGGGATGCACCGAATGTTCGGCAACCAAAATTATTCGGCCGAAAATAGCAAAAATTGCGCACTCGGTGTTCGTAAGTGAAAAGACTGAATACATTTTACCGAACACTTCTAAATGCAGCACATGTCGGAAGTGTGAAAGCATTAAGCCTTGTTTATACTATTGTCTGCTCGTGCGGATGCGTCGAGTATAAACAAGGCTTAAAGAAGGCTTTAAAGTGTCCGGGAAAGACGCAGAAATGGCCGTTTGCAGACACTGTTCTGCTGAATTGTCCAAGCACCCTCAAATGCAAGCAAGAGCACCCTCAGTTGATACTGTAATATATTGGCAAATGCTCCAGTGCATATTTGTGACTGTAGAACGTCTAATGTATCGATTTATAACGCGTTTCTGCAGCGGTGACATAGTTGTTGATCTCTTGTACGCAATGGCCAATATGTTTTAAGTTAGTAAGACACTGCTCAAACCGCCAGAGTTTTTATGCAGTGCTGAGTTATACAGGCTTGCAAAACCTCTCATGAACAAAGAAACAAAATTTGATTATGATTTGATTATGATACCTGTAGGCATAATAGGCCAAAGATAAGATAAGATGGCCAAATATAAATATATATTTTTTATATATATTTTTCCCGTTCTTCGTTCTTCGTGATCCCACTGTTCAAACTTTAGTTAGTGTGTAATGTTGCTGATATAGCATAAATAATACCTGTAAAATTATAAAGCTCAAAGTTCAATGCCAAGTGAGATATTTTATTTAACAGAAGTTCCCTTTCAAAGCCTACAGCGAACGACTGGCTTGGACTACATCCTGGCACTTCCTTCATAAATGACGTCGATAGAACAGTAGAACAGACTAACCTCCGCCCACAAGACTACGCGGAAAAAGGGGGCGTGGTCTTGTTGCTGTCCCACGTGGAGAAGAGGACGTGTCGCGTGGAGAAAAGGAAGTGTTGAGTTTGAGTGTGTTTGTCGCCATGTCGTCGAGATGCTGTTATTTTCATCCCGGAGTCAAATCACCTTTGTTTGGCTTTCCCAGGGACGCTGTAGAGATCATTGAGCGCATACATCACCCCGTTAAGAGGCGTGACCTTTCCACGTGCGCTAAGCTGCTGTCGAATCACAACACAGGAACCGTGACACGTTCGCTAAGGTGCGGTCAAATCACAACACAGGAACCGCTGGCACAATCAGAACTCGTTACGTATTTCTGAAGGAGGGACTTCATAGAATAAAGGAACTCATCAACCCGTTTTTAGGACAGTGAAAACAGCGGTATACAGATAAGTACATTGTGTGAAAAATACAGTTTTTTTTACACACGAAACATGAACACGTTATATTGCACACTGTAAACACAATCAAAGCTTCAAAAAACACGAAGAACGGGACCTTTAAGTTATATTGTGCTGCTTTGTTTGTATAATGTCTGCTGGAATGCTAAAAACGTTCAATGTTGAATAAATATTTTTAAATTGTAGTTTTGTAAAAAAAAAAGAATTTATTTTAAAAGCAAGACAAAAGAGTAAAAAAAATCTAATTTATGCAATTGTGAAAAAATTGGCAAAATGAATGGAAAAAAATAGAATTAAATTAAAAAAGGTATTTGGCTTCGGCCAAGAATTTTCATTTCGGTGCATCCCTAGCCGATTGTGTCGCTGCTGCGCAACAAAGGCTCCTTCAAATGCAGCCTTGCCCATCTCAGAATTCATTGCACGAAATTGAGTGCCATTGAGTGACGTAAATTTTTTTTGGAGAAATTGCCAAATTACACTTTTAAAAACAAGTATTGGGTTTCACCTTATTCAAATATCTATTATGTGTGTAGTATGCATGAAATCCGGACGTACTACATCCGCCTTGTTGTCATTATCATTACCAGCATCATGTGTGTCGCTTCACCTCCATTCATAAATCCTCTCCCATGGCCTCATGGGATAGTAAAGTGTCCATTGTATGCACACTTCAGAATCTCACTGGAAGTCATCCAGGGACTTTTCGCCTACGTTTTTCGAATATATGTATTCAGACATGCTACTATGTTGGCATACTGTTTTTTGCATTCCATAAAGAGGGTATGCATTGCTGTCTAATCAGCATCTTGATATGCCACACCTGTGAGGTGGATGGATTATCTCGGCAAAGGAGAAGTGCTCACTAACACAGATTTAGACAGATTTGTGTACAATATTTGAGAGAAATAGGCCTTTTGTTAAATAGAAAAAGTCTTTGAGTTCAGCCCAAAAATGGGGGGAAAAACAAAAGTGTTGCATTTATAATTTTTGTTCAATATATTATATATATAATATATATATATATATATATATATATATATATATATATATATATATATATATATATATATATATATATATATATATATATATATATATATATATATATATATATATATATATATATATATATATATATATATATATATATATATATATATATATATATATATATATATATATATAGGGCTGGGTAAAAAATATTGATTTCTCGATTTTAATCGATTCTAACTTATACAAAACAATATAAATTCTTAAAGGGATCCCATGGTGTTAAGACTTGTATGACTTAATATAACATAAATTATGTATCTTACTGAAATATGTAGTAGAAAACCCATGAAAGATCCACGTATTATTTAAAAATCCATTATTTATTTGGACAATGGGCAGCGCCATTTTGTGTGCGTTCTAGATCGATGAATCTGAAATTGCCCCCTAAAACCTCAATCGCTTTTCCCTACATTATCCCCTAATACAGTTCACTTGATGAGTGAATGAAAACGAGTGAGTGAATTCAGACAGTTGTTGTGTGTACGTCAGCTGTACACTCATTATTGCGGTGCAGTGTGGGATTGAATGAGTACACTCAGTAACGTCCACCACTACAAATGGCTGTGCCCTCAAAAAATGCCCTATTTGAGGGAATAGGGGGTGCGATTTCAGATTCAGCCAGGAAGAGTGCTGGCCTGCTGAATCGGAACCAGGTGACAAACTAGGCAAGGCAACCTCATGTATAAAATTACAGCTGATTGAGCGTGTGTGTGCGCGCACAGTGTGTGGATGTGTGTGTGTGAGCGCGCACACCAATCTATTGGTGTGTCTGTGTGTGTGAGAGAGTTTGTGTGCACATGTGTGTTTTAAATGCAAATTCATTGGTTTTGTTTAACTAAAAATAGCAACGGGTAGCGCCAGTTGATTGCCGATGTCATCAACCTAGAAAGCAAACAAAATGGTGCCGCCCATTGTCCAAATATATAATGGTTTTTAAATAACGGGGATCTTTCATGGATTTTCTACTACATATTTCAGTAACAGACATAATTAGTGTTATATTAAGCCATACAAGTCTTAACACCAGGGGATCCCTTTAAATCCCAAGAATCGTTTAGTCATCCTGTTTTCAGTTAATGAATGAAATAAAGATTGAAACGTGCCTCCCATCCAATAAATCACAATAATCTTTGTGCTTTATTACTATTGATATGAAACAAAGTCTCAGATTTCAAATGAAGTCTATTTTTTTTTTGTTTTTACGAAATTAAAAAACAGTTTCGCTCTGCCGCAGCTCAGCTCAAGAGAACTGGAAGCATTCGATTTCGGACACAGCATCAGTACAACCTTTGTTAGTAGGATGCAGCCCCTGAATTGGGACAGCCCGCATTTTTAAAATAAAGCTTTATATAGAGTTGTTTGGGCATGCTTTATGCAAATTTCTAACCTCAAGCATAGTTGCTCATCCCAGATAGCACACATACATCTCGGAGACGTCTATTTGATGTGCGTGTTTACATCTGGAAGACGTATTTTTTAGAGTGTTTGCTCATCTGCAATACGTCTATTGGACGTTTCCTGTCAGATGTCAAATAGACGTTTAAAAAATGTCTTTAAGATGTTTATGATTTATAATGTATGAAAAACTGACATCTTAAAAGACGTCTATCAGATGTTTGTAAACAGCAGATGCTTTCCAGATTAAGTGATCTTTAAAGGTCCCGTTCTTCGTTTCTTTTTGAAGCTTTGATTGTGTTTACAGTGTGCAATATAACATGTGTTCATGTTTCGCTTGTAAAAAAAAAACAGTATTTTTCACACAATGTACTTATCTGTACACCGCTGTTTTCACTGTCCTAAAAACGGCCTGATGAGTTCCTTGTTCTATGAAGTCCCTCCTTCAGAAATACGTAACGAGTTCTGATTGTGCCAGCGCTTCCCGTGTTGTGATTGGACAGCAGCTTAGCGAACGTGGCCCGGTTCCTGTGTTGTGATTGGACAGCAGCTTAGCGAACGTGGCACGGTCCCTGTGTTGTGATTCGACAGCAGCTTAGCGCACGTGGAAATGTCACGCCTCTTAACGGAAGATATATGCGCTTAATGATCTCTACAGCGTCCCTGGGAAAGCCAAACAAAGGTGATTTGACTGCGGGATGAAAATAACAGCGTCTCGACGACATGGCGACAAACACAGTCAAACGCAACACTTCCTTTTCTCCACGCGACACGTCCTCTTCTCCACGTGGGACAGCAACAAGACCACGCCCCCTTTTTCGCGTATTCTTGTGGGCGGAGGTTAGTCTGTTCTACTGTTCTACTGACGTCATTTATGAAGGAAGTACCAGGATGTAGTCCAAGCCAGCCGTTCGCTGTAGGCTTTGAAAGGGACATCTTGCAGACATCTTGCAGACGTTCGTGTGCTATCTGGGATTATGAACACTCTAATTTCATTAACATTAGAATGATGGTAAGGATAAGTTCATGTACATAGGCATGTGTTATGAATTAGGTAGATCTGAATAATTTTTAATAATGTGCTTATTAAATGATCTACTCAATAATTAGTTAGAATTTTACGACCATTTTAAAACAGGTTTCCCTGAACTCGTCTCTCATTGGTTGAACAAACAGGTAGTCCCGCCCCAATGGTTGAGCCAGGTGATACTCATACAAAAAAAGTTTGATAGTTATGATAGCGTCACAGTGTGACATTTCGTACTAATAACTAACTTAGTTGTTTCTGCATATCAAGAAAGAAAAAAAGAAAGCATTTTTTGTTAACAGAAAACGTGTTTTAAATAGCTTTAGACAGAGTATTTTTTTGATACTTTAGTTGTTGTGTTGTCTGGTGTTCTTCATCATGCAGGAGACACATGCGTCTGAAAACGCCTTCAACAATGAACCGTGTTTTTAGGGTCTCACAGCAGGATTAGAATTCCCAAAATGTTGCGGACCAAGTAGGTTCTGATATCATATCGTTGCCGTGTAATTTGAGGAAAACGTGAGCGCGCGTACTGCAACAATGCAACAAGTCGACAGAGCTGTAACAAAATGCGGTCGGTTCGATCACGATTCATGACAGTGTATAGTTAAAACCACGCATTTTTTTACTTGAATAAATGTGATATGCATACGTTTGCTGCTTTCACTTGGATGCATTAGCTGTGACACGAAGACACGTTTAAAAATGGTCGTAAAGGGAACCCGAGGACTGAATCTCTACTTGAGATCAAAGTTATTCGCCAGCACGACTGACTGGCGCCCTGCAACAAGGAAACTGTGTGAAACATTCTCACGACACGTAAAAGAAACCCCAACACAACTCTATTAGTTTAAATAGTTCAGCAAGAGCGAGACGTGCCTTACCGTGCAGAAAGTACAACTCTCCTCGAATCCTACATTCTCCGGAATCGCGTCTCTCTGATGAAATGCAGACGAAAAGATTCCGTGAAACGGAGCTATGACGTTAAGAGAGAGTCTTACACCGCGGGCACATTCCTCGTGAATAGTTTGTCTATGAGGATTCAATGTCAAACGATTTCAATTTCAGAGAAAACCTTA
This sequence comes from Romanogobio albipinnatus, assembly GCA_023566225.1. Taxonomy (NCBI): domain Eukaryota; kingdom Metazoa; phylum Chordata; class Actinopteri; order Cypriniformes; family Gobionidae; genus Romanogobio; species Romanogobio albipinnatus. Next base: position 20,598,035 of record CM042255.1, on the reverse strand, counting down.
CAAGCAGAGGTCCTCAAAATTCATACCAGTTTCCACAGCGCTATAGAGGAACTCTCAAATTTCATTGGTTACAGCAAACGTCTATTGCCAATCAGATGGTTTTCATTGGCTTTCTCTATATGACATGGCATTGTTGTCATAAATCAAACGCCTGTCGAATATAAATGAGTCTTTTTCTCTTCAGAAGAATTCTGCCAATGACAATATATTTTTAATCGATAAAATCATCAATATGTCTTCAGGTTTATTAGAAAAATCGACCTGCTACTTCACTGTTTTCATGTTGTTTGTGGAGGGCTGAGAAAAACGAGTCAATTGTAAGACAAATTACAAAAGTACCACATTAAGCAATTTTATGGATAGAAGTCTTGTTTTAAGAGCTCAGTAGAAACTGGCAGTCACACATTGACATCTCATATACACACGTCAGTAGAGACAGTTTGCATAATGATAAACAGCCGTGTTTACTTTGTTCAATGAGTTCACACCATACAATGGTAAATGATAATACAATGTAATTATAAACCAAATTAAATTGAAGCAATACAAGAAGGATTTTAAAGAGGAAGTGAGAATGTCTTAACTCCAGAAGATTATACTTCCCCTCTGAACAAAGATCAATGCAACTACAAATGGGTTTGAAAAGCTACGAATGCTGGCAAAATTATACATGGTATTTCTATCATGTGCTAGTATACATTAGGTTAAATAAATACACACCTTTATAGAGATCACCTTTTGCTCTAAATGTACCTATGGCTGACATGTTTTCATTAATATAATGTTATAAAGAGAATATATTTTATATATAATATAATGAAGACCAACAGTATGCTAAAGTATTAGCACTGTCAACAAATATGAAGTTATTTTTTTGTGTGTTTGGGGATGAAGGCAATTAAAAAAAAAAACTAAATCACTGTGTTTCCAGGGCTGATGCTACTGGTCTGTCTCCATCACAGGGTCAGCAGATGCATCACCTTCTTTCTGGGGGTCACCAGGCAGGATGTCCGTGACTTTCTGTATAAGTTCATCGATCTGTTCTTCTGTCAGTCTTTCCTCACTCTCCTCTACCATCTGTAAGTTTAGGGTAGATTGCTTACAAATTGTAGTCATGACAAAAATTGTAGTTAGTAACGTAATCCAATACATTACACATTTAAGGTACCTTGAGAACTCGTTTATCACATTCATTTGAATAATATAATATTGTACCATTGATATAAAAATACAAAGAGAAAGAAAATGTATTCCATTCTTTGTTATCAACAACATGAATATACCAATGACGTAAATATTACATTATATCAGGTTTTCCCAGACTGGGGTTCGTGATGGAACTGCAGGGGTTTCTGAGTTTAATGAAAAGCTATTCATTAATTAAATAATATTTTTAATCATAAATCATATTTATTATTATTTTTATTAAAATAATCGAGAAAAAAAAACCCAAACAAAAAACATTAAACAATTATTTTATCAGAAATACAGCAAAAACAGTAATATTTCTATTTGACATGACATAGCTGCATTACTCCAGTCCTCAGTGTCACATGGTTCTTTAATGAATAGAAAGCTCAAAAGAACAGCGTTTATTTGAAATATATTTTTGTTTTACATTATAAATGTCTTTAAAGTAGTGATGGGGAGGCATCCAAAATAAAAGTTTGTGTACTGTGTATAATTATTATGCATGTATATATTTAAGAAATATGTGCATGTATATACTGTATATTTAATTTATCTTATATATAATTCTATTTTTTTTAAAAATAAAAATATAAAATTTTTCTTAAATATATACATGCATGTGTGTGTATTTATATACTTATTTTCACGATTCATTTTTCAGCACTACTTTAAAGTCAATTTAGATTAAAGTGTCCTTGCTGAAAAGTATTTATTTCTTAAAAAAAAAAAAAAACGATCCCAAACGTTTGTATGGCATCATCGCACATTCTTAGTTTTTTTTTTTAAAGAGAAATTGGCAAAGATGTAAAGAAGGAAAATGTTATGAAAGAGTCTCACCAGCTGGATCTCAACAGCAGTCTGGGGTCTGTGGTTAAGGAGCTGCAGCTTTTCAGCTCTTTAAACGGGAACAGAAAAAGAAATTGCAGTCTTGGAAAGAATGGCTAAAAAAAAGCAGGCTCAATCCTATGTATACTACAGAGAAATTTGTATCTCAAACTCAGAATTACAAAGTGGTTGTAATGCATTGTATTAATTGTGACAATGTCTGTGCTTGTCACAATAGACCTATTTTTGACAGGTCTATATGTTTTCCACTATAAAACAAGGCTTTTTCCATACAAATGTTTAAAAAGAAGAAACAAAAAAGATGACTTAATACTAAAGTGTTTACTGAAACTAACTTAGTGAGCTTGTGAGGCAGCATGGCAGTGAGGAACTCCTTCACAGTCTCTGGTTTCTGATGAACACATGGCGTCTTGGAGAGGTACTTCAGGGTCTATTGAGGCGTATACATCAAATGTTAAAGTGTATGACTGTGCAAATCTTTCTTAAAACAATCTCTCAAAGATGGAAATATAAATATCATCTTTGCTTTGGGGATGTTTAAAGTATCATCAAAGACATACACCTCATACATGATGGTGTTGAGATTCTGTTGCCCGGTGCTATGCTTATTTTTAACCATCTCCTTTCTTTTTTCTTTCAGGTCTGTCAGCAGCTGATAGACCTGGTGGAGTAGAGGGCATTGGTACAGCCAGGAACAAACTGAACAACAAACAGTTGACTTGAAATCTACAACAAGCATTTCTGATAACACACACCTTTAAATGTACAACACACAAATGGGTCCATATTGAATCTAAAAATGTTTAATGCATACTGACCTCAAAATTACTCAGCATTGCTGCATTGGCGTCCCTCCTACAAAACAAATGTTTACACTAGGATTAACTTGTGTTAAATGACCTAAAATGGCATTCTAACAGAGCTGTAATTAGACCTTGGGCATGGAAGCTGTTTCTGCCATGGAATAAAAAAAAAGAAGGTAACTGCGACTTTTTAAACTCCACAATTCTGACTTTTTAATCTTGCAATTCTGAGTTTATATATCGCAATTCTGAGAAAAAAGGCATAATTGCGAGTTATAAAGTCAGAATTGTGAGATATAAACTCGGAATTGCGAGAAAAAGTCAGAATTGTTAGCCTGGATGCCAGACGAACTTAGCCCCGCCCACAATTTTTTTTGCACGGGCAGTTCGGTCTGGACTTGATCCGTAGAGAAGTTCCTCCGGGAAAAATGGTATTTGGGGTGTAAAATGTGTTATTTTGGCTGGACTGCCTGCTAAATTTCGCATTCCTGGGTCTGTATATCACATAATTGGCTTTATGCACAGCTGCACTGCTTCCTGAACTTCAGCCAGCTCCTTTGTTTCCTGTCTGCCATTATTGGACAAACTGATTAATCCAGGTGTGTCTGATTATTGTTGTTGTGACTACAGAGGTCAGGCACACCTGGATGAATCAGTTTGTCCAATAATGGCAGACAGGAAACAAAGGAGCTGGCTGAAGTTCAGGAAGTAGTGCAGCTGTGCATAAAGCCAATTGGGGTCGCTTCAACCAGCGGACTTGGCAACACAGTGCAGTTGAGGTCTGTTGACATTTGACAACAAACATTATGACTAAAAAAAGTTGAGAGAAAGTATTTTCTCATAGAACATAAAAAAAAAATATACATTTGAAATTTTTAAAATTATTTCTGAGAAAAAAACTCTCAAATATATATATATATATTTGCTATCAGTGTGAAAAAAAAGTGTGAAAAAAAAAAAAAAAAAAGTGTTTCTCTCGCTTTTCTTTGCTCTCGATGCAATTTCTTGCTCTCGTGTCAGATTTTGCTTTCACTGTGAGAATTGTGTCATGGGAGGGGCCACGTTCCTATTGGCCAGTCGGGTGAGCATCGTCTTGTCTTGGGAGTCGAACTGAATCATTACACCATTGTTCGGTTCACCTGCATGATACCGCCTCTGCCTTATGGCTAGCAGTGTTGAGCACGGACACTCCAGTGTTTGGGTAAGATGATGACACACAGCTGGCTTAGCAAGTTCAGCATCACTGAAGATTAAACGTTAAGAAATAGCACTCATATTCAGGAATGAGTGTGTATTATATTATTTGCTTGCTAATCGCTAGTAAAGCTAACCAGCCATCATGCTAGGTAAACTTGCAAACTTTATATACTATTTTTAAATCAAATGCCAAATGAATGTTTTGATTTAGATAGTTTCACTGTAAGTGAAGTTTTCACTAGTTTCGTAACGTTAGTTCACTGACAACCGGGGCAATTTCCCCTTCATTATCACAGACGTATTAGTGATGTGTCGTTCATGAACGATTCGTTCATTTTGAACGAATCCTTAATATGACTCGGGAACGACGAGTCGTCTCAGAGAGCGATTCGTTCATTTTGTATTGACCCGCGCATGCGCATTGCGCAACATCTCATAGGCTACTACAGAAATCAGAAATGATTAGTTCATTTCTTGAGTCGTTCGTTCATCAAGTCCCAGCCCCATATTAGGGCACGGATATGCAGTCTGTACCGGCGAAAACAGATTTGATTAGTTCATCTCGAGTTAGTCTTTGGGTCCTAGTCTCGTTCTTTTGTCACGTGACATGACAGCCGTATTGCATGCAGAAATTAGTTAATAATTCACATATAACTTTTTTTTGATGCATGATGCGTTTCTGGCCTCATTTTGTACCTTTTTTTATTTCTTACACTTTATATATTTGTGAATATCTGTCATGATGGTTATTTTCTATAACAGAATTATATTATTAAAGAGTTGGCTAATGCTTTAAACTTTATCTGTATGATGGGGAAATCGTTTGATAAAGCAAAGACTTGTTTACAGTGGGTTCTAATCTTCAGTAAATAGCAAAGCCATATCATCATTCATATATATATATATATATATATATATATATATATATATATATATATATATATATATATATATATATATATTTTTTTTTTATATATATATAATTTAAATAATAATTAAAAAAACACCACAGGGGCACAAGAAACATTTAACAATAAAAATAGATGTATGATAATTCCTAAACAAAAAATAATATACAGTCAATAATACGACTGTAATGTTGTATATGTTGCGAGACACTGAAACCGGGAAGCGGTCACGTGACAAAAGAACGAGACTAGGACCCAAAGACTGACTCGAGAGATGAACTGATCATTTTTGTTTCTGCATTCAGCCTATGGGGACTTGAAGGAACGACTCAAAGACTCGAAATGAACTGTTAAAATCTGTTTCCGGTGACTGGGACTTGATGAACGAATGACTCAAACCCGAGACTCGAAATGAACTGATCAAATCTGTTTCCGGACGCATGTGTATTACACGGCTGTCACGGCCAGATCAGAGCATCAGACATGACTGAACTAACGGCTCGAACCTGAAGACAGACACGAGAGTAAACGATTTGAAAAAAAAAAAAAGAAGAACTATTTGGATCGGGAGATGAGGTGAACTAACAGACTGCATACATAGACTAAATCAAGCTAAGCAATTAATTAATAATTTATTTCTCAAAGTTTGGCCATGGCTGCATTAGCTTATAGTTCATTTTTTTATTCCAAAAGTACTAAATGTGCTGAAAAATGTAATATTTTAATTAGATTCTGCTGAAATGAACGAAATGACTTGAAAAAAGATTCGTTCATTTTGCTGAACGAGATTCAAAGATCCGAGTCCGTAAAATGATCCGAACTTCCCACCACTATTAGTGATGTCCGGTTCGCGAACGAATCGTTCTTTTGAACCGGTTCATTTTAGTGAACCGGTCGAACCAGTTCACCAAATCGGACTGAATCGTTCTAAACAGTTCGCATCTCTAGTAAGCACTAATCCACAAATGTATAAAGTTAATCACTTTTTGACGTGTCTGACTGTCCCTCTGACTCGAAATAAACCAACATCCTGGAGTTATTCAGTTACTCCAACGGTGCACTTAAAGGGGCTATATGCAACTTTTTCCCCAAAATAAATGTAACTATAGCCTTTTTATTTTACCATTTATGACTCAAACATCTCCTGATGAGCACACTGACACCTTGTCCGCTCACAGTGGGTGCACCTATAAGCCTGTATCCTATTTTTCATATTTTCTGACGGGTCGTCTTTTCCCGCGCTGTCTGCGGATGTGACGTCAAGCGCGTTCATGTTAAACGTTTCAGATCATTCTGGCACCACCGCTAGTCAGCAAGTAGCCTACACTCGCAAGCAGTGCAATGGATTTAACGAATACACAGAAGAGACCCAGGACAACTCGGACACCAACAGTAACTCCACAGAAGACTAAAAAAGTTAAACCCCTGACAAGTGGCCAAAAAAGGTCGAAGATTGAGAGAGACCGGCGCATTGCAAGGACTAGAGTGAACATCGGCTTCGCATTTGAGCCTTGGAGGGAGCTCAGATCTGTGTTGGGAATACTAAAGGACCCAGAAATGGCTTTGTATATATATATATATATATATATATATATATATATATATAAACAAAAATAAATATGAATAGTGCATCAGTAATGTAAAGTCTTTTTGGGTGTCTAGAAAAGCGCTATATAAAACTGATGGATTATTATATAGCCATGTAAAGCTACATTATATTGTTTGTTGTTTCTATATCTTAACAAAAAATAAGAGGTAAATGAAGATGTAAAGTGTGATGCATTTTATTTCACATAAGACATGTAGTCAATAAATATTGCTAAATAGTATTATGTATATGTGTCTTTCATACTTGGTGATAGTAAGCTACTTGTGTATAATAAGTGGTCAAGGACAGTGCTCAGTCGTCAAGGACAGTGCTCAGATTTGTGTTTTTAATATTCTACGAAAGTTTCGGTCTGTGCGCCCTTCATCAGCGTGTATGCCAATGGCGAAATGGGTTTATTTATTTATTTAATGTATTAATTTTTTGTGTAGTTTGTCAGCTACACGTTTGACGTTTTGATAAGAGAACACTTATCTCAAACATTATATGTATTTGACTGTTCTTACCTCTGTAAACATAATGTTGACCTCCTTGCAGCAGATGACTTGTGAAGTGTGCACGTACGAGCGCACGCTGCGAGAGCGAGCAGAAATGAAGAGCAGTTCTGTTTTTTGGCCACAGGTGTCAGTCGCGAGTTTAAATTTCAGAAAAACGCATATAGCCCCTTTAACCTACTGTAGAGAGAACTGATGATGACGAGCACGTCAGCGAGCAGAAGCTGATGATACTGAGCATGCGTGCAGCATACACGAACGAGCGTAGCCTACACAGCCTGTCACAGTTCTCGTTCTCGAGTTAAGAATCGGTTGCAACCGATATTTTTCATGTAGTCTCATCATTTCGAATACCCACACAGCTGTTTCATTTGTCTGATTGGCTCTACTTCAAAGACAATGCAATCAATAAACCCATGAATTGAAGTCATGTAAAGATCTTTTGAACTCTAAAGTGTTTGTAAAGATATATTGGAGGACATGGTTATTTTTATCTCGTCAGTAAAGCCGGTTCCTTGATTAGTAGCAAATCGCCATCACCTGAGCCATCGCATTAATTATCGCAGGCGATACGTCTGTGATAATGAAGGGGAAATTGCCCCGGTTGTCAGTGAACTAACGTTACGAAACTAGTGAAAGTTTCACTGTAAGTGAAGTTATCTAAATCAAAACATTCATTTGGCATTTGATTTAAAAATAGTATATAAACCAGGTGAGTTTGCAAGTTTACCTAGCATGATGGCTGGTTAGCTTTACTAGCGATTAGCAAGCAAATAATATAATACACACTCATTCCTGAATATGAGTGCTATTTTTTAACGTTTAATCTTCAGTGATGCTGAACTTGCTAAGCCAGCTGTGTGTCATCATCTTACCCAAACACTGGAGTGTCCGTGCTCAACACTGCTAGCCATAAGGCAGAGGCGGTATCATGCAGGTGAACCGAACAATGGTGTAATGATTCAGTTCGACTCCCAAGACAAGACGATGCTCACCCGACTGGCCAATAGGAACGTGGCCCCGCCCATGACACAATTGGCTTATGCACAGCTACACTACTTCCTGAACTTCAGCCAGCTCCTTTGTTTCCTGTCTGCGATTATTGGACAAACTGATTAATCCAGGTGTGCCTGACCTCTGAAGTCACAACAACAATAATCAGACACACCTGGATTAATCAGTTTGTCCAATAATGGCAGACAGGAAACAAAGGAGCTGGCTGAAGTTCAGGAAGTAGTGCAGCTGTGCATAAAGCCAATTCTCACAGTGTGAAAGCAAAATCTGACACGAGAGCAAGAAATAGCATCGAGAGCAAAGAAAAGCGAGAGAAACACTTTTTTAATTTTTTTTTAGAGAAAATGTTTTCACACTGATAGCAAATGTATATATATATTTGAGAGTTTTTTTCAAAGTATTTTGAGAGAGAGTTTTTCTCAGAAATAATTTAAATTTCAAATGTATATTTTTTTATGTTCTATGAGAAAATACTTTCTCTCAACTTTTTTTAGTCTCAAATATTATTATTTTTTGCTATTGGTATGAAAACCTTTTCTCTCAAATTTTTTTTTCTCTCATGAAATGCTTTTTTGCTATCATTGTGATAACTTTTTCTTTTCTCTCGGATCATTTATTTTATCGCATGTAATAAAAACACAATTCTCTCTCCATAAACGGAGCAGTATCAGACTCAAATTCTGACTAGAATTGAGTATGACGACGTCAGGCTACAGAATTGCGAGTTATAAAGTCAGAATTGTATTATATAAACCTGCAATTCTGAGAAAAAGGCTGAATTGTAAGATACAAAGTTTATTACTTAAAAAAAAATGATATATTATATATATATATATATATATATATATATATATATATATATATATATATATATATATATATTTTTTTTTTTTTTTTCTTTGTTTATTCCGTGGCAAAAACAAGCTTTAACACTTTGGAGCACTGCAACAAAGACAATTGCATTTTGTGCATTTGCAATTTATGCATGTGTGTGAGGCTGAGCAGTGCTCCAACCCAAAGCATTGTATATTAAAAATTATGTTAAAAAAAAAAAAACCCACTGCCAATAAATAATGTTTAGGGTAGGCAGTTCAGATGGTGACAGAAACTGGGCTGTTTTTTGGTGGACAGCAGTCATCAAGGGGCTATAGAGAGTCAAAGTATAACCTTGATCGACAGTAGACCGTTTCACGGTAACTGTTTTAACATCCATTTTATAACGAATACTACCTCTTTGAGTTACTTTTGGATTAGTAGTTTGCGTGGATGTCTATTCATGTTGACTTTTTATTGTGAGTTTCCCTAATCCCTCTCGATGCCCTAACATACAAATACGCGTATTATGAGGATTATATACAATCTTTAAACCCAAACTATTTATTGGTGATTATATATTGTATAGCAAACAGATTATATTATTTAGATCAGCTCATAATCAAGTTTATGCGGGAGTTGTCTGGAACTACTTTACATCACATGCAGTTTACAGTAAACACCAGAGTGGCCACGTGAGCCGCATATAATCCACAGTTCATTATACATTTGGACAATTAATTTACTCATCAGAGCGCCAGATACTATTGTTTTCAACAAAAGAAAACCAACAACTGTATGGTTTGAGTTTGACTTAAAACGTATAGAAGTAAATTAGATCGCTTACACTTCCATCTTGCTTGCCCTGTTGGTTCGACAACTAAACTATCCGGTGAGAAAACGAAGCTTTCAGTTAAGCGTTCCCACCCAGTTGTCATGTTCAGATTTGTGTCTGAGTTTAAAAGGACAGTTCAATGGAAATGCTGTCATTATTTACTCACCCCCTCACGTTGTTCCAAACCTGTCCAAACCTGTTTCTTTCTTCTGCTGAACACAAAATAAGATATTCTGAAGAATGTCTGTAACCAAATGGCGGGGCACCATTTTCCATAGTATGGGAAAAAATACTATGGAAGTCATTGGTCCCCAAAACTGTTTGGTTACACAAACATTCATGAAAATATCTTATTTTGTGTTCAGCAGAACAAAGAAACTCATACAGGTTTGGAACAACTTGCGGGTGAGTAAATAATGACAGGATTTTCATTTTCGGGTGAACTATCACTTTTAGTATTACTGTAGCTATTAGCCTACTGTTTTTTGTTTTAATTGTTTAAAATAAAAATATGACTATAACATTTCCAAATGTTGTGGAAGAAATTCTATAGAAAAATACTGATATATATATAAAAAATAAATAAATAAATAAATAATAATAATAATAATAATAATAATATATATATATATATATATATATATATATATATATATATATATATATATATATATATATATATATATATATATATATATATATATATATATATATATATATATATATATATATTTAAGTCTCAACATATTTTGTGTAGAGAATGTACTGTTTCTTTGATTAATTTATTTTAAAATATAATCATTAGGGCTGTCGAAAGATTAATCACGATTAATCACATCCAAAATAAAAGTTTGTGTTTACATAATATATGTGTGTGAACTGTGTATAATTATTATTTATATATAAAAACACACACAAGCATGTATATATTTAAGAAAAATGTATTATATTTATATATAAAATATTTATATATAATATAAATTATATAAATCTATACAGTAAATACATGCAAATATTTCTTAAATATATACATGAATATTTATATAAACAAAATAATTATACAGAGTACACACAAATATATTATGCAAACACAAACTTTTATTTTGGATGTGATTAATCTTTTGACAGCCCTAATAATCATATATTAATATGATATATAGTTAGAGTCATTCTTATTTGTGTAACTGCTCGGTTAAATGACACAGGGGCATAGCGCCATCTACCTATCCAAACAGGAAATGCAAGCTCTTTAGGGAGGCGGTCCTTCAGGCTGATTGACAGCACCCGAAAAATGGCGCTTAAGATTGTGGTTGGTTCGTGATCACCTAATTTACATATTATGGGTGGGGCTTTTGCGTTCCCAAAATAAACGAGGAAGAAATTTTGCAAGCTGCTGGATGTAACTTACAGGTTATTACAGCAATTCATTCTCATGAATCGGCGAAAGCATTCGGCACTGAATTGATAATTATCTGACATTTCCTCTTTCTGTTTTAATAAGCTTTAGTTTTTCTTTTGTTCATCGCACATAAAGACTGCTTGAGAGTCAAGTTGAGACTGTTACAATGGCAAGTTCAGAGGTAAAGATCGTTCATCTCTCTAAAGTTTGTCCGCTTCAGTGCGTTTCTTGTGTGTCACAGGCTTTCCAACCCTGTCGTGGCTTACCGTAATGTTAATGTTCTTCATTTTGTGTTGAACAGGGAAATAAACTATGGGGTGGTCGTTTTGTGGGAAACACCGACCCTATAATGGAAAAGTTCAATGCGTCAATCGCGTACGACCAGCGCATGTGGGAGGCTGATATTAAAGGGAGTAAAGCATATGTCAAAGCCTTACAGAAAGCAGGTCTGGTCACCCAAAACGAGATGGAACAGATTCTTACAGGCCTTGACAAGGTGATTATGATATTCATCACACTACCTGACTCAAAAGCCTGTCTGATAGCTTTCAGGTTATTTGTGTGTTTAATCTTTCTCATGAAAATACATGTTCCCTCGTGCTTATTTGTAAATATTTACCAGGATACTGTACCATAGTCCATTCCCCCTTTGACACCAAAGCTTAATACATCACAGACAAAAATATGCCCTGACACAGACATCATGTGCACACAACAATAGCCATGTGACAATGGTGTTGATGCCTATTGTAAACTTCACTGATGCTATACAGTCATTCAACATGTGGCATTTTGCTCAGACAGCTTAACAACCAGCCAACTGGGGCTAGTTGTCACATTTGTTTTTTTTTAAATGCAGTGAATATTTCATTTTTGAATATCAGTTTCTGTACCGGTACATTACAAAAAAGCTACTGTAAATTTTCACTGTTATTGACCACACAAAAATAAAGAAAAATAAAGAAAGATACAGTTAATTGGACACGCATTATATTATGTAAACATGGCCTGGAAATTAAATAGTAAAACAATTATAATAGCAAAAATCTAAAAGGTAATGTATAAACATATTAACTTATTGTTTTGACCAGCAATTACTGTACTGGCCTCATTGAGTCCACATTTAATTATCCAGCAAGTTAAACTCCATCAGACAATAATTCCTGGAACCACAGAGTGATGTTGAGAATGCTTTACTGTATGAATGGTGTGAAACTCAAAATACAAATGCATAGACTTTTAAAGGTCCCGTTCTTCGTGTTTTTTTGAAGCTTTGATTGTGTTTACAGTGTGCAATATAACATGTGTTCATGTTTCGTGTGTAAAAAAACACAGTATTTTTCACACAATTTACTTATCTGTATACCGCTGTTTTCCCTCTCCTAAAAACGGCTGATGAGTTCCTTGTTCTATGAAGTCCCTCCTTCAGAAATACGTAACGAGTTCTGATTGTGCCAGCGGTTCCCGTGTTGTGATTTGACCGCAGCTTAGCGAACGTGTCACGGTTCCTGTGTTGTGATTCGACAGCAGCTTAGCGCACGTAACTTGCACGGAAAGGTCACGCCTATTAACGGGAGATGTATGCGCTTAATGATCTCTACAGCGTCCCTGGGAAAGCCAAACAAAGGTGATTTGACTCCGGGATGAAAATAACAGCGTCTCGACGACATGGCGACAAACACACTCAAACGCAGCACTTCCTTTTCTCCACGTGACACGTCCTCTTCTCCACGTGGGACAGCAACAAGACCACGCCCCCTTTTTGCTCGTAGTCTTGTGGGCGGAGGTTAGTCTGTTCTACTGTTCTACTGACGTCATTTATGAAGGAAGTACCAGGATGTAGTCCAAGCCGGCCGTTCGCTGTAGGCTTTGAAAGGGAACTTCTGTTAAATAAAATATCTCGCTTGGCATTGAACTTTGAGCTTTATAATTTTACAGGTATTATTTATGCTCTAACAGCAACATTACACACTAACTAAAGTTTGAACAATGGGATCACGAAGAACGGGACCTTTAAATATATGCACATATAAATGTGAACACAATTGCTTTGACAAACAAACCTTTGACAAGGATGTTAAGCAATGTTACATGAAAAGAAAACATGCATAATTAACAAATAGAAAAATGCTGTTCCAAACAATATCAAACATACATTTTCAGGATACAAACAATTTACAGTATGCCTATCCCAGAATTCATTGTCCGCTAGTGATGATAGGATTTTTGGAGGGAAATTGCTAAATTACACTTTTAAATGTAAGTATTGGGTTTCAACTTACTCAAATATCTTATAATACAAATGTAAAAAACAAACAAACAAAAAAAAAACAAGCAAAAAAACTTTAAATTGGTTCAAATGTTGACATATCTTACTGAGATGTGATTGATATATAGTTTATACTCTTCACTGTTGCCTCTGGCTTACTCAGTTGGGGACACTAAATTTTTCAACTAAATATCCAAATAAATCTAATTATTAAACTAAATTAACCATATAAACTAAACTACTGATCTAAAGCCCACACTGTCACTGTATGATAATTTAAATTAACTGATGACATCACCGTTTTCTCCGGATTGGCTATACGGCTGAATAAAATGATGTTGCATTATTTTGCTGTTTAACACTGTAAAGCTGCTTTGAAACAATCTGCATTGTTAAAAGCACTATATAAATAAAGTTGACTTTACTTGACTTTATTATATAAAGAAAATGGACCATGGTGAACATATTTAGACAGTTTGCAATCCTTGTTTTGTTTTCAGACAAAACAAGTCCAGTACAAATGTCACTGCCACTCATCAATGGCAGTTATCACAGTTGCTAGGCGACAAGAACAATACTCCATAGGCTGGACTGCCCATTTAACAATGATGATTCCGATTTTTGTCGCCTTTGAAAGTGTGGCCTTTGAAGGATGCAACCTCTGAATTGGGACACAGCTTCTGACTTACAGGGTGATTCACTGTCCCCCATTAATGAGGTCACACTCTCCAATCTTTCTGCTATACTCCACATAGCCATACAAGGTCACTTGAGCTCTTACAATTGGCTGGGCCATATTTATAAATTTTAAAATATGGCTATTTTTCTTACAAAAACGCATTGCTTCGCTTCAGAAAGCCTTTATTATCCCCCTGGAGCCATATGGATTACTTTTATGATGGATGGATGTACTTTTTGTGGTCTTAATTGAGGGAGAGTAAATTATGGGATCATTTAAATTTTTGGGTGAACTAACCCTTTAAGATGCCACACTCTAATAAGGTCTAGGTTAAGGACATTAAAAAGATCAATTCTGAGATTGGCCAGTAGTAAATAATTGTCAGACCTGAGTGTTTGACGACTTTCACGTCAGCTTTCCTTATCATCCCATCTTTGCTGCTTTCACTATTATGCCCATAGGCCATTCGTTCCTTCTGACTTGGTTCTCTTCAAGGACAACATTCCCCTCTTTGATGTTGGGTTCTTTACATGGCATTTTCTGACGACATTGCAGAGTACACAGACACTCCTTACGCTATTGATACCAGAATTCATCAGCCAGCAACTAAACATGTTTCCACTGGTATTTCAGCATATCTTTTCCATTGATGTCAATGTCAGGAGAGTTTGCCCCTTTTTGGGTTAACAGCATAGAGGGTGTTCAGGATCAGATGAGATGGAGATCAAAGGGGGATCAAATGCATTCATTATGGCTGTGACCTCAGCTAAGAGGGCAGTTAACACTTCATGAGTAAGTCTTGCTCCACTGGTCTGCAACAGCATCCCATGCAAAATGTGACATGCTACTCAAATCATACACTCCAACATGTATTTGGCTGGAGTGTTTGGCTGGACCACGTAATGAAAAGAAGCATCTCAGTGCATTAATGAAGCTCTCGTCAACCACTTCTATATGAACTGCCCTCATACATAAGCAAGTAAACAGTACTGCCCATCTCTTACTGTTTACACCTCCTTGTGTATGCCTTTCTGCCACTTCACATGGACCAAACATGTCAATTCCAACATTAAGGAAACGAGGGTCTACTTGGAGTCTTTCTGCTAGCAGATCACACATTTGTTGCTCCTTTACTTTTCCTACAGGTAACCCATTGGTTGAGCGCTTTACTAATGAGCCTTTTTCCTCCAACTAACAACAAACCACCTGCTTTAATGGCTCCCTCTGTACAATGCCTTCCCTGATGTTGAACCTTTTCATGGTAATACCTTACAAGAAGAGTTGCTATATGATTCTTTCCAGGAATAATGTCAGGATTTGACTCTTCCAGCTCAAGACCTGGATGGTGAATTTGTCCTTCAAATTGTAGTAGACCATTACTGTCAATGGTAGGATTCAGCTTAACAACTGGGCTTTGTTTGAAAAGGTTGCGGTGTGCGTTGGATGCCTTTGAATTCCTATGAATAAACTTCCTGCAGCACATTTATGATAATTTCCTTCTCTGCTCTTTCTAGAGAGTCCATGGAGATCCCCTTTTTGCAAATATGCCAACCAGCACAATCTCCTACTTCTGTTACATGATATAAATAAGCATTGAGACTGGTTATTAATATAACCCAGGTTAACTTAGCTGTCAATGTAGAAAGTGATTTAATCCAATTTTACATCTATTTCTTCACTAATGACTTCTGCAATCTCAGCCGCCATCACTGCTGCGCACAGCTCCAGTTTTGGAATGGTGAAATCAGGCTGAGGGTCTAGTCTCAACTTTCCAAGTGCAAACCGCTTTTCCCCTCTGGCTCTCAGCGAAGGCGGTCGCATTCTCTCTTCTCTCCGTCTCGTCTCCCTCCTCCCTCCTCTCCTGCTTGCTTCTCTTGTCTCGTCTAGTCTACTGTCTTAAACTTGAGAGACTCTCCACGCACTGCTCTCGAACTACAAATTATGGATTTGATCAGCTGGTCTCTCAACGCAATTGACACCATCTTCTCGACGAGAAGCTTGGGTTCGGGGGAACCTAACTGCCCTGCCGGAACGTTTGCTGCTGGCTACACGATGGACGCGTGGGAGAGGTGGCATGTTGTGTGTCTGGCGGCACTTTCCGTAGAGGACATTGAAGACATCTACCTATTCGGATTCATGGTAACAGGATTTCTGCTGATTGGATCAGGCATTGCCCTGGGCTATCGAAGAATTCAGGAAGCGGTGACAGCTATTCAAAGCTCCACAAGGCTGCCCGTCATGATTGAAGCAGTGGGCAGAGCGGTCATCTCTCAAACTGGGACTACCAACCGCAACATGGATAACATTATGGAGTTGCAACGCAAAATGGATATCATCACGGAAAAGCTCACTGCTTTGCAAAAAGATCGTTTCAGAGACCAGAACGAACTAAGAGAGCCATAAATTGTGGCTTCTCGCTCCCAGACCAAACAATTCCAATCTTATCTGCTTTCGGCTCCCTCAACCAGCACGGCCTTGGCCAAGGCCGCTGTTGTGACAACAACTCCCCCTGAGAGCACTGCAGGAAGACGCTCTTGCATTCATCCCCCAACCACCTGCTGACTCGGACTGGGATCTGATCAAGGTTGTCTCCATAGCAACTTGCGGACTGGAGCACCGAGATTACGGTGCCAGGCATGTCTTCCCAGGCCTACACAAACATGCACATGAACTTTACAGACACACACACATTTATGCACACACCCTTCTCTCGCCTTCGCCGCTTTGTACCCCCAGTCTGACAAGCGGGTCTGTGACCAGCGCCTGGAATGGCTGCAGGACCGGGACGCCTGGCTGTGCTGGGACACCTCAACCCCCCACTCCTCTCCCCTGTTGCAAGTCTTGTTTCATGTTGTAATGTGTGCTCATGTTGCTGAGATGTTTTTTTTTTTTTTTACTGTTCTCAAACTGTGCTCCCGTAGGAGCACAGTCTGGGGGTTGTTTTTTTTTTATCATCTCCTCACCCCTCCCCACCTCTCCTCATGTTATGCTGTATTTTCTGTCCAACGAAAGGAGGCGCCTCAGAATGGCGACTCGGTGTGACTCGCACAACACCAAAACAAATTCCGTGTATGTGTAAAAATGTACTTGGCAATAAAAATTCCTTGATTCCTTGCATGACTGAGAAGTGCAGAAATGGGCTTGACAGAAGCGTCTGAAAAAACAAAAAGGTCCACACCTTGAGCTTTGGAGAGAGGAATTGTTGAGTATGTGCAGAGCACACGAATGTCAGTGAGACTATACAGAGAATTTTGCAAATCTATCCATTTTTCTTTCAAAATCTCAGGCAGACTTGTGACGTCATCTCTCTAAGCAATAGACATCCTTCTATGAGTATCGGTGCCAAGAAACCCAGTGGATCGAAAAGACTATTAACCACAGAAAGAACTCCTCTTCGTGTATCGGGTCTATCAATTCTTGGAATGTGAAATTCTCAAGATATCCAACATAATACTCCATCTTACTCCAAGACTTCATTGGTCAGGCAGGTCATCCACAAACAGATCACGATTCTGGAGGTCTTTGGCTCAGTCTTCTACTGGAAATGCCTCAGGTTTATTCAAAACCCATTTGTGGAGCTTAAGGTTTGAAGCAGCTAATATTCTCTGTGTTCTTGAAAGGATGTCAACAGCTTCCCCCACAGTCGAGAATGACTTCAAAGCATAGTCCATATAAAAGTCTCTTTCAACAAAGTGCCGCACATCCATGCTATACTCATCTTCTCCCTCTCAAGCCACTTTAGGAAGACCATAGATGATCACTGCAGGTGAGGGGCTGTTCCCAAACACATGCACCCTCATCCTGTAGTTGACAACTTCTTTTGTTGGCTCGTTGTCTCGATACCACAAAAAACTTAGAACATCTCTACAATCACGGATGAGGAAACAGTGGAATACTGCTGAATATCGGCTGTAATCGCCACACCGGGTTTTCCAAAATTTCAAAAGAACACCTAACACACTTTTGTTCATGTCTGGCCCAGAAAGTAGCACATCACTAGAGGCACTAGAGTCGCATCACCGTAACATCATCGATTATTACCCACCCCAAGTAAAGCTTTTGTGCGAATGCTGCATCATGAGTCTATGGACCTTGTGCACTCTTAGGAAGTCCCTGCTTAACAACAACAGAATTTCAGCATTTTCATAAAGAGATGGTGTCTCATGAACTATGGACTTAAGGACATCCATATTGTCAGGAATGGTAGGTTTCAGGAGTGTGGGCAGTGGAATAGGCTATATTATGTAGCAAACAGCAATTAACCAAGCTTATACTACGGGGCCGTTGAATGCTTGAATCTGATTGGCTGTTGAACGTTCTGAGGTGTGCAATTATTTTCTGGGAGACGCACAGCGAACGTAGTTCCAGGCAGCGCTCTTGACCGCATTACAGTTCCATATCACTTCGCATAGTTAACTGTAATAACGGAAATTACAGGACTAAAAAACATGACAGACGATTTTCCTAAAGTAAATCTTAATATTTACGGTGAATATAAAACGTTCAACAACTGGGCGGCAGCAGTATTAGACAGTCCAGATGAAAACCAACAAACGGAAGTGGACATCAAAGGCAAGCTTTTCTGTCTCATTACTGAAATCATACACTCGCACTACAGTTTGCACAAAAAGGTGTCAGCGCTGCCCTGACGATTTGATCAGTTAGCCTATATAGTGGAGCAACTTAAAGGCTTCACGTGACATTTTTTTCACTAGCGAGGTAATTACAGCGCTGTTTAGAGACGCACAGAGGTAGCCTAATTCACACAAGCACTCTCTCTCTCTCTCTCTCTCGCTCTCTCTCGCTCTCGCTCTCTTTCTAATAACTTTATTAATAACTGCAGTAGAATGCTATCAACGGCTCAAGCCTTCGTTAACAGCTTTAAAATGACGTTTCGGAACTAGCAAAAGAGCCGTTGGATGAGACGCGGAAGAAATAGTCCTACTCACAATAGTGATTTAAGTACAAAAAACGGACGAATCCCTTTAAATATATCTTCGGATCGATGTCTTGAGGTGTGGTAACCGTAGTATAAGCGGAATAATTGACTCCGGGGCGTTCAATTACTAGAAAAAGAATGTCTCCACTTCGCGTCGTGACCGCATCACCACCTCGGGTGTGCATTATTATTCTAATAATTGAACGGCCCGTTGTCAATTATTCCTTACATATTTTTTAGCAGGACTTTAAAGCCTTTGCCACATACCTCTGTGCATTTAGGTGAAACGTCAACATCTGATTTCTTCCTTCTCCCCGCCATGCTGTGCAGAAGAAAGAGGAGGCTTGAAAAGCCATGGCGCTTGTCCTGGGTGATGGGCTAATGGATGTCTATCACTTTGGCATTAAGAACATTGTACAGTTACACGTCGAGCTACAGGTGTGTTTGCTACATAACATTTGAAACCAAGATCGTGTGCCCTCAGTATTCTTTTACGATTCGTTTACATCTATTTTATGCACAGAAACTCTCTTACAAGCATTGCTGTGACTCTCACCAAACCTGTCCCTTTTATTTGAGGGCATAAAGGAGAAGTTGAGATGAAAGCTAGGGTCATTGCAAGCTTTAGCTTGTCTGCCTAGAAACTCCGCAAAGAAAGAGACTCTGTGCTCAAGCAACTCTGTGTTCCTGCTTTTAGTGAGAGCCTTCCATCTTCCATTTCTCTTAGTGTATAGCCGTACCCAAGTAGGACAGCCCCAGCAAATATCCTTTTTTCAACTTCAGAAAGCATATCACTTAACTCCATAAGCTTTTGATATTCTTTGATGTTGTTTAATCAAGAGGCCCCCCCCCCCCCCCCCCACCGATGTGAGATCCAAAGTCTCAATGGTACTAAGGAATACAAATTTTCAAGCTAACTAATTATTTGGTCTATCATCAAATGGCCGGATGACACCAATTGGCTCCTTGCTAGATATTTGCCAAGTCTGTTGAAGAAGTGTAACCAAAGTTATGAGCATGGCTGACTGGATAGCGACTAGCTTGACCCGAAAAGGGGATGCTAGCTGGAGTATCCACAGCACGATGTGAATGACTGTTAAAGGAATTAGGATGATTGACATGGGCATTATCTACAGGAATGCTATGCGTTGGATAACCCTGTGAAAGGGACTTCTTATCTAACCCCTGGTCTGCTGGTAGGAGCATCTATGTGTGGCTTACTGATGTTTTGTGATGAACAGAAGGTTTCCTTAGAAGCCCACAACATGTGCAGCCCTGCAGCAGCAGCATAGCAGATCTATTTTACCAAGACCAAATACATTAAAAGGTGCTGTAAGAATGACAGCTAGTGGTTGAAATGGGTACTGCAGTCCAAATTCAAAATATTGTTTGCTCCGCTCTCTCCTCCTCAGACTTGATGCTTATGCGGGTCGCCAGTTTGAAAACACGCAACAGGAAGAAGTGTCTCGAGAAGGCGAAGAGACTTAATGTGCTTCCGTTCCTAGAGATTTTTAGATGGATGCAGAGGCTTTTTAGGTCGGGTAGAATCTGCGATCTCTGACGCAGTTTGTTTGCGGGCTTCCGTGGCAGCAGTACGCTGTGTTTTCCACCAACTGTCAACCTGTGGTGTTGAAATACTATTGGGTAGATTATCAACATGCATTATCGCACAGAACAAAACAAAAACAGAAATTCAGACACAGTAAGCACATTTCAAAGTAAAATAATTGGCTGTGGCATTGTTCTTCGGAGAAACTAGTATGTGAACTCAGCACCTAAATATCTGCAAACATTATGGCATTTTTATGCTTTAGTACAGTCAAAAACAACAGGTAATATAGCTGCGAGCAGCCATTAACGGGGCCAAGCGCAAACAAGCCAATAAAACATGCCAACATAGCTGAGAGTGTTAGACCAACTGCAACGATGAGCAATTAAAGGCATTTTAAGATGATTTTAGGCAAAATGGCTGAAAAATCATATATATACAATATATACTAATAATATGATTTAATGGTTTGTCACTTTTGACCAATAGGTGGCGTAGTAACGAAATTGATGTGGTGTGGTCAGAGTGAGATGATAATGACAAAGGCAAAGTTTGGAGTCATTATGTCAAAGCATTGCAGAGATAAAGCCTCAAGAGTCATTTTGGCATCATGGCTCAACTTTGTCGCTGCAGTATATGAAAACGGTTTTGTCTGTTGACATGAAATTAATAACTTTTTGCTGTAATAGTCTGAAGATGATGCGATTCCATTTGGGTGAAAATCAGACAAATGGTCTAGGAGGAGTTCGTAAAAGTAGGTTTCTAAAGGAAATCAAAATGGCGAACAGAATGTTTGGCCAAATATGGTAAAATTGGGATCTCTGTTCTTGGCATGACCCAAGGAATCTATTAAAACCAGATTTATGACAATAGTCAAATTTAATCAAAAGTTATTAGCATTATTGGAAAATTCATTATAACTTTTGTCCACAAGGTGGCGCTGCCTTGAAACTTTTTGAGTACTTTCAGGGCTTGGTGACGAAGACACACACCGAGTTTCGTAATGATACGCCAATGCGTTTGTAAAACATAGCACTTTCTGACAAAATTCAAAATGGCCGACGCCCAAAATGGTTGATATGGGAAAATTGGGTATGGTATGACTCGGCGTGATGCCCCGACTCTAAAGAGACCAGTTTTGTGAAATTTGGCTAAAGCGTTCTTAAGTTATAATCAAAAATATAAAATGTATGTATCTCTGGACCACTAGGTGGCACTGCACCAAAACGCTGCAGGCAGCCTCAGGTCATGGTTGTCATGACAAACACCAAGTTTGGTTAGAATATGCTAAAGCGTTGCGGAGATAGAGCCTGACTTTCATTTTTGTGGGCACTTTGTCAAATTCATTCGAGCGTTTTTCAAGAACAGTTTGACTAATCATCTTGAGTCTAATACACTTTTGTCACCATAGTCTGAAGATGATCTGGTTCAATTTTCGTGCAAATCGGAGCAACGGCCTAGGAGGAGTTTGCAAAAGTAGGTTTTTCGGTTAATTAAAAACGGCGGGAAAATTATTATGACGGAAAATGACGTCATAGGGTGCAATCGAATTGGCTTTGAACCAGGGAACTCCCCTGAACCAGGGAATCAGAGGAAAAAAGAATTTTGTTTCTAGCCCTTATGGTTCAAAAGTTATTTGCCAAAATATGAGTCAAACTTTGGACATGTGGTGGCGCTAGAGGGATTGTTTTAGAGATTCCAAAATTGGCGTGGTTAATGCTGGGACTGTCCTCTATCTGTGTGCCAAATTTCACAACTTTCCCGCAAGCGGTTCGATGGGCTGCCATAGACTTGCGGCGGAATAATAATAATAATAAATCTAACGATTTCAATAGGTGCCTACGCACCTTCGGTGCTTGGCCCCTAAATATACAGCACTTTTAACATTACCATGCCAATCTCTCCGAGAGTTGTCAACTTGTCATGACAGAAATATTTTACATTTCAGTAAAAAACAAATGATAGCAAATCAAAAAGTTATCAGACATTTTGCTTCATTGTCAATATCTTTATCAGGTTTTTGATGAGTGGTCCAAAGGAGAGTTCAAGATCAAACCAGGAGACGAGGATATTCACACAGCCAATGAACGCAGGCTGAAGGTAAAAAAAGAACAACAACTCCTCAGTCATTCTACTTTCATTGATTAAGAAGATGAAGATTTTATCAGCACGCGTGGTGTAGTTTAAAATTATTTTTTATGACTGGATCCAAAATTTCAGTCAGTGTTCATGTCTTCTTTTAAAGGAATTTATTGGTGATCCAGCTGGAAAACTTCACACAGGCAGGAGCAGAAATGATCAGGTTTGGCTTGGACGAATTTGGTCACATGATATTTCATATGCAGGCATGGCTTTGACCAGGCACGTGCACAGGTAGGGCTCAACCTGTGCAGAGCACATGCCCTTTTTGCCCTTACACTCAGAAGTGCCCTTTTCTTGGCGGTGTTTTTATTTTTATTTTTATTTTTATTTTATTTTTTTATCAATGCTATTGGTCACCCTTTATGTCTGTCTGTCTGTTTTAAAAATATTTAGCAAATGAAAGTTCTTAAAACGAACTTGTGTAAATCTTATTCGATCCTCAAGCTGTCAGTAAGCTGATAACTCCGCCCCCTCTATATGCATTGAATCAACTGAAGTTCCACAGCAGCCGCAGTACAACAGCTGAGCTGAACAAAGTTTTGCGAAGGGTAAATTAATATCTTGTTGTTTGATTAAGTACTACTAAACACTATGTCTATAAAGGCTCATATTTTATTTATTTGATGTCTGACTGACTGAGACATGTGGGACGTCGCCTGAGAAAGAGGGCTAGCATTTGCCATCTAGTCATAGCCAATACATAGCCTACACTTAAATAGCCTGTGCATACAGTAGCATTTCATCTTTTATAAAATGCGATTTTGGCCAAATGCATTTTACCACAGGAAAAACTGAGCGCTCCGTCTATATAGCTACAAAAACTAGTTTGTAACCTGTAGATGAAAATGTAATGTGGCAGCGGCAGTTGCCGTCACCGTTTTAATGACGAAAAAAAAAAAATCATATTTCGCTGGTCAAAAACTATATATTGATAAGTAATACAACAACATATAATTTGTTTTTAACATTGGAAAATCATAACAGGTGCGCCCCCGCGCTGTTTCGTACTTGAACTTACACAAAGCGACGAGTGGTCCTCGTCACCTAGATAACATATATTTCTAAGAAATTTCTTCTTTGATTTATGATTGCTGATACACTTAATTTATTAACATTTAGGCTAATCATGTTATGGTATACTCTCCGCTCGTCCTCACATGTATAAAATGTAGGCTAGTAAAATTACTACAGTAATGTTGTAGTAGTAACTAGTAACTAAAAATAATTTACAGAAGATCACTGTGAAATCTTTATATTTTATCATGCAGAATGTAATTCATGATTCATTCCAAGGCTTCATTTATTTGATCCAAAATACAGCAAAAACAGTAATATTGTGTAATATTTTTACAATTTTAAATAACTGTTTTATTTAATAAAATATATATAAAAAATATATATTTTATAAAATATGTTATAGTAAAGGTATGGCTATAGTTTCTTATAATCTGGAATTGAGTTGGACATAATTTCTTAAATTATATTTAAAAAAAGTTTGTCAAAAATACTTGACTCATTGCTAAATTAGCTTATAAAACCAAACAGAATAGCTAAAAAAGAGAATATATATAATTTTTTTCTTTGCAAAGTTCATAAAAAAGTGCATAAAGTTCAATAAAAAAGATTTTGGTTTCTGTTTGGTTTTATAAGCTACTTTGTATTATTTGGTTAACATGTTTATGTATGAGTCAAGTATTCTTTTATGCAGGTTTACTAAATAATCTTGATATAAAAAAGGGAGGGGGGTGCCCTTTTTCAGTTTCAGCACATGCCCCTCAAAAGGTCTGTGCACGGCCCTGGCTTTGACTGAAGAGTTTTCATTTGTTGGATATAGGTTGCAACAGATATGCGGCTCTGGCTACGGGACGCTATTACCACTCTGAAAGGGCTAGCTTTGCAGCTCATCAAAACTATGGTGGAAAGAGCTGAAGCGTAAGAATGCTCAATAATCTAGATGACCTGTAGAGATCTGACTAATGTACAATTTTTAAATGCACATCGCAAACTATCTTCCTTTTTCCAATCAGAGAAATTGGCATCCTCTGCCCTGGATACACTCACATGCAGAGGGCCCAGCCAATCAGATGGAGTCACTGGATTCTCAGGTGCATTTCAAAGAAGAATTCAGTCTTAAAGGGATAGTGTTTTGAAGAATATAGGTAACCAATGGATAACAGTTGACTTCATTAGCATGGGAAAAGAATACTATGGAAAGCAATGGGGTCCACCAACTCTTGGTTACAGACATTCTTCAAAATATCTTCTTTTGTGTTCAGCAGAAGAAAGAAATTCATAATTTTCATTTTTGGTTTAACTATCCCTTTAATTATGTTCCACTCAAGGCAAAGCTACAGTTTTAAATAAGTAACGCAAGTTGCTTTGTTTTCCCATTTATTAACTGACAGCTCTCCTGTCCCCATGTTGAAAGAAATGTAAGTGCGTAAGGCATCATGTGCGCTGTGTGAACATGATGGTTATTGTAGTTCTAGACTAAATATAAGCAATTACTCACTTTATAAAGAAATGTATTTGCTGCTGACCTTTGATGATCTAATTCAACCTTACAAATAAGAAAAAAGGACTTGGATAAACATCACATTTGTGTTATTTTTTTATTGCTGAAGTAAGAGTGTTGAACTTTCTTCTCCTGTGTCCTATTCTTCTGCAGTCCAGAATGGCAGCACATCTGAAAAGTTTGTTTGAGCTGCTAATGTACAGGCGGAAATTTGCATTTCCTGAATCGAGGCACATTCGCAAAAAAAAACAATTGAGCTTTTTAAAATTAAAAATCAAACAAGCAAGCCAAGCCTAGCAGAAAAAAGTAATGCAAGATTAACGTAACTCATTACTTTCCATAAAAAAGTAACTAAGTATTGCAATTAGTTACTTTTTTAGGGAGTAACGCCATATTGTAATGTCTGGTGGTCACAATTGTTCAATGTTGTCTTTTTTTTTTTCCACAGTCATGCAGTGGCGCTAAGCAGGGATGTTGAGCGGCTGGAGGACATCAGAAAACGTGTTAATGTGATGCCCCTAGGAAGGTTAGTTATGTGTATATACACTACTGTAAAACTGTACAGTTTTAAACAGTAAGGGCCAGATTTACTAAACAGGGCAAATTAGCGTGAGAGTGCAATTCCAAAAAAGTGCTGATGGGAGTGGAATGTTCTGCGTGTGATCTACTGACGATGCGCAAATGAAAGAACACAGATGCAGCCAGATCATTTCCATAATGACCAACACAATCTACCAAGAGCAGTGCAAATTAAATTCTGGTTTAAGATGTGCTTTTTTTGAGCTGTAAATAAATGGCGCAAATACCAGTAAATTGACGAGCGCAAACCTTAGTAAATCACCGTGCATGATTGATTTAAATACTCTCCTCCCATAAATGTTGCGTCTGAAATGCATATGCAGTAAAGTCAGCTGCAAAAATAACTGTCCGCGTCTTTTCAGTGCAAATTTTTCACTGCGTGTCGTTAGTAAATTATGACAGTAGTTTTTTAACGGCAAAAGAGGGTTTGCGCTGCCACAAGCTGTTAGTAAATCTGGCCTCCAGTGTCTTAAATAAGTATCTTAAAGGGGTGGTAAAGCACACTCTTTCGAAGGCTTGATTGTGTTTGTGGGGTGCACTGTAACATGTGTTCATGCTTCGTTTTAAAAAAAATGCAGTATTTTTCATATATTTTACCTTTATTCTACACTGCTCTGTCCCTCTTTGTAAAAACGGTCTGATGGTTTCCGGATTCTGTGAAGCCAGTCCCTCAAAAATACGCAATGGGCTCTGATTGGTTAGCTGGCCCAGTGTGCTGTGATTCGCTAACCGCCTAGTGCACGTTTCTCGAAAGCGTCACGCCCCTTACCTCTACAGGTAGCCTCAGGCTTTGTGTACGCTAGCGTCAATAAAACCATACCAAGAGCCCGAATCAGACCCAGACAATTTTAGTGAAGATGATCGAGCAGAACCTGTTCAATCCTCAAGAGTAAAGACTGCGGATCTATAGTGATCGCTACTGAATGGCACTGTTACTTTTGTATTTTTAGAATGATTTGCCAAATATCTGTCGCAAGAACGGACACTAAACATTGCTAGTAGCCAAATCAAACACAGAACCATGTTTAGCATGCCTGTAGATAAACAATACATAAAAGCTCTAATCAAAGAATAATTTACACTAATGCCAAGTTCGCTGTTGAGATTTTAAACAGTTTGTAACGTTAGGTGTTTGTCGGATAACGTTAAGTATGAATGAGCATTTAACAAACTGGTTTGCAGAGCCAAACAGCGCTGTCAAGTTTACTTCCTTGCTACAACGTAGGCTACAATTAACAACACGAACTATTACAGGAAAACACATAGACGAAAAATAAATCACACTTACAGGTTGTGGCCCGTACTCGCGAAGATTGTGGAAGCTTTCCTCCGCGAGATGTGCCGCGGTAGCCGTGCGTGCCCGCCTGTCTCGTGCAGCTGAACTCGTGCAGCTGAAGGCTCATGTATTGCAAATACAGATGAATATAGTCCATTATGTCACATTTTCCGATCTTCTCCTCCGACCCCTGTCTGTCTCGTGCTTTGATTTATGATGGGCAGCATATATCCGATGCAAATGCGATCGTGTTCCCCTCATGTCTCTTACACACATGAATATGACGTTGTATGTTAAACGCACCCCCGTCCCTAGGAAGGCTGAAGAAAGTGGACCTGCACTCCGGATGAAAATAACAGCGTTTCGTCGGCATTGTCAACAGCACTCCAGCCTACTAATTATACCACAACAACGCTTCCCCGCAGCGATACAAAATGTCCTCGCCCCCCTTATTTCATATTCTCGGAGGAGGGGTTTATGTAAATATTGGGACTGGTGATGTCAGCAACCCTGGAGGAATGTCTGTAGTCCCTAGCGGCTGTTTGCTGTAGTCCTTAGAAATCGATTTCTTTCAAAGCAAATATCTCCCTTTGCTTTAAACTTTGAACGTTGTAACTTTGCAGATGTTGTTTATGCTCAAACAGCAACATTACACACTAGCTAAAGTTAGAAAAGTGAAATCGTGGTTTACCACCCCTTTAAGCTCACCAAGGCTGCATTATTTGATCAAATATATGCAGATTTGGTTCTCAAGAAAACATTTCTTCTTATTATCAATGTTAAAACAGTTGTGTTGCTTTATATTTTTGTGGAAACTGTGATAAAAATGATCAGGATTCTTTGATGTATGTTCTAAAGAACAGCATTTATTTGAAATACAAATCTTTTGGATCCCTATAAATGTATTTACTGACACTTAGAGGATCATCTTTTTTAATGCATCCTTGCTAACCAATAGTATTTAGTTCTATCAAACAAAAATACAAATCTGCTGAACGGTTGTGTACACACGTCATATTTTTATTGTATTAAATAAATCTTTTTGAGATGCATTGAAATATGATGTATATATTTGCCTTACAGTGGAGCCATTGCTGGGAATCCCTTCAACATTGATAGAGAACTTCTTCGTCAAGGTTGGCATCATTTTATGAATTTGCTTTCCTGTTATTCATGTTTTCATATTAAATATTAATGTGAGAAGGTTAATTTCCCATATAATTAATGATTCGTGAAGTATGTTCCTGTGATGTATGTTTGTGTATACAGGACAAACTGGGGACATGTTTGAATTTTTCCATCTGATTTATAATTTATCACTCCCCAGAGCTAAATTTTGACAGAATCAGCATTAACAGCATGGACGCTACTGGACAGAGGGATTTTGTTGGTATGTATAATCATGCTTAAAAAAAAATCATCTAAGAGTATGATAAGTAAAAGACATCATTGTAATAAAGGGATTGTTCACTCAAAAATTAAAATTCTGTCATCATTTACTGACCCGCATGTCGTTTCATACCTGTATGACTTTCATTTATCTGTGAAACATAAATTATATTTTTTAAAATTCTTTTAAAATATTCTTTTTTTTAAATACAATAGAAGTCAATGATCACCAAAACTATGGTTAGCCGCCTTCTTTGAATAACTTTTATGTTTCACAAAAGAAAGAAAGTCCTACAGATTTAGGACATGAGGGTGACTAAATGACAGTTTTCATTTTTGGGCGAACCATCCCTTTAACTGAATGTGTTTGTGTATGTTTTTGGACAGTGGAGTTTCTCTTCTGGGCATCAATGTGTCTCACACACCTTAGCAAGATGGCAGAGGATCTGATTTTGTACAGTACCAAGGAATTCTCCTTCATCACTCTGTCTGATGCATACAGGTGAGGACAGCACATGATCCAAAACGGGAAGTGACAGCAGATTAAATCATTAGAAATGACACTCATCGGCTGTGCATGCACCCATGACATATAACAGCTCTTGGCTCATGGTTTGAATCTGACCTGGGTACTGTCCAGGGGGGTATTCCAGAAAGCAGGTTATGTGACATATCCGAGTATGTTTAAGAGTAAGTAAGCGGATAACCTCAACTTTCGGGTTCCAAAAACGGAGGTAACTTTTAGGGTAGAGAGAGTTCAATGTATATGTGACGGTAAGTTAACCTTGCTTTCTGGAATACCCCCCAGTCAATCAATGCAAAAAGCCCCATGTTTCTTGAAAAGCAAGTCAGCATATTAGAATGATTTCTGAAGGATCTGTCCTGGGTTGCTGTAGTAGATAGTTCATGAAGACAAGGGATACTTGAAACAGTCTTTACTACAGGAGAAAGAAACACAACCTGATTTTAAACAACAACAATGCCGGACAGTGAACAGACTGAACCTGAGGGTTTAAATACACTAGGGCATCAGGAGCTGATGAGATAATTAACAAAACACACCTGAATTGAAGACTAAAATCAATCTGTGACCATGGAAACAAGCAGGCAGGGGATGACAGAGCTAATTAACAACTTGGAAAACTAACAGTAAACAGAAAACAGAATACAATGAAAACTGGAACAAAACAGAACATGCATGTGACAGGATCATGTAAAACTGAAAACTTGAGTAAAGATGCTGAAGATTCAGAATTGCCATCACAGGAAAAAAAAAAAAATAGAATATGTATTACAGTACCTATAATAAAAATAACTGTTTTCTATTTTAATGTATTTTTATATAATATTATATCATTTTTTGTACTTTTTATAGTACTGTTTTTACATTTTTGTTTTTTTGCAACCTTGGTGAACATAAAAGACTTCTTTCAAAAGCATTAAAACATCTCACTGTCCAGATTGCAGATTTGAATGTGGCTGAGCCATGAAGTGCAAAGCTTCTTTTTTTTCTTATTAACCTACAACATTTTGCCTAGTGGTTTGAACTCAAGAATTTGTCTTGTGTGTAGGCCCCATAATACCCCATAATGTCACAGCAGACAGAGATCATTAATTTGAAGCCCTTGGGTTAACAGCATTTCTCCTTACATGTTCTGTGTTATTTTTACCTCACTTGCCACGTATGCACATTTTCATCATGAAACTGTAGGAGCTGCTGGCTTGTGCTTTAGGCAGAATTGCAAATTAATGGGTCTTGATTCAGATGACTTTTATGGTACAGTTGCAAAGAAATGTCAGTGAGTACATACGTACGTACGTGTTCCTGTCATTACACACTTTCCGTTGTTAGAGCAAATCAATTTTCTTCTCCTGCTATAATTCTTTATGACCTGTGAAATGTTGAGTCTGTTAACATTAACTGATTTATCTTTATTAACTACAAGCTGCACAGCTGGTACTGACCTTAGTTAACTAGTAAATGCTCGCTCATTTATTAACACCAATACCATGTTAGTTAAAGCTGACCATCTGCCACAGAGTGCAGGATTCAAACGGGTTGTCTTAATGGGTGAACACAGTTTAGTTTATTTTCTTATTTTCTGGCAAAAGTGCAGCCCAAAGTGCTGTACACAGCAATCAAGAAAACCAAACAAAGACAATACTAACACAACAACATAAAAGATTAATATTTAGTTCTCTCCTGGGTCAGACTCAAAAGCCAAGATGTAAAAGTACTTCTTCAAAGCCATTTGAAAGGCATTCAAAGTAGGGGCAGAGCGGATGGAGAGTAGATAGTTATTCTTTAACCAGGTACAGCTTCTTCTTTTTTTTTGAGTATGGACTTTTACATGAAGCAAAAATGTATCGGACAATCTCAAATTCTTTACTGGCTGGTGTAGAATAACAAGATCTGACAGATAAGAGGGAGGGAGAGCAGTTCAAATAAAAAAAAATATTCATAGGGCCTTGAAGTTGATCCGATATCTGATAGGTAACCATTGAAGGGATGCTAAAATCAGAGTGATTCTGTCCCTCTTTCTCATACCAGTCAATAGTTATCTTAGCAATTTTCACCAGTTCAGTTTTCACCAGGGCTGGACTGGGGCTAAAATTCAGCCCTGGACAAACCCAGCCCATCCGGCCCATGAGTTCCCCCATGAATGTTTTTGCCTTAAATTTGAGTAAATAAATAAAACTAGGACTGGGACAAATATTGATGGATATTATTAAATTTACTGCAAATGCAGTTAACAAATTTAATATTGCTCTTTTGTCACACAGAAATGCACTTGCCAGTAAAGAACTGATTTTGAGCTAGGATGCAATAAAGTCAGTTTACTGCTATTAAATCCTGTCATCATTTACTCACTTTCAAGTTGTTCCACAAAGTTTGACCTTACTCTTCTGTGAAACACAAGAGAAGATATTTTAAAGAATTTTGGCAACCAAACCATTTTTGGTTTGGCTACCATTGAATATTGCATGGACAAAAAAAAAAAACAGACTTCTTATATGTTACACAGAAAGAAATTCATTCAGGTTTGGAATGACATTAGGGTGAGTAAATGATCACATTTTAGGTTGGAAAAACAATAATATTTTAGAGTTAACACCTAATTTATGTAAGACACTGTTATCTATCTTTGTATGAGACTCTCATTGAAATAGCACTTAATTAAATTTCATTAGAACTATTAAAAAGTTCATAAAACATTTAAAGAAAAAACGTTTTGTGCTTAATTAATGGGATCCAGGCTTTAAAGCTGTTTTGTTGAATTTTCCTTTAATTACCCTAATGAAATTTTATTTATAGTTAAACTGTAGTTTCATTGTAGTCAACCATGCTCCTCATTACCATGGGTTTCTCAAATAAATAATTAATAATAAATTATTGAATTTGTATTAAAAATATTGTAAACACACGTAGAAAATACGAAAACAGCCTCTATAAAAGTGATTTATATTCTGCAATATTTAATGCAAGTAATAATAGCAAAACATTTTATAAATACATTTCTGCCAAAACGCCATATTTCTTCACTGTAAGCTGCAAGGGAAATTATTATAAAGGTGTGGTGATGCTAGATTGACAAGTTTGTAGTTGTGTGTAGGCTATTGGGGTTTTCCAATTTACCTCGTCATGTATTTACATGCTCGCGGCTGTTTTCAGATGATTCACCACAGAACCTGTAATGTTCCCATATCACATGACAGGGCTCTACGCTAACATTTTTCTTGAGGAGCACTTGTGCTCCTAATTAAAAACAATTAGGAGCACAATCAAAAATGTAGGAGTACTTTCTGATAAATAACACGCATTCCAATTATAACTTTCCCATTACAGGATGATCTTTGTCCCTTTAAATTAATGTCCAGGGGAATTTTTACCATTATAAGAGTAATGTTTTCTAATCTTATTAAATGTATGCATCATCTTTTGTCAATTTCTTCAATTAAAATAGAAAAGTTGTTTTTAAAATGTTAATTTAAACAATGAATTCAGTTAGAGCAATAAGACACAACCAGACTGTTACCAATCTAATTAAATCAGCATCAAAAGATCAATCTTTGCACTGTAGAAGTGGCACATCAGCTCTATCTGAAGTGCTGTTTAGACACATTTACATAGATTTAATGCAGCTCATGGGTAAATAATGTTGTATGAATGTTTAAAATATAAGTTTTAGAATTTAGAAATAGGCTATGTACAAGTTAAACTTAAACTTATTTAAAATATTATATTAAACCGCCAGTAGGGGGCGTCAAGTCTATGTGGGAGTCATTCATTCAATCGTTCAAACGCAAATTAATTTGAATCGAACCGCTTGGAGATGCGGAACAGTTCTGGTGTAGTTTTGATTTTCACGAAATAAACAGTATTGTGGCCAAAACGTTGTCACTCAATATCAACTTGTCTATTGGACTTTTGTACAAGATCAGTATCACATTTGCAATCATGCCAATACTCGGAGCAATAGCTGTCCGTAACTTTAGGCGCTTTGGCGCTTAATAAACAGAACTGCACGCGTCTCGCGGAAGAACACTGCAGCCGGATCTACTTCTCTCTGTGTGTGTCTATGGCGAGTTACGCAGGGACTGTGCTCCTCCGCAGCGCTGAGACCCGAACTGGAATTGAATAGTCAGAATATAAACACTTATTATATGTGTACCGTAGTGATTCAGGGTAAGACAAAAACACGGTTTGGAAAATGGATTCATGATGTACTCACTCATATGCATCTAGTAATTTTTAAACACAATAAATGTTATGGACTGCAGCTGATAAAGATTAAATCAAGAACTCATACAGGGGCGTTTTAAAATTATTTTTTATTAATTAATTTTGTGGCATATTTGCCCCCAAGCCCCTGTTAATTTCCGACCTTGTTTATGATAATCCAAATGTGGTATGTCTAGTTAATTTTGGCTGCAAAGAAACATCAGCGCGAGGCGTCTGGGAAGTGCGCATGGCCGCGTCACACCCGTTTCACCCATAGACCGTGGTTTCACCTTGTAAACAATCTGTGAATTGTAGTCCATCGCACACGTTTTTTGCACATGCTCTGCTGACAGAAGGCATGAAAAGCAGTTGATTGCAGCACGAAACGTAACAGTTGCTCAGTCAGCCAGTGTTGATGCACTTTGGCAATTGTAGTTTTTATTCCGATTGTATTATACATCTATTCATGAGAATCGATCAGGTCACTCGCACCGGTGCGCCTAAATATTTTTCCGCAGTCGCACGCAGTAATTTTCAGGCGCTAATGCGCCCAAAATAGTCGCTATGTAGAGCCCTGCATGACTGTATAAAACTAAATTAGAAGTCAAATGCGGTTTATCACTTCATAGAGCAGCAGAAACGCAGCGCGCATTCGTCAGCGGCAGCACTGTGCGGATATTCGCTTTTTGCAGCGCCTAATATGGACGAGGGGAGGCAGTGTCGGGGCTGTGGTGGGGCATTCGAGGGCCGTGCCCCCCCTAGCGGTCATTGATGCCCCTCCTACCACAGGCCATGGCGTGTGGCCCAAAAATATCCCTTTTGGTTATTCTTTTAATAACAGTAGCCGCGTTCCCATTACAGATTTGCGCAAAAACTTTTGCGATTATTTTCTAAATTTCAATAGAAAACTATTGTGAAATGACAGAGTTTCCATTATACGACTAAAACTTTTTTTTTCCTATTGCAATAAGTCATTCCAAATATTATGCCACGGATGTTAGTAGGTTTATGTATCCCAGCCACCGCCTCGGACACATTAAGGCTGTAAGGAAAGCACCTTATAGCCACTTGAGCGGCACGTATGAGGTGTGTGTGTGTTTCTCCCTCATATCTGCTTCAAGGTCTTGATAAATTGTGGCATTTCTTAGTTTAAAATCCAGTATTCCTGTAATTCTGTTGTCTTTTATGAGTTTAATAACGAACACGTTGTCTTCTGTCTGCGTCGGAATTATCGATACGGTGAAGCGCATCTGCCACATCATATATATTATTTTTGCCACTATTTTTTTTTTATGTTTTTTTTTTTGTGTAATAACGATATGTCATTAAAATAGACTGTGAAGTTTGGATTTTTTCCTTAGGCATTGTGTAACAACTTAAAATAGCCTACTCCGTCATTTATGGTATTGTATATTGTAGTATGCAATGTGTTGTAGAATATTTGAGTTTATTTATTTAAGTTTGTTTATTATTATTATCACTAGGCTATGTGCATATTTATTTAGAACATTTAGTTAATTAGGCTACCGTTCCCCTGTCGGGTAGTCACCGCGAGAGAAGGGCGAAATGTTTCATTTGCATGGTGGTAGGCTAACTCAAAGTTGTTGTTTTTTTTACCACTTCGTTATTTTGGCTCGGAATTTCGTTTGTTGGAAATTTGTTGGATGCTTTTTAAATTAAGTGCAAAATAATATGTACCCTGAGTACACAGCCTTTGTTGGTGTTGTGAGTGTACACAAATAAAAGTAGACAGTTTATAGTTTATAATTATGTCTTGCACTTATCTGTATGACTAAAAATAACGGAGTGTGAGTCGTTTCCGCTGTCATAAAGGAAAACATGCGCGGGTGCTTTCGTCGGACAGAGGGTCTATTTAGTTTCATAGTTAGGCTATGTTTAAATATTAGCATTTAACATTATTTTTTAATTAACTAATTGTCTGTATATTTAATAAATAAGAAGCAAACCAAGATCGTCGGGAATGGATTGACATCCGTAGCCTACGTTTTCCTGTTTCCTTAACACAATTAAACAGAATTGTCAAATATTCGGGCTCATGTTATACGAGCAAAACTAAACTTTATTTTGGGGAAATATTATTCCTGACCACTTTTACAGTCTATTGGCCTTCTAGAGAGATGCGCTAAAGCACAGCCTGGTGCGTAATGGAGATTCCAAAGTGCTCTTCTTTGGTCAGAACCACGGAGAGCGATCGCGGACAGGTCCGTCCTATGCACCGAAAATTTTTACAATGCAAGAAAATATTTAAAGAGCATCAAGCTATTAAAATCTCTATTATGTAAGCACAGACAATATAACAGTATATTATCATTTTTATTAGGTTTTTAATTTAAGGCCACCCACATTTGGTCCACATCCAAAACTGGAATCCTGGCGCTGTGCCTGATTAATATAATAATAATAATAATAATAATAATAATAATAATAATAATAATAATAATAATAATAATAATAATAATAATAATAAAGTGTTTTGCTTTTTTATTGCATTTCTGCTGTGTTGGACTATGATGTCGCAACTGCATCAAAATATTTCTCATACAGCAGTGCCCCCCTGCCGATGACCCAATGCCCCTCCAGTAGATCTGCTCTGGCGCCGACTCTGAGGGGAGGTCTCTCTCGCTTTGGTCTGTCAATTCAGAAGACAAACCAATGGGCCGCTGTCCCTGCATGATGGGCCAGTCTGTGGCAAAATATTTAAATAACCTTGTAGGCTATCGGCCCCAAAGTGCGTTGGCCCACCGGGAAAATGCCCGGTATGCCAGATTACCAGTCCAGCCCTGGTTTTCACCACAGCGTTGACTTAAAATTCAATTTCGGAATCAATAAATACACCCAAATTCTTTGCGTATGGGTGAACATTTCTAGACAGACGAAGATGAAGCCGGTCGAGTAACAGGTGACCACAGGAAAGGTAGAAGAAGCCTTTGAGTTGAAGAAGTGATCTGCAGCAATCCTTGGTAGAGAGACGTAAATAAAGAAGGGTTTGACGATCATAAGTGAGAACAGCGGTGGTTTCTAAGACAAACAACCATATAACCCATAACAATGCATATAAAGCAATTGACATAAGTGAGAACCGACAGCAAGCCAGCAAACAACTCGGTGCCAAGTAGCCTTGGGACACAGATACTGTGAACACGAGCTGGCTGATGTGTACTGAGGGATTCAATCCACTTCTGCTTTGTATGTGTGCCTAGTGTGTGTGGTTAATCAGAGCTGTTGTGTTTATGTTTGCGAGAGCAGCACTGGGAGCAGTTTAATGCCTCAGAAGAAGAACGCAGACAGCCTAGAGCTCATCCGCAGCAAAGCAGGACGAGTGTTCGGCAGAGTAAGATACAACACTGACTAATGAAGCCAACATGAGACACAAATACTGGCCCACAGAGATAATCATGTCATTAAAATAACTGCTCTTATGATTAAGGTCAATCTACGGGACATTTAATTATTAGGACTAGGGCTGTCAATTTAATTTTATTATTAATTTAGGGATGCACAATATAATGGTACCATCGCTTATCAGATAATGGATACATAATAGTGTATGCTTATTTTTTATTTTAAATTTAGATTACCTTCCCTGTCATTAAACTCTCACTTAATCTTTAAAAACATGAATAATTTAATAATATTGTTAAATATCATCTTTAGAAAATCTCAAAAGGATTATTTAATCACTTTATATTGGGTATCTTTAACTACTATGCACTAATATACATATTTAATATTGGCAATTTATTGTTATGGGGCATAACTTGAAATTAGTTATTAGCTTATCGGCCAGAATTTCCATAACAGTGCATCCCTAGATTAACTGTGAAGAAATATTATTACATTTATATTTAAAGCTACACTGTGTGATATTTTCCCCCATCTAGCGGTGAAAGGGTATATGACCATCCAGTAAATATTAGTTTCTTTTCCTCCCAATTCCGATTTTGTTTTAACTCCTACGGTGGCAGATTTAGCCAAGATTAACATGGCTTCCAGTTCGAACCAGCAATCCCCTTCTTCACATTCGCCATCGAGTTGTAATGCGTTTGTCCGGGTGAAAAATACGGATAGATCACTCAACGCAACTTGAGTCGATGCAAACACGGAGGCGATTGACATCAAACAGCCCGCACTTTATTCCCCGCGGAACCCCCCCACAAGAGTCCGGCACAAACTCCACTTCCGTCCACAGCATTACCCAACAAAACAAAAATAAATGAATGTTAGCCACAGAAGACAGAAAATAATCCGCACACATGGGAGCTCGAGGCGCAGTGCACACACACACACACACACAGAACGCAGGCGCTCCAACCGGGGCGAACGCTCTTAAAGGGGCCACACTATTTTCCTACTCGTTACAGAGTGTTAAAACGCGAAAGGCGAAGCTTGAATTTACGGGTATGTCCCTCTTTGGCTAATGTACTTTCAAGATGGAGGGGCAACATGGCGACCCCCATTCGAACCCCTTACCCGTATGTATTTTCAATGGCATATTATAAACTTACGAGAATACTTTATTACTTGAAAGAAGTAAATATACATTAATGAGCACATATATTTTTGAAAGAACTAAGTGTTTTTAGCTAAGAATAAACAAAAAAAGTTACACAGTGTAGCTTTAAATTTTTAATACGATTACACATTTTATAATATTAAAAGTAAAAGTAATATTTAAAATATTATTTAATAAAATTAATACATTTTAACACTCAAATTTATAATTAACAATTTTTACCACAAAACCGTCAGGCTTTGTCTAATTAAAATTTCATTGTACAGTGTGCAGGGTTTCTGATGACCCTCAAAGGCTTACCCAGCACATACAACAAAGACCTACAGGTATGTCCATAATAGGCAAAGAATGTGATTATTTTGCTTTCAACCATCCTCTGATTATATGTTTTGGTCACTGCAGGAGGATAAGGAGGCCATGTTCGACACATATGATACAGTAGATGCTGTGCTACAGGTGGCGACCGGCGTCATCTCAACTCTAAAGGTGAGAGATGAAGAGACTGAACCTCATGAGAATGAACCTCATTGGTTCTTGTGGAAGCTCCAACGTGCTGCGTAACACGAGAATGAACCTCATTGGTTCTTGTGGAAGCTCAAACGTGCTGTGTAACACGAGAATGAACCTCATTGGTTCTTGTGGAAGCTCAAACGTGCTGCGTAACACAAGAATTAACCTCATTGGTTCTTGTGGAAGCTCAAACGTGCTGCGTAACACGAGAAAAAAACTCATTGGTTCTCCTGCGTCAAGCGAACATGCTTGAGCTTCCGTTGACCACATATGATGTGAGTTGATGAATGTTTATATGTGAAAAATGTGAAAATCTGTATGTGTAAATCTGTTCATCATATAAAGCGATCGTGTCTGTTCAGAATATTTGGACTACACCACTCAATTTGTTTTATGATCTCTCTTTATGAACTTTTTGAAGTGTTAAAGTGATAATTGTGTAGACTGTCAATGGAGGGACAGAAATCTATCACACTGCATAAAAAAGATCTCCATTTGGGTTCTGAAGATGAACGAAAGTCTTACGGGTTTGGAACGACATGAGGGAAAGTAACTAATGACAGAATTTCATTTTTGGGGAAACCATCCCTT
Source organism: Romanogobio albipinnatus (assembly GCA_023566225.1). NCBI lineage: Eukaryota > Metazoa > Chordata > Actinopteri > Cypriniformes > Gobionidae > Romanogobio > Romanogobio albipinnatus. Next base: position 20,559,234 of record CM042255.1, on the reverse strand, counting down.
TAAGCACTCATACTTTTCCATTCCTCAGGTCAACCAATTAAAGATGGAAGCGGCCCTTAGCCCAGATATGCTGGCCACTGATCTTGCCTACCACCTGGTCAGAAAGGGAGTGAGTCAGTCAATTCATCTACTTATAGTATATAGCTTTTGCATTTTAATTGAGCTGAATTAAATCTGATATATTTATATATACATATATATCAAAGATGCCTTTCAGAGAGGCCCACAGTTGTGCTGGAAAGGCTGTCTTTATTGCGGAGACTAAGAACGTCAGTCTGTCTAATCTCACTGTAGAGGACCTTCAAACAGTCAGGTTAGCAGGCACATTCAAACAATAATGGCATATAGAAGTATATGAAATGTTTTTATCTTTATTCTTTACATCATTATTTGTTTCTCTCTTTCTCTCCAGCCCTTTGTTTGACAAGGACGTTTCTTCAGTGTGGGACTACATCGGAAGCGTTGAACAGTACAGCGCACCCGGTGGCACAGCAAAGAGTAGCGTCACAGCCCAAATCGAGCACTTTAGAACCTGGTTACAGGCACAAAAACAGTAACCGTAGTCTCCAGGGCTGGATTTCCCGAAACCTTCTTAACACTACGTCGTTCTTAAGTTATACCTTAAGGTGTACCTTAACGTTAATACGTGTTTCCCGAAACTATCTTAGTTAAGAATACCTTCTGTAAGTATTACTTTCGTGAGGTTGGTCTGGACCACTCTTAGCTATACCTTATCACTATTGACAGTTCAATCCACTAGTGGCCACCACTGTGCAAAAAGCTTATTTACATGTCCGTCTATACAAATATAATTCTGAAGTTGTAATATACACCCAATGTTCAATCAGGCTAATTTTTTTTAATGAAAGGATTACAATTGTCATTACACTAATGGCTGTTAGCTTTTTAATTATATTATCCAAAGGTACATCAGCTGGCAAACCATTAGACAGGAAAAGCTTAGGAGCCTATTTAAAGGGAATGATTGTGGAGGGGAGTTTGGTCAAACTATGGCAGCGAGACAGCGAATAGTTGTGCTAAATCAAAGACGGCGCCGTCCGCGGAGCCATTTAGTGTATGTGCACTATTTCATACGTGAAAACTTTAGTCCCCTGGCTACCATGTCAGAAGCCGCTATTCAAAATAAATTTTGCCTGCCACGACAGCAAATTGAGCAGCTTTTAGATCTTGTTGGTCCAACTTTGTCGAGACAAACTGGACGGAGCTACCCTCTCAGCCCTGAAATCCAGCTGCTGGCGGCTCTCCGTTTTTATGCCGTGGGGAGTTTTCTGGAGATGGTTGGGGATTGATATGGGCAGAGTAACACCTCGGTGTGGCGGTGCATTCATTCAGTAATGAACATCCTGCTTCGTCATGCCACAGAGTATATCCGCATGCCTTCCGTCAGGCACGAAGTGATGGAGGTGCACCAAGGCTTCCATGCCATTGCTGGTATCCCGCAAATAATAGGCCTTGTCGACGGGACACTTATACCCATCACCATCCTTCTGCACTACACCAGGCCTTCATTTGCCGTAAGGGCTTTGCGGCCATCAATGTCCAGGTGGTGGTGGACCACAGGGGGAGGTTCGTAGACGTGGTGGCAAAGTGGCCTGGTAGCACACACGACAGCTTTGTGTGGCAATTTAGCGGTGAGTGAAGATGCAGAAATAGGGGTTTTCGGCCAGAGCATTTTTTTAGAAGACAGTGGCTACCCTCTCAGAACCTTAAAAAATATTTTAAATCCAGTCTACAACCCCACCACACAAGCCGAGCACGATTACAACATCGCACACATCCGTACCCGCAACTTGGTGGAGCGTTCAATCGGGCACTGGAAGATGCGTTTTCGGTGCCTGGTTGTAAAGCCGCATGAATTCGCTCCAAGGATCGGTAGCGAACCGCGGTGAAGGCCGCACGCGTTCAGTGTCTCAGCTGGAAGAATGGATTTGATTATAATATTCTTTATCTGACTCCATTTATCATAGTTATCGCATTTAGAAGAGAATCCCAACCGATTGTTTGGTCATCTATATTTGATAGTTAATCATACATCTAATCATTCCGTTTTAACCCTTTGTTGCAATTATACCGTTCCACATTGGAGATAGTTAATAATTACAGATTAATTCAGAAAGGATCAAAATGTAACAATTTATTAACAATCAAGTAAACGTAAAATGTCAATTACATCATAGACATAAATCTCTTCTAAAAGGAAACACAAATTCTAGTTATGGTTACACTCTAAATAGTTTCAAATAGATGTAAACATAAACCATTAATTATGCTCTGTAGGCCTCTGCCTAGAATGTTATCTGTGAGATAGAGAGAGAGAAAGAGAGAGAGAGAGAGAGAGAGAGAGAGAGAGAAAGAGGGAGAGAGCTAAAGAACAGCTCTCCCCAGAGAAGGCCAGAGAATCCAAAAAGAGCGCGAGCTACAGAATCAATTCTCTTTTATCCTCTCTCCTGAAGTCACCAAATTCAAATCGGACTCTGTTAAAACAGACCAATCAGACTAAACCGTGAGACATTTGAAAGTAACCAATCAGACAAAACTTCCCCCATTGTATCAAAGGTGTTAACCATTTGGCCAGCCGGCCAGTCATTCTTTTGTCTTTCTAACTCAACCTGGCCCTTCTGATGGGGAGGGGGTTGAGTCAATTTCAATAGCTTGATCACGACGATGGCAGTTAACAGCAGAACAGATGATATCAAATATCTTTGATTATTTTCCACCTTACAGTTCCCCGTTTGGCACCATTGGCCACAACCATTGAGTCCAAAGGTGGCATTGTCCACAAAGATATGCTTTCTGTTGTGTGTAGATGTTATTCTTCAGACTTCTCGTCCAGACTTGTTGCAAAAGCAGCTGATCAGTTTTCAGCCTTTGTTGTTCTTGTAGCCCTGCATGAGAACTTCATCATTGATATGCAAAACGTCCATTGAATACTTCACACCTCAAGAACAGTCACTCTTTTTGAGGCAGGACACAGGAGCGAACTTTTGCTGCAGGTATTCTGTGATTAAGCACAACAAAGAACAAAAGCATACATGGCATTTTCCATTGGTCAGAAGTCTGATGTGGTCATATCAAAATAGTCTCTGGCAATAAGCCCTTAAATCAATATACTTAATAAAGTGGTCAGGGTTTGAGAATAAAAGAAGATTCTGCAAGCTCGTACATTGTTTCTGGGAACATTGAAATAAAATGCATTATAACAAAACAAAATCATTGTTGATTTTAAGTCCCCCTTTTCATGAGGACTATTAGCAAAATTTTCAGTGTAACCAAGACTCGGAAATCAAAACTCAAAGTTCATCTAACTTTCCACTATTTTGGTGGTAGTGGAATTTAAGCATTTTGGTCTGAATTTCTCAAAGGAAATGTAGCAAAAGTCAGTGCAATTGATACATTAAAAAAGATGGTACACATCAATAAACCATAAAAGAAAAACAACAAATCAATCACATTTATGAAGGCATATATATAATAACCACTGTATTTGTTCAGGAGTCTTCCAATGTAATTAATGTAGATCTAAATATGTGTAGTCATACAATAATGGGTATTCCTGGTAACAGTGTGTGTGTGTGTGTGTGTGTGTGTGTGTGTGCGTGCGTGCGTGTGTGTGTAGTTATCTGGATCTGTTAGTGTGAAAAGATGAACAATAGATCTTTAGTGAAGTAACACTTTTAGACTCTATGTCATCTTTGTCGTTTATGATGTGTAGTGTTCAGCCTGAATAGATTTGGTCTATTCCAGGTGATGTTGTCTTGAGTGTAGGGTGTGTTCTGTATTAATGTTTTGGAGATGGGTGGAATCTAATCAATATCAATCTGTGTTGCATAATTTAATTCCAGTTTTTTCACTGGGAGGTCATGTAGACATATTGTGAGGTGTGATTGACCCCATCAAATATATATAAAGATATTCGCACCCATCTCTCACATCTCAAGTTTTGAGATGCAGGGGGAGGGGGGCCTTTTGGCCGTCCGTCCTCCAAGGAATTGCAATTGTCCTCCTGAGATAGGAACAAATTACAAATTTGAAGAGAAACAAATTTAGAGAGAAACACAGTTAATTGCTGCTGTTGTTTCTGTGTATTAACGCTTAAGACTGTTCTGGCAGTCGAGCCTTCACAATCTGAGAATTCATTACAGTCATTTTGAGTGAAGGATGAATTGGTTATGAATTGGTTTTCTATTATCTGTGCCACATTTAACAGCACAATTCCCCTCCTTTTTGGCACTGGGAATTGAACCAATGAAAAGTATTATAACTTGCTCAAATTAGAAATAGCAAAGGTCAGAGTGATTGAGTCCTGTTGCGATGAAGACATTTTCATGGTTAATGCAATTGTAATTCACACTGTAGCCAGATGGCAATTCTATGTTCCTGTTTATGGTTTACTGCAGCTATATGGGAAATAGCAGAGCTTGCATTATAGGAGACAAACAAATTCAACATCGACACATGCAACTTGAAATTGCTGTACAATTCCAGTATTAAAGTTATTCCGATTTTCACAAGATACATGGCTTAGAATGCATAGCATCTATAGCCTTTATCCTAAGTGTTTCCTCACTTACAGTAACGCAATCATGTGTTTTTAAGAATAAACTTGAGTAGTCTATGTGCATCTAGTAGCACAAACAACTATAATGTGTGTTCAATGCGCACAATGTGTTATACAATTACAAATTTGAAAATACAAACAGGATTCTTGCAATCTGGATGTTTTACTATTAAACTCATTGCTAAGAGGCTGCTAGCCCGCTCGCAAGTGAAGTTAATAGCTGAAGACCTTGCATGAACAATGCAGTTAGCTCACTGAGAGTTTTACCTGCAAATGAGCGCTGATCTTTGCCCTTAGAAAGTAATTTCCTATTTTTCTGAAAATACGGCGGAGGTCGCCCGTTACCCAGTGACCAGCATTTTCCCTCGGCATGACCGATTTTCTGACAGTATCTGCAAAACCTGTTCTCTTTGCCATTGGGTTGTCTGCTACGTTCTCCTGGAGTTTTAGTATATTCATGACTCGATGCTTGCAAATCATCCTGCATCTCCTTAAGAGCTGAGATAGACACACTTTTTTGTGCATTTTCATCTACGAAGTGAACATGCTTTTTAATCCCATTGCTGTTAAGCATTATGGGAGTCATGCACTTTTCAGCATTTAGTTTAGATTTCCATCTATTTTCTATTCTTGAGCCCCAGTCTACTATTGATTGGAACGTGTTTTTGACTGGATCGACACCATTTGACAAAGCCCGTTGGATTGGGATGCCAGCATTATTTTTCACAAGTTGTAATAACGCGTCATGGTCTCGATCTGCATTTTCTAATCCTGAGTGTTCTCTGTACGTTACCCATAACCGCTCGGCGTATGTCTCAAAGGTTTCATCACTCGCCTGTTGGATTTCTAGTATTTTGCTCCAATCTGCGTGTGTTGGTCCCCTTATTTCTAATAATGCCTGTTTTAGTCGTTCATATATGGCTTTGTCCGTTTCGTCACGGATTCGGTCTATTATGCTGCCAGATTTCATGCCTTCGGTTAGTTTTGGTCTGAGCTCTTCAGGGAGAGTGAGAAGTGCTATTTGCCACACGTCTCTAACTTCTAGCTTAAACACAGTGGCCTGTAACATCAATGTTTCCCAGTAGGGTTGGAACGGCCCTTTTCTTGGCATTACTCCAACGACTTGTTTGTGTCTAGAGCATTCTTCGCAGGTTAATGGGCGGCTGATCGTTGTGATTTCGTCGTTCGCATTAGTCATAGTTTTAAGCACGGCGACCTTAACAGATTTCTTAGCTGTGTCGTTAGCTTTTGTGCGAGTCTTTATCAGGCTTCGTTGTTTTGGATGTTCAGGCATTAACACAGGGGCTCGGTTACGAGTCTGTGGCCTGTATCCTAACGCAGCGTCATCACTATCATTTGGCTTTGCTAGCTCAAAAGTTTCATCCAGTGCTGCTTGTTTCACTGCGGTCACTGGAAATCCTGCATTATCGCAACAGCCTTCGAGAGCAGATATGTAATTACTGCCGGTGTGAAGTTTTTCTTGTAACTGATCAATTTTTGTTGCCATTTCTTCACGCTGCCTAGCCCACTCAAGTTGCTCATATGAGACTGATTCGACTTTTGATCTTAACTTTTGTAATTCGTCAGATCGCAATCTTTCAATTTCTTTGATATTTGCTATCGTTCGTTCGTTTTCGACCATTGTCTTGAGATCGTTACGACGAAGCAAATAAACAATTGCAGCGGGGATTTTCTTGTATTTTGATTCAGATTTTAGTTGTGCGCCCATAGCAGAATACCAGGATATAATTTCGTTGTTACTCCATGTCAGGTTCAATCCTTTATCGCTTAATCGAACGAAGAGATCTTGTAATTGTACGCCTAAAATTGCCATAATTTCCTCATCTGCACTGCAGCTGTTCTTTCCCTGAAAAGTCATGTTTCACGTCTAATTCTTACACAATATCGGATTTCTACGGTTCCGATCTATAGTGGGCATACCGACCCGTTCTAGAAATGTGTCTATATGTGTGAGTTGTAAATAAAACTTTCCCTCAACAATTCTAAAAGGCAAAGAAGGTTTACTTACTCATTTTCTGGTCTGAGGGTCAGCTTTAATCCATTCACAAGATCAACAGAACAGCTGAAAAAGAGAAGCTCAAATCTCTTGTTGATTTTAAATCCAATACTTCGCTGAAAACACGTTGCTCGTCTGATTCGCAACATCACGTGTTCGGGGTCACCAACTGTAAAGCCGCATGAATTCGCTCCAAGGATCGGTAGCGAACCGCGGTGAAGGCCGCACGCGTTCAGTGTCTCAGCTGGAAGAATGGATTTGATTATAATATTCTTTATCTGACTCCATTTATCATAGTTATCGCATTTAGAAGAGAATCCCAACCGATTGTTTGGTCATCTATATTTGATAGTTAATCATACATCTAATCATTCCGTTTTAACCCTTTGTTGCAATTATACCGTTCCACATTGGAGATAGTTAATAATTACAGATTAATTCAGAAAGGATCAAAATGTAACAATTTATTAACAATCAAGTAAACGTAAAATGTCAATTACATCATAGACATAAATCTCTTCTAAAAGGAAACACAAATTCTAGTTATGGTTACACTCTAAATAGTTTCAAATAGATGTAAACATAAACCATTAATTATGCTCTGTAGGCCTCTGCCTAGAATGTTACCTGTGAGATAGAGAGAGAGAAAGAGAGAGAGAGAGAGAGAGAGAGAGAGAGAGAGAGAAAGAGGGAGAGAGCTAAAGAACAGCTCTCCCCAGAGAAGGCCAGAGAATCCAAAAAGAGCGCGAGCTACAGAATCAATTCTCTTTTATCCTCTCTCCTGAAGTCACCAAATTCAAATCGGACTCTGTTAAAACAGACCAATCAGACTAAACCGTGAGACATTTGAAAGTAACCAATCAGACAAAACTTCCCCCATTGTATCAAAGGTGTTAACCATTTGGCCAGCCGGCCAGTCATTCTTTTGTCTTTCTAACTCAACCTGGCCCTTCTGATGGGGAGTCACCCTATATTTCTTTTTATGCAACCACACAACATTCATTCTTTTTTGTGGACATACACACTTTCTCCCTGCCATTTTTTGTTCGCATAAAGCAGTGAAACAGCCCCTGCATAGAGTAAATAATCGATTCTTGAGCTATCGAAATAAGCCACTTCAGCACCGCCGCCACGGACAGCACCTGCTAACGTCGCACTTAAGAAGGTTTATCTTAAGCAACCTCCTAAGATATAGTTCGAGGAACACACCTAGAAACGGTATACCTTTAGTTAAGTTATACCTTTAGAGTCTTCGTAGCGCGCTAAGAGACAACGTTATCGGGAAATGCAGCCCAGGTCAATAGTAGGTGCTCTTTCTTCAGAGATGAATTTGGCATGTTATGCCTGTTATTATCTCATCACAGATTCAGTTGAAGTCAAGGGTTTGCCTGTGTGTTACATGTAAGGAAAGTTTAATTGGTTCAGGATTGCATATAACAAGCAATGTGTACAATGAAATATTGCTACATTTGAATAAATAATTTGTGCAGTCACTTCATTTAAAGTTTTATTAACATCTTTGGAAACTTACATAATGTGCAACTTACACTCCACTTGCCCTGCATATGTGCACAATTTGTTTGTGCATTTCCAGGCCTGGAAAAGTATGAAAATATTATAAGTAATGGAAAGTCATTGAAAGTTACGTAGTAAATTAAAGGGATAGTAAAATATCTAAAAAAGTTAAATATCTAGCTACCGCCAGACCGCCTTCCGTACTCAACTTACGAATAAAGTGTAACTGTGTAACTTTTGTTTAGTATTTTGAAGACTTTTATACAATATACATATAGTTATTTGTACAATGACAAATCAAAATTCCCCTTCCCAACCAACCCTCCTCACCCCCTCCTTTAAAATACACTTTAAATGCAGTAATCATGAACAATCAAGTCATGGAAAACAGGTGGGAATCCTGAATTTGATCAAAGTCAGGTAAAGCTGCCATGTCAAAAGAAGAATGACAGTAGACATGAAAAGAGGTACCAGTGAGACAATTAATAATTCCAGTAACTATCTATAGTCAGTTCTTGTAAGATCGATTAGCTGTACTTTGTTTGTAGAAGGTTGATAGAGGACATCCTGTGTTATAAGACACGTGTTTTCTACCAGTCAGTGAAAACACCTTTGTTGTCCAAAACACAAAAAAGGCACAGAAACAGGGAGATTAGATTGGGCAGGACACACAGACTGTGAGATGTGTAAACAACTCGTCCATTCAGATTCTGCACGGGACGGAATATTCCAGTCATTGGTTTTTCTGTTGCGAATAGCAGCTGTTTATACATTGACGTCAGCTAAAGTAGAAAAAGATGAGAAAAGGATCAGTACATTTGAATTAAAACTCAACCTTTCCATACATGTATACTTAATTGATATCTCCTAAGTATGTCTTGAGATATTGGTGATTCTAATTAGATGACTAACATCTAGATCTCTGGTTTATGCAAAAAAAAAGTATTTCTGTACCTGAGTTTTGCTTATGGACAGAGTCTGTTGGAAGACCGTCCACACAACGGCCTGTTCACATCCTGGTGTGGTCAAGGAACCAGAGTACCGATAGTAGCTCAGTGTATTGGCCTGAGGGACGATGTCTGTCAGTCTAAAGTTTTCAATTTCACTTCTGTTCCCTTTTGATTTTGCATAATGCAGATAAACAAAACATGTTAAATAGATAAACTAATCAAATGAGAAATTCCGTTCCCAAAAAAAGTAGTCTTTCTTCAAAGTACTCACCTTCATGTCGGACTTTTCCTAAAGCCTCTATAACTCTGTCAAACTTTTTGTTTTGCTCTGAAGACACCTAAATGGGATGACAAAAGTCTGTGTTTTATTAGTTATTATTGGCATGGTTAATTAAAGGGATATTTCACCCAAAATGGTTGCAAAGTGAATGGCGAGGACTGAGGCTGTCAAGCCCAAATGACACAAATGCAACATAAAATATAATAAAAGTAGTCCATAAGGCTATGGTGGTCCTTTACTATATTTATGAAGCTATTTGATAACCTTTTATGAGGTCAAAGTGAAAATTATTCAGTGTAATTATTTACTTTTTTTTTTTATACATACTAAATCACCACTGGATCACATTTATGCTTTTTCCCCATTGAAAATCCCAGTCCTCATTCACTTTCATTTATATAAAAATTCACATTTTGAGTTTCATTGAAGAAAGAGTAAAAAAAAAAGAGAAATAAATTGATTTTTTTAAATAAATTCATAATTCATTTTTTAATGTAACTTTTTTTTTAAAAAAACTTTTAATTTCAGCTTATTTCTTATTTTCATTTAGTTTATCTTCATGTACTAAAATAACACTTTAGTTTAGAGTCCAATTCTCACTATTAACCAGTTGCTTATTAGCATGCATATTGCTGGATATTGACTGTTTATTAGTTCTTATATGCTTAATTCTGCATGACCATATTATCCCTTAATCCTATGCAATAACTAAACTTAACAACTAAACAGGACTATATATATATATATATATATATACACTCACCTAAAGGATTATTAGGAACACCATACTAATACTGTGTTTGACCCCCTTTCGCCTTCAGAACTGCCTTAATTCTACGTGGCATTGATTCATTGAATGTTGGCCCATATTGATAGGATAGCATCTTGCAGTTGATGGAGATTTTGTGGGATGCACATCCAGGGCACGAAGCCCCCGTTCCACCACATCCCAAAGATGCTCTATTGGGTTGAGATCTGGTGACTGTGGGGGCCATTTTAGTACAGTGAACTCATTGTCATGTTCAAGAAACCAATTTGAAATGATTCGAGCTTTGTGACATGGTGCATTATCCTGCTGGAAGTAGCCATCAGAGGATGGGTACATGGTGGTCATAAAGGGATGGACATGGTCAGAAACAATGCTCAGGTAGGCCGAGGCATTTAAACGATGCCCAATTGCCACTAAGGGGCCTAAAGTGTGCCAAGAAAACATCCCCCACACCATTACACCACCACTACCAGCCTGCACAGTGGTAACAAGGCATGATGGATCCATGTACTCATTCTGTTTACGACAAATTCTGACTCTACCATCTGAATGTCTCAACAGAAATCGAGACTCATCAGACCAGGCAACATTTTTCCAGTCTTCAACTGTCGAATTTTGGTGAGCTTGTGCAAATTGTAGCCTCTTTTTCCTATTTGTTCAATTCAATTCAAATTTATTTGTATAGCGCTTTTCACAATACACATTGTTTCAAAGCAGCTTTACAGAAAGTGCATTTCATAGATGAACAGTATAAAAAATGTTAGAAAGACAATGTTAAAGGATAATGTTCGAAAAAGTTAATCAGTCGTGTATTAATTTAGGCCATAACAACGCTGGCGTTGAGTCGTCTCTTCACAGGCGTGGAGTCGTCTCATCACAGGTGTTGGGGCATCCGAAGTCTTCATGAGAAGCTGGATACAAACTGGAGCTGACGAACTATTTACCTCGGGACTAGTGTCCCGAGATAACAACAGAAAAGCAGATGGGAAATAATTAGCGTAGCTGCTGTTCAGAATATTATATTAATGCTGTTGTTCCGATTTAACTGTAGTATAAAAGGTAATTATAATGTGAATGCTTGGCTAAAGAGATGCGTCTTTAATCTAGTTTTAAACTGGGACAGCGAGTCTGAACCTCGGACAATATCAGGAAGACTATTCCAGAGTTTAGGAGCCAAATGTGAAAAAGCCCTCCCTCCTTTAGTGGACTTATATCCTAGGAATGACCAGAAGCCTAGAGTTTAGTGACCTTAAAGAGCGCGATGGGTTGTAGGGCGATAGAAGATCCGTTAGATACACTGGAGCTAAACCATTTAGGGCTCTATAGGTCAGTAGCAATACTTTGTAATTGATACGGAACTTAATAGGTAACCAGTGTAGAGATGATAAAATTGGTGTTATATGATCATATTTTCTTGACCTAGTAAGAACTCTAGCAGCTGCGTTTTGGACTAACTGTAGTTTGTTTATTGAGGATGCAGGACAACCAGCTAATAAATCATTACAGTAATCTAATCTCGAGGTCATGAATGCATGAACTAACTTTTCTGCATCAGGAATAGATAGCATGTTACGTAGCTTAGCAATGTTTCTAAGGTGGAAAAATGCCGTTCTTGTAACATATGAAATATGATTTTCGAATGTCAGGTTGCGGTCTAGTATAACACCTAGGTCTTTTACTGTAGTGGATAAAGTGACAGGACATCCTTCCAAGGTAAAGTTGTATTGTGCGAGGTTTTGTGGGCAGTTTTTTTTGTAGTGGAGATGAGTGGTACCCGGTGGGGTCTTCTGCTGTTGTAGCCCATCCGCCTCAAGGTTGTGCGTGTTGTGGCTTCACAAATGCTTTGCTGCATACCTCGGTTGTAACGAGTGGTTATTTCAGTCAAAGTTGCTCTTCCATAAGCTTGAATCAGTTGGCCCATTCTCCTCTGACCTCTAGCATCAACAAGGCATTTTCACCCACAGGACTGCCGCATACTGGATGTTTTTCCCTTTTCACACCATTCTTTGTAAACCCTACACTCTAAAAAAAAAAAAGGTTCTATATGGCACCAAAAATGATTCTTGGTCGTAATCATAGAGGAACCACTTTTGGTGCTATATAGCACCATATCTTAACATGTTCTGTATATGGTAGCGATGCTATATAGCACCATAGTTAGCGTTGCTATATAGCACCTTAGTCAAAGAACCGGTGAAGAACCTCTGAAGAACCACTGAAGAACCACTGAAGCACCAAAATTGGTGCTATATAGCACTTAAAAAGGTTCCCCTATGATTACGAGCCAAGAACCATTTTTGGTGCCATATAGAACCTTTTTTTTTAGAGTGTAGAAATGGTTGTGCGTGAAAATCCCAGTAACTGAGCAGATTGTGAAATACTCAGACCGGCCCGTCTGGCACCAACAACCATGCCACACTCAAAATTGCTTAAATCACCTTTCTTTCCCATTCTGACATTCAGTTTGGAGTTCAGGAGATTGTTTTTGACCAGGACCACACCCCTAAATGCATTGAAGCAACTGCCATGTGATTGTTTGATTAGATAATTGCATTAATGAGAATTTGAACAGGTGTTCCTAATAATCCTTTAGGTGTATGCATATATATATATATATATATATATATATATATATATATATATATATATATATATATATATATATATATATATATAATAATTATTAACAAAACTATAATAGTATCTCAATGATAATAAAATAAGCGAACTGAGTGAACTATCCCTTTAACAGCTTATGTTCAAATGATTTCCAGACAAAAAAAAATATTTATTTAAATGGTATAATTATGAGACAAAATATCACAAAGGCATCAGTACCTCAAAAAAGAAGGCAAGTGCTGCCACCCCCGTAGAGTCTTTTAGAGCCTCTGTCAAGTTGTCATACTTCTCTTTAATGTGAACAATATGGAGCTGGGAGACAAAATGCATCAATACCCATCATAAATTAACTTGAAGAAAATAATAGGATTTGTTTGCATCCTCCATATATCCTTGACTGTGACATGGACTCTCACCTCCATGGGATAACGCTCCCCGTCCACAGAGTGCTCTGAACCCTGGCCGCCATCCTCTCCCCAGTGCAGGTGGAACTGAACGGCCTTGTATGTGGCTGATAGACCCCCACCACGGAGCCGCACATATTGAGAGAGTGTAAAGTGAGCTGGGAAGAAGCATAGAGCATGTTATTGTACTTAACTGCATGATTACAATATTTAAAAGTCAATTGAATTCAACTGAATGGAATTTTACTGAACTGAAGTTTGTCACCATGAAATCAAAATGGACAATTCTTGATTTTTATGGAATATTGCAGTTTGTATTATAAATGATTTATCTGTCACGGTTTGCTGTGGTAGATAGCTCACAAAGACAATGGATCAGTCTTTAATCAGATACACAGGAGAAAGAAACACAACCAACTTACAACCTGACGTTAAACAAACAACAACAAAAACAATGCAGGATGGGACAGACTGAAACTGAGGGTTTAAGTAAATAAGGACAAAAAAATGGATCTGATGAGATAATTAACGAAACAGAACTAAAAGAAACTAGAAGCAATGACAAACTAACTCAAAAACAACATAAATGTGACATTACACCCCCCTATCAGAAGGCGCGTCCTCGTGCCGTATAAGTCCAGCGGGGTGGGCAACCTGGAGGCTGACAAGGGGTGGCTTAGGCAGAAGAAGCCTCCAGGTCAGTACCAATGTTACAGGAATCCAGTGAGTTGCAGGCAGTTCATGGAGGCGCTGGCAGTTCAGGTAGCCAGGAAAGATTGGCCTCCGTGGCCTTGTCTGTGAGAGCGGACAAATCTGGGATGGCCTCATTGGCCATGTCTTGGAGAGCGGGCAGATCTGGGAAAACCTCCGTAGCCGTGGACGGGTAGCACCCCCACCCCAACCCCCCTTACGGCTGTGTGTGCAACCCACACACATAAAATATCGGTAGCCATGATGGTCAGTTCTTCACTCTCTGGGCTGACTCAGACTCAGGGGCTGGAGCCATCACTGGACTCTGGTCAGGGGCTGGAGTGGCTGTGTGTGGCCCAAACACACATAATAGCAGCAACATAAATGGTGAGGACCACCTCTTCGATCCTACAGGGCAGACAGAAAGGGCAGGCTCTGGAATTTCACTTGAACGGACCGGCGAATTTCACTCACTGGAATGGACTGGGGGATTTTTTTTCTCACTGGAACAGACTCTGGAATTTCTCTCACTGGAGCGGGCTCAGGAATTTCTCTCAGTAGAACCAACTGAGGAATTTTTCTCACTGGAACGGACTCTGGGATACCACTCAATGGAAGCATTGCGACCACTTGCATTGGCAATGCTGTAATCCTTGGAGCGGGATTTTTTCTTACTGGAACAAACTCAGGAACTGACTCAGGAATTTCATTCAACGGAAGCATTGTGACCATTTGCATTGGCATTGCAGAAACAGAACACAATCAAAAACAGAACATACATGTGACATTCTGTGCACATCAGTATTTTTGTGCCCTTGTAATCTTTATTCAAAATAACTTCCCCTCCTTCTTGCAGCGACATCTCTTCTCTGATGTCGAGGGCGGGACAACCTGTCCAATCACAGCAATAGCAAACACCAACCATCCAATTAATTTGCGATGGACAAAATCAAGCCCCCCTCCCCCCCCCTTTCTTGTTTGAGAAGCTGTTTTACCCGGATATACGTCACAATAGGGAAGAAAAGACTATATCGTTAGTTCAGTTTCATCCACTAAACTTTGTTCCTACCCACACATTGTTCCAAACACATAAGACATTCATTCATCTTTGAAACACAAATTTGATTTCTGAAATAATTTTAAAATTTGAAATAATCCATATGAATTGAGCAGTTTATTCACATTTTTTAAACACTGATGAATGCACATATTCTCGTCCACGAGCCACCGATACTGAAAACAGCGCCATGAGCACTCTGCGTGATTTCAAAAACGCATTCCAGTGCCAGATCGCCTCTTATGTAACTCTACTAATCAACTAGAGATGCTTAATTTTTATTACATACAACAACTCAAGCCGCAAGAAAAGCCACTATCTGATGGCTGCTGATCTCCGACAATGTAAACACTAAACAAGCTGCTTCTTCTTCGGCTTTTGCCTTGATACTATGGGTTACCATCAACATGCATGTGGACACTGCCTTCTAGCGGTCTACATGTGGAATTGCACACGTAACTTGCGCCGTAGAGGATACGGCGTAGGTCCGACGCAGAAGTATAAATTGGCCTTTAATCCTTTTTTTTTCTTCCAACGAATGCCTTGTGAAAGAATTTGGTTTAACTGCTGCCATCTCTACAAAAGTGATCATACTAACAAGGTTTTGGCGGAGTCGGAGTGACGGTGTCGCCCGCACACTTTCGCTTTAGTGGCCAAGAGCGTAAAGTTGAATGACAGGTGACGAGAACCAATCGGATTGGATAAAAGAACACGCATCCAATTCTGATTCGTCAGGGACGAAGCGACCTGCGTCCGGAGGAGGATCTTTAAGAAACCAATTAGAGACCAGCTTCAGGTCACATGCTACCCGTAGATTTTTGTACTCAGATAGACATCCATTTGTCCGGCGTCCCTCGTGCATGAAACCGCATGAAACATATTGAAGAACATATAAAATAGTTAACCGATCAAAGCCAGTTTTTATTAAATGCTGAGGCTCTTACTAACAGCCAGCACATCGTATGAGTAAACTATTTTATTTTTATTTCACTTTTATTTCATTTTTGTATACATGTATATTTCTGGAATTTTGATGGGGGCGGCGCCCCAGCGCCCTCTATTGACCAGCCGCCACTGATTGGAGACCTGCATTTTTTTTTACAGTGTAGATAGACATCATAAACTATGGTTAACGGAAGCTCCAACCTACCAATGAGGTTTGTTCAATCATATGGATTTCTTTTACGATCTCTTATACTTTCTGATGCGTTAAAGTTTTGCTTGTGTGGAATTTCAATGGATGGGCAAAATGATAAAAGGTTATTAAAACATCTTCATTTCTGTTTTTTGAAATAAATGTATATTTTAGGTGAACTATGCCTTTAAAGTTCCTTTCCATCTACCTGATTGTCCATGATTTTCCACACTCATATTGAAAGGGTTCTCGTGGCCATCGAAGATAAAACTGGTGAGATGTGGGTCACGCTTCACTTTGCGTGTGACGATATTGATGGGTGATTGACTCTGATATCCACATTGAGGAAATGTATTTTTCCACTCTGAAGGTCCTGGAAGACAAATGGAAACCACATTTGTTTCACTGTATACATTCAACTGTATGAGAAACTGTGAACAAGGACTTTAGTGATGACAATGCAAAAACTTGAGAGGTTGAGGCCCGGTTCTCACCTCTACATTCGCTATGACAGGACAACTGGCTCTGGTAGCACCACTCGCCTGGAACAGAGAAAACAACCTGATGCAACTGGTTTCATGCATGGACCACTATTGGAAAGTATTTAGATCTGTGACTCCAAGGTTCAGAGCGGTCTTAAGCACCAGTTATAATGGTGGTCATTGACTAACAAATTTGTTTATTTTGCGGCCATATAAAGCCATGCTTTGATTCACAAAGTTTTTCCTGATAATCAGTGACCCATCTAACTGAGTCCCCCTCCTGATCACCAGGTTTGATCGAGTGCAGAACATGTGCTTGAATGCAAGGGCACCTTAAGTGTTCTCATGTATACCCACTGTCCACCTGTGCACTTTCATCCCATTCAGCGTAGTTTGCACAAAAAGGAAAATTCTAGTATAATTTACTCACCTAGAAGTCGTTGCAAATCTTTCTTCATGAAACACAAAAGAAGAAATATTATTATTATAATTTTTATTTTTAATGTTTCAGTTTTTTCCATATAATGAAAGTCAATGGGGACCAATGTTGTTGATTTTTGGACCCCAGTTTACTTTTTTGTTTGTTTAATATCTCATTATCTTCACAGAAGAAAGAAGTCATATAGGTTTGCAACAACATCATGAGTAAATGATGACAGAATTTATATTTTTGGTATGAACTATCCCTTTAAAACTAGGTCATTTTAAGCTTGGCGTTAAAATGTAAACAGTTATTCTTCATTGCAGTGACGAATGTTGCAAATCAAACTATAATGTTGCATTTAGAATGTGATGCTGGGTGTTAAGCATGACTTTGGGTGTAACAACAGAAAAAATATATATACAAAAGTTGTTCTGAAGCTGCATGGGCACCTATGTATTACATCTGCATCTGTCTTGTAAGTACAAGCATGTGAAATCATAAGGAGACGGTGAACTTTGAAGAGGTCAGACAATATAACGATATGCACAAGGTGACCGATCTGTTAAAAAATAACTTGTCTGGATTCAATAACCCAAGATGCAACGCGCTACAGGCTAGATTAACCAGTGACAAAGCAAAATCACTGACAGTCAAAGTAAATGAGCAGCAAAACATTGCAACTTGAACTTGATATGTGCAAGATAACACACTACCAGATAATAATATTAGATCAATTTTGTGTGTGAACGAGGGACCTCAATATGATGATATTGAGGTCCCTTGTTCACACACAAAATTGATCTAATATTATTATCTGGTAGTGTGTTTACAAGTAGGCTACCTAAATAAACTCAAAAACGCATATGTCCCAAAAACGCGCACTTTATAGTAGGCTAGAGTTTCTGCCTCTAATTTTGGATCATAATTATTTTTAAACAGCCTACCTTTAATGAATTCATTTGAAATACTTCTGACATCCCCGTGTTTGCAATTCTAGGGCAAAGTCGAGTACAACAGTAGCCTATACGTACACTCTAAAAAAAAAAGGTTCTATATGGACCCAAAAATGGTTCTTGGCTCGTAATCATAGGGGAACCTTTTTTTAGTGCTATATAGCACCAATTTTGGTGCTTCAGTGGTTCTTCAGCGGTTCTTCAGAGGTTCTTCACCGGTTCTTTGACTAAGGTGCTATATAGCACCTCTGAAGAACCGCTGAAGAACCACTAAAGCACCAAAATTGGTGCTATATAGCACTAAAAAAGGTTCCCCTATGATTACGAGCCAAGAACCATTTTTGGTGCCATATAGAACCTTTTTTTTGTTTAGAGTGTATGCAATGTTGTTCTTGATAGCCTATTTCAAGTTCAAAACAAAGAGGGCGGGTAGACTAAAGAAACTATTTTAGAGTCCAATAATGTGACCGCATTCCATTCAAAGGACAAGGAGCAGGAACAGGAACAGGACAGGCTGTGTGATTCGACTAAAAATTCTACCAGACAGTTGGTGGAGGTGTTTATGCATAGGAACTGCTGATTATTGTTTTGTACGATACAAACATTTACAACAAATTTCCCACAGTGGTTAAGCAATCTCAAGTCAACAGCTTTCAGTAAGTGGACAGGACTTGTCACATAATTATGTGTAGCCTAATATGATAGGCTTATCTAGAGTAGGCTATGGCTTTGTTTTAAAAAAATAATTATTGTAGGCTATTGTTTGTAGGCCTGTTTGATGCGTAAAATGAAGCCCAGAATGTAAATTAGCCTAAATTAACTTTGACTTTGTTGTTTATTGGTCATTAGTAAACAAGCCACATGCAATTATTTGGCGGTATTAATTTATTTAGCCACTTCCTACGGGCTGCAGCGCAACCTCCACTAATCCACGGCAGTTCACGGGATCGCGACCGTGCTCTGTTTCACGCGCCCAGCCCTGTCTCATTGAAAACGAGCTGCTGCGAGTTTATCCGAGCAGACAAACGTCGCCATTCTCTTTCATTTTTGCTGCTAAATGTTTATGCGCTCAATTGGGAAAGTCTGTTTACCTGCTAGAAGACAAAATGGTGAAGGGATGGAGTTGTTGGTGCCCTACAGGTACGAATAGCAAACATAAAATGCTCTCTGACAACGTGTCCACTGACATAGCCTTCGATTTTGAGCTTACCTGGTGATGGTTTTAAATTTTAACTGATGACGATTATTATTATGACTTTTATTATTATTATTATTATTTAACAGTAGAGATAGTTATTTAATATAAAAAAGCTGATATAACCAGCAGCAGAAGAGCCAGGGTTTAAATCCCAATTGCACGTGGGGTATGTTGTAAAACTGTGTTGCAATGTGCCCCTATTAGAACTACTCTATTAGCCTATATTTTATACATTTATTAATAAAGGTGAATAATGACTGAGAATCAATGTTCAGAAATTATTAATTATTATTATGTTTTAGCTACACTTAAAAAATGGTGCTATATGGCACTAACAGTGGCTCTTGCCTCGTAATCATAGGGGAACCACTTTTGGTGCTATATAGCACCATATCTTAACATGTTCTGTATATGATAGCGGACAGCGGTGCTATAGCACCTCAGCCAAAGAACCACCGAAGAACCACAGCACCAAGATTTGGTGCTATACACTTAAAGTGGTTCCCCTACGAGCCAAAGAACCACTTTTAGTGCCAAATAGCACAATACACTATTTGAGTGCATGCTGTATTTAGCTGTATTTTGTTGTAATTTTTAAAAATATATTTTTAATGATTAAAAAAAGCCATTATTTTATTTTAAAAAGTTAATCATTGTATTTTATTGATAAAATATTTTAGTTTGTCTTGGATATTTTTTGGATTATAGCACTTTTATCAGATAACATTTTATTATCAGATAACATTTTTAAGCTGTCATTTGGTCATGTTACAATGTGCCCCTCACATGTTACAATGTACCCCACCTATGGGGCATGTTGTCATGTTTCACTTCCATTCTTTCAGGGTAAATCACGAAAAAAGTATACACTGCATTAATGAAACAAAACCACATAATTGTACTAGACGTGTGAAATTAATGTGGGAAAAAATAAATACTCTGAACCCCAAGTGGATTTACACAAACTTTTTTGAGAGAGTCAAAAAGCGTTAGGTTGTGCCCCGCTCTCCCCTATTTAGACTACAATTTTATAGGCTACTATAATTTATTATTAATGTATACAACAAAAATGGTTGTTCACAAAATTTTCCAGACTGTGTAGATTTTAAACTGTTGTTGTAAATGATTTTATGTTATATTTCAAATAATTTTATAACATTACTGTTCAAATAATTGTATAAAATAACTGTTCAAATAATTGTATAAAATACAGTAATGGTACTCAAAATAGAAGTTAGGCCTACTGAATATTGCAATTTTAAATTTGATTCTAAAACCATGATCAAAAAAAGATTACCTTATTTAAAAATATATTATTTCTATGCAAGACATACAAAAATTTTAGTTGTATTTTCTGAGCCAGTCAACTGTATTCAGCGATAGAGACAACTAACCAACTAGAAAGACAGAATGACAGATATACAGACAGACAGATTGATAGATGGATGGACGATAGATAGATAGATAGATAGATAGATAGATAGATAGATAGATAGATAGATAGATAGATAGATAGATAGATAGATAGATAGATAGATAGATAGATAGATAGATAGATAGATAGATAGATAGATAGATAGATAGATAGATAGATAGATAGATATTCTACCTTACCTGAGCAGAGCTTTAGAACCAACAGAACAGATGAGAGTGAGAGAACGGATGTCATGACTACAATACCAATACAACTCTCACTGCCTTGTGTGACATGAACCATTTTTATACAGTCAGGGAAAGTAAGGAGGAAAGAGAGGGGGCGAGAGAGAGAGAGAGAGAGAGAGAGAGAGTTTTACAGGTAAGAGGTGAAATGACAGGTGTAGGGCAGCAAACTAGGGCATTTGAGGACATTAACTCTCACGATACAACCTATGGCCAGTTGAACTTGTCACGTTTTCCCTGAACTCTGGCTAAGTGAATTTGCTTTATCATACAGCCTGCAGAGGGCAATAGTGCCAAACAAAAATCTGTTTATTATTCCTGTTGTAGGACATGGCGTTTTAAGCACACTGTAAAGCTTGTCTTTGAGGGCACACACATGCTTCAAACCCTCAGCAACACACCTATAAGGAGAAAGGAATGCTAGCTGTCTATGAGCGACAAATATCCATGGAGGAAATCATCTCAGTCCCTCCAGGTGACTCTGAGACTAATTAAGCACGTTGGGTGTCAGGAAATGATTGGACGTTTTGACTCAAGTGACTCTTTTGAGAATGATGAATGATGAGGAACAAGGCGGCCTGTCTTGTTAACCATGTCTTGTTGCTTTGACACTGAAATCAGTTAGCACGACAAAAGCGTCTAATTAGAGATAAGGGAAAACAACAATGCTGCTATCATAAATCACCCCAGCCTTTTTCCGACATAATAAACGCACCCCTTCCCTCTCTCATTCTTTGCCTCTTGCGATGCTGTCTTGGTCTTTTAAAGATGGGAAGCATGTGCAGTAAATTAAATTAATGTTAGCCTCCTCTCAATTATTCATCATTCCAATAAAATGACTGGTGCTGTTGTACTGCCTCGTTAAAATGGAGAGACCTATTAAAAAGTCATTAAAGTCAACTCAGCATGAAGGTCTGCCCTGTTGAGCTTTAGCCATGCAGTCGAGATGGAATGACTCCATTTTATGGACATCATATAGCACAGACGCGTGATAATGAGTGAATGAATTGGAAGGTAAACAGTGGGCAGCAAAAGGACAGTAGAGAATTAGAGAAAGGGCTTAAATATACTGTAGTGGCCCCCAGTTTTATTATAGCCCACTAAGTAAGAGTGAAAGATCTAGACTGTGATGAGTCAATTGTCATTTAAAGTGAGAGGGATTTAAGAGATTTACTGTATTTGTGTTTTACATTCTCATACCTAAACACAGACACACGCTGCTTTGTTAGCGAGGACATCATATCCACCTTTTCCCTAACAATCCTACTTCCGGTTTGGGGAAAAGGCTGAAGTAAATAATTTCAAATCGGTTGCGCTACAAATACTTATTCGTCAGTTTGACTGGAGAATAATCTAATGCTTGGAATTAATGTGACATGGTATAACAAGAACATTGAATTAATTAATTTACTATATCCCATGAATAATTAGCTGAAATTAGAGCTGCATGATTCTGGATAAATTGAGAATCACATTTTTTGTATCAAATAGAGATCACAATTCTTATGATTCGGAACAGAAAACAAAAAAAATTTAATTAAAGGAAATTTAAATTAATGATTTAACGACCCGCTCATAAATACTTAACTTGTTTCATTACTGGATAAATCAGCGTTTTTGAATGAATCTCTTGAATGAATGATTCAATGACTCACTCATACATACTTCACTCGTTTCATTACTGGATAAATCAGTGTTTTTGAACAAACCTCTAGAAAGAATGATTCAGTGACTCACTCATAAAGACTTCACTTGCTGACTCGTTGCCTCGTTGCTTATCAGACAATGGCTTGTAAGGCATCGTTTGTGCATGAAGGGGAGTGTAACTGTCTACAGCAAAATAGAGAGAGCTTTGGTGAGAACTTGACACATATTTAATTACTACATTAGTCATTTCTCGCTAGAAATTACATCAAAAGTAGAAAATGTTGGTAAGAAATGTACATTTACACACAAACTGACCAGCAAACGCAACTTTCGGACACCATCTTTTTTTTCCGGCTCAACTGTCACAGAATGGAACTCACAGGATTGTGGGATATCAAAGGCAGCGAAGGATACAAATATGCTGCCTTCAAAGAATCGATCAGATGAAGGTCTCTCAGGAGACAGGAAGTGAAGCTAATTAGATTCGGACGTGCCTTGGTGCCTTGGTGCCTTCCTGCCTTGAAATGTGTCCTCCGAAGGCAGCATTTTTCAGGTTTCGGACGCAGCCAGTGTTTTTGAACAAATATCTTGAATGAATGATTCAATCACTCGCTCATAAATACTTCACTCGTTTCATTACTAGATGAATCAATGTTTCTGAACGAATCTCTTGAATGAATGATTCAATGACAAATACATTTTTTAACAGTCACTTGTCGCCACCTACTGGTGTAACAATGTAATCGATACAATCTTTATTGTAGCGCTGAGTTACTTTCAAAAGGTGATTTAAACTATTTTGATCACTACCCTAGACATCAGTGTTTATATCTGAACTTTAAACTTTTATCGCAGTCTTTCAGTGATAATCTAAATAACTGTAAAACAGAAATAGTGATACTGTGTGGTTGAAAAGGTACCTTTTACATTACCTTTAAATGGCAGGAGGCATTGTGCACATCAAAAACAGGCAAAACAACAAATTAATATTATTTAGCATATCCCAGTTTTTTTTAAATAAATATTCAAATGTAACCCCTTTGTAATCATTAACATTTTCATAAGTAACTATAATTTAATTACACATTTTTTTCTCAGTAACTGTAACTGATTATAGTTACATTTATTTCGTAATTATAGTTTTTTACGATCGCTATGACAATTTTTTCAGTACTTTTTTCAAAACAATTTTCCTAAACTCTTAACACACCAACACCTACATCTACAACACACAATTGCCAAAATGGTTAATTTCATGCTCAAAATCACACATTGTAAACTAAACTCCAACACTAATTTTCAAAATACAATAATACACTAACACAATACACTGTCTTTTAAAGCCCAAACACGTTCTCTTCCAACAGGAACATTTAGTCAATCATAGCACAATGTTATAAAAACACTAACCCTAGATGGAATGACAGAAACTGCATTATTTTATGTGTCAGGTCTGCCCTTATATTTTCTGCAGGTCTGCAGTATATTTTATTGATCATAGATTGTGTGTCTTTTGAAGACTCTCCACATTTTTGTTTTGTTGGGTTTAGTAAATGCATGCATTTTGTTTCTTTTGCTGCAGAAATTCAATACAAAAAAATGTATGACCCATCTCAAGGTAGCTTTATAGAATGCCCTTCAGTTTAATTTCATTATCAGCAATCACCATGTTGACAATAGCAAGTTCCTGTTCTTCATTTAGGAGCTTTCCTCTGCCCCCTGAGGGAGGTAGATGTTCAATCCTTAGATAGACAAAATACAGTTATGGACCAGAGGCATACAGTCACTGTAATACATGGTAAAATGATTTACACTTTGCAGTAGGAGAAGCCCTTATACAATATCCTACCTGTTGGTTTCTTGAAAAATCTGGATAATGGATGCCACTGTGTCCCAGCTGAGATTTGGCTGTACTCGTTCACCAGCCTCACTGTATGATAGCCTGTGGTTTATGACATGGTCTATGATAGTAGCTCTTATTTCATCAGTTATCCTAATTCTGGCCCTTCTTTGAGTGCCACCATGCATTCTAACTCCTCATCCTCTACCTTGTCCTCATCCCACTTCTCTCCCTTGTCCTGGTACTCATCTTCCTCTCTCTCATGCAGGCATTTTTCTTACTTTCTTTGTGTTGCTCTATATTGTTTCTTTTTCACACAAGATCAGCCCAAATAGGCCCTCTTTTACTGTATACCATATGGTCATGTGATTGAAAGAACAACAACACCTGAACAATTCCTAGATGGGAATCAGCTGTGATTGAAATATTTGCAATTCTCAGTAGCAATGGAATAAAATACAAGGGATATACAACTGTGTGTCAATTCACAATATAAACAGCTGTTCACTTTGACTTTAGCCTATAAGGTTAGGGTTTAGAACATGGTGTTATCTGTTCTGACATACAGTGTTAAATCATTGGTAAATTTGGCAGTAAAAATTCATTGTTTTGGTCTTGGTTGAGCTTGTGTGTAAAAGAAGTTCAAGCATTTTAAATTTGTGTTAACTGTATCCATTTTGTGTAAAAGCAACAGTAAATGTGTTAATTGTATAGCCTACACAGACAGATGTTGTGCTAACTGCGTTATGAGGAAAATTGTTAAAAGTATTGAAAAAATTGTCATAGCGATTGTAAAAAACTGTAAATGGTAACACTTTACAATAAGGTTTCATTTGTTAACATTAGTTAATGTATTAACTAACATGAACTAACCATCAGTAATACATTTGTTACTGTATTTGTTAATCTTTGTTAACGTTAGTTAATAAAAAAATACAGCTGTTCATAGTTAGTTCACAGTGTAAGTGTTACCAAATACAACTTTTGATTTTAATAAGGTGCTAGTAAATGTTGAAATTAACATTAACAAAGAATAATAATAAATGCTGCAGAAGTGCTGTTCATTATTGGTTCATGTTAGCTAATGAAACCTTATTGTAAAGTGTTACCAATTAAATTATGTAATCTAGTTACATGTAACTAGTTACTCCCCAACACTGGTGACAAGCAGTTGTGCTCCTAAAGGTACGGTCACATTTACTATTTTCACAGGCAGAAGTAATTTCAATAGTAATGTCACGACACACACAATGGAGAGACAACAGATCCAAGTGCAGTTAGATATATTTATTTGGGGTAATCCGTAAAGCGTAATCCAGTCCAGGCAAGGGTCAAATATCATGTGAGCAATCCAACAAGAATAACAAAATACAGGAACAGGCAAGAAACCAACCAGGAAGTGTGAGGACATCAAGGACTCGACAACTAACACAGAAACAGCCAGGGTAATATATACACACACACAGATCTAACAAGGTGATGGGAAACAGCTGGAGTGCAATGAACTGATGAGACAGACAGAATGCTGGGAATTGAAGTCAAATGTGAAAGACACCGTGAGAACAAGGACCTCTAGTGACAACCCAGGGAAACACAACCAGACACTGTGACAGTACCCCTTCCCTACGGAGCGGCTACCAGACGCTCCATAACGTAACTACAACATAACACAAGAGTTCAGGAGGGAGGTGGAACGGTGGAGGATCAGGGGGAGGGATGGTGGGCCAGGTCCATGGAGAGGAACAAGGACAGGGGGTGATGGCTTCACTGGCGGCCAGGACTGAGATGACAGTTCATCTGGCGGCCAGGGCAGAGACGACAGTCCATCGGGCGGCCAGGGCGGAAACGACAGTCCATCGGGCGGCCAGGGCGGAGACGACAGTCCATCTGGCAGCCAGGGCGGAGCAGACGACCCTTCAGGCGGCCATGGTGGAGATGACAGCTCATCTGGCGGCCAGGGCGGAGCAGACGACCCTTCAGGCGGCCATGGTGGAGATGACAGCTCATCTGGCGGCCAGGGCGGAGACGACGTCCCGTCTGGCGGCCAGGGCGGCGATGACGGTGGAGACTTTCCCTCAGGCGGCCAGGGTGGAGACTCTCCCTCGGGCGGCCACGGCACTGGAACAGACACCAACTCAGGCACTGGAACAGACACCACCGGCTCAGGCACTGGAACAGACACCACCGGCTCAGGCACTGGAACAGACACCACCGGCTCGGGCACTGGAACGGACACCACCGGCTCGGGCACTGGAACGGACACCACCGGTTCGGGCACTGGAACCGACACCACCGGCTCGGGCACTGGAACTGGCACCACCGGCTCGGGAACTGGCACCACCGGTTCAGGAACAGACACCACCGGCCCAGGAACAGACACCACCGGTCCAAGTGTGTGCGTGGCCCACACACACCACATGGCTGTGGCCATAATGGCCAGTGTCGCGGTCACTGAGACCTCAGGAACAGACGCCTCCGGCTCCGGCTCAGGAACAGACATCACCGGCTCAGAAACAGACACAAGCACAGGCACAGACTCAGGAACAGACACTGGCTCCGGCTCAGGAACAGACACTGGCTCCGGCTCAGGAACAGAAACTGGCTCCGGCTCAGGAACAGAAACTGGCTCCGGCTCAGGAACAGACACTGGCTCCGGCTCAGGAACAGACACTGGCTCCGGCTCAGGAACAGACACTGGCTCCGGCTCAGGAACAGACGACCCTGGCTCCGGCTCAGGAACAGACGACACTGAAGGTTTGAAGGGCGTCTCCAGGATCCGAGCTAAACGCTCTAAATAGCCGATCAGTGCCCCCCCGGCCATGAGAATGGGCATCTCCCGGTCTGTCTCCGACTGGGCAGATGTGGCTTGAACCATCTCTGACTGGGCAGACGGGACATGAACAGTCTCTGACTGGGCAGACGTGACGTGAGCAGTCTCTGACTGGGCAGACTGGACGTGAACCGTCTCTGGCTGGGCAGATGGAACGTGAACAGTCTCTGGCTGGGCAGACGGCCTGTGTCTCCTCCTCCTCCTCCGTCCATGATGGCGTGTCGGTGGCATCGAACTTACCACCTCTGGGGAAGTTACCGTCTCCTGTACGAGCCTGGCGGCTATGGTCTCCTCATTCCTTCTAGCACACATTGACAAATATGCAAACAAAGAAATCGAGGATCCTTCATCCACTCCCGGAGGACAAATCTCGCTACGCGGGATCCACATACCGACCGGACCGTACCCGTACTGCTGGATCTATTAGTGGTCGAGTCCTTCTGTCACGACACACACAATGGAGAGACAACAGATCCAAGTGCAGTTAGATATATTTATTTGGGGTAATCCGTAAAGCGTAATCCAGTCCAGGCAAGGGTCAAATATCATGTGAGCAATCCAACAAGAATAACAAAATACAGGAACAGGCAAGAAACCAACCAGGAAGTGTGAGGACATCTAACAAGGACTCGACAACTAACACAGAAACAGCCAGGGTATATATACACACACACAGATCTAACAAGGTGATGGGAAACAGCTGGAGTGCAATGAACTGATGAGTGACAGACAGAATGCTGGGAATTGAAGTCAAATGTGAAAGACACCGTGAAAACAAGGACCTCTAGTGACAACCCAGGGAAACACAACCAGACACTGTGACAAGTAATCCATGCAATCTGGTACTTCACAAAGAAGTTGCTTACAAACCAAGCAGCTTTCTGTTGGTCACATGGATTCACCGTGTTAACTGAAAGCTGCTTGGTTTAAAGTGACTTCATACACCACTACATTGTTGACAATAGACAATGAATCTTTTTTGTCAGCGAAATGTCACAGAAATGTTTGCTTGTGTAGAATGTAGAATTTTTTAGACATTTTTGTGCCTAAATTTGATGGTAAACTGCCATTTCACTGCAAATGTCAGATCAGTTTTCAATTAGGAAACTCTAGCAGAGGTTACTTTGCATGCGATCTGGCATTTTACAGCATATTTGACAAGCATTGTACTTATTTCTGATATATTGGATGTGTCTAAACCGTAAACCTGCTGCCCAGTCAGTCAATTAACCTTCTAAGGAAACTTCCAATGCACCGTAACATCACATCTAGTCTAAAACAAATTAAAGTGACATAACTTTAGACACATTTCATGATACTTATTTCTCAGAAGAAATAAAACAATTGAATAGAATATTTATGAATTAATTTACTTCTTTCAACCACTTCATCAAATGAAATGAAATACATATTTCATAATTGAAATGCATGCACAGGATTGTGGCATATCATCATGTGGCATCAAAAGATACACTATGCCTCCTTCAAACCAAATAGAAATGACCTTAGTAGATTGGATGCTATGTGCCACAATGCCTTTTTTTACCCTGTATGCAGCATTTTTCAGATTTGTGATGCAGCCACTGGATTATTCCAGTCTGCAGGGTTTAAAATGTTGCACTTGTAATTGTGCTACCAAGTTCAGAAGGAATGAGAAACATATATTTAAAAAATATAAATGAAATATAATAAATGATCAAATATTCTAATCACGGTCTTGAGATTTTATTTCCATCCAGTTTAATGATGGTCCTAACAGGTCTTGAACAGTAGGGGGTGCTGTGGCTTTTCTGATATAGAACGGACCATACAGTAGGATAAGATTTCCTTTTGATGTCCATCTCCCCCTCAGATATGAGTAAAAATGAAATAAATAAAAGTTCTTGCAGCTTCAGTTTCACAGGAGTGACATCATTCAGATGACATGAGTCAGTGCTTTTCCTAATTGGAAAAAAGCTTAAGACCAGTACCAGGTTCATTATGTGATTCCATCTTAAGTCCTTTAATAAACAATTAACTGTGCAATAGAGTGGTTAATTTGATAAGAGGACGATAAACATTTTCATTTGTTTGGGTCGCCATTCATCAGGATCCCACAGGGAGCCGCGGCAGAATGCAGAGCGAGTGATTTTCAAGGATCCCAAGAGGTCAGACATCAATCAGAGGCAAAGCTGAGCTACTCGGTGCAAGCGGCCTAATTGGTATACAGTAAGATCACCTGGAAGTGCTGCTGGCAATTCATAGTCTTCATTTTTGAAATAAAAGAGATTTGTATTAATTTCAAGCTCAGCTGCGTCTTGGAAATGGAACATTTATTGGTTACACTTCGCTGAGAGTCATCGGGCATATAGGCTTTCTGTTTTGTGTTAGAAGGTCTGATTACCTCCTTAGATGTTTTAATCCACTCTGAATGAGCCGCGAGGAAGAACGAGAACAGCCTGGGTCCTGACAAATCACAGGTGCCCGTGTGCAGTAAGGACCCAAATCCATCTTAATTGAAACAAAAGCGTCTTGAGATCATTATCCACATTGAAATATGTCTGCAATTTAAATGAACAATCAACAGCTCCTTATAGTTATTAGGATCATTAGCATCAATACGCACCTGGCAAATATGATTACCTAGCAAATATGAAATGTTTTGTTTCTCAGTGCTTGTTCCGAGATCAGATTCTGTATACACGCGTAAGGCAGCATCATGTCAGTTCTTGAAAGGACAAAATCGTAGGCTACCTGACTTTGTTTTCAGAGCAGAGTATTACCAGAATGCTATTCCGCCTTGCTCTCTCAGTCCCACACAGTCACCTCTCGTAATAGCTCCCTGGAACAAAATAAACAAGCCACCACATGGCCTCTGCCGGGGTCATAATATCATTTCCAGTGGGTAAATGTTTTTCATCCCCCTAGTTCTGCTATGAGGTACTTAAATAAAACATTTCTTTCAAAATATTAATGTTTCACTGCTGTATGGAGGGCAAGGATACCTCATGGACGAAGGCCCATTTTTACCTGAATTTAATAATGACCACCGGTGATTTGGCAAGGCTGAGGCAGGCAGAGTGAGAATGTTCATTGCCAAATCCTACGGAGACTCCTTTAGTTGTCAACTTTGGTTACCTGTGAGGAGAGAATCCTGCTTGGGAATATTCTTGCCAGTTTTCAATGAATTACCTATCATTGTAAAAGAATAGTTCACCCAAAATTGAAAATAAGCCCATAATTTACTCACCCTCAAGTCATCCTAGGTGTATATGACATTCTTCTTTCAGACGAATAAAATCAGAGTTATATTACAAAAGTCCAGGCTAGTCCAAGCATTAGGATTGGATTCAGAGTTGCTTAGAGTTGCTCTGTTTTTGAAGTCCATA
This sequence comes from Romanogobio albipinnatus, assembly GCA_023566225.1. Lineage (NCBI taxonomy): Eukaryota > Metazoa > Chordata > Actinopteri > Cypriniformes > Gobionidae > Romanogobio > Romanogobio albipinnatus. The sequence continues at coordinate 20,528,818 of CM042255.1, read as the reverse complement.
AAAAGTGCATCTGTCCGTCAAATAACATGCTCCACGCGGCTCTGGGGTGATAATAAAGGCCTTCTGAAGCAAATCGATGCGTTTGTGTAAGAAAAATATTCATATTTAAAGGTCCCGTTCTTCGTGATCCCATTGTTCGAACTTTAGTTAGTCTGTAATGTTGCTGTTAGAGCATAAATAATACCTGTAAAATTATAAAGCTCAAAGTTCAATGCCAAGCGAGATATTTTATTTAACAGAAGTTCCCTTTCAAAGCCTACAGCGAAGCCTACGGCGTGGTCTTGTTGCTATCCCACGTGGAGAAGAGGAATTGTTGCGTTTGATTGTGTTTGTCACCATGTCGTCGAGACGCTGTTATTTTCATCCCGGAGTCAAATCACCTTTGTTTGGCTTTCCCAGGGAGGCTGTAGAGATCATTAGGCACATACATCTCCCGTTAAGAGGCGTGACCTTTCCGTGCAAGTTACGTGCGCTAAGCTGCTGTCGAATCACAACACAGGAACCGTGCCACGTTCGCTAAGCTGCGGTCAAATCACAACACGGGAACCGCTGGCACAATCAGAACTCGTTACGTATTTCTGAAGTAGGGACTTCATAGAACAAGGAACTCATCAGCCCGTTTTTAGGACAGTGAAAACAGCGGTGTACAGATAAGTAAATTGGGTGAAAAATACTGTTTTTTTACACGCGAAACATGAACACATGTTATATTGCACACTGTAAACACAATCAAAGCTTCAAAAAAACACGAAGAACGGGACCTTTAAAACTTTATCAAGTAATCTTTCGGCCGACCGCCTTGTTCAAGTTATGGAAAAATTGTGGAAAGTTCCCCTGCCGATCGAAAGACTAACGCGACCAGGTAGGCTCGTCATGACGTCACGTACGCATCTTGAGTTTCACTTTCAACATTCAACACTTTTCCACGGAAGGCGGTTGGCCGAAAGTTTACTTGATAAAGTTTTAAATATTAATATTTTTCTTACACAAACGCGTCGATTCGCTTCAGAATGCCTTTATTAACACCCCGGAGCCACGTGGAGCATGTTATTTGACGGACAGATGCACTTTTTATGGACTTCAAAAACAGAGCAACTATGAATCCAATTCTAATGCTTGGATTAGCCTGGACTTTTGTAATATAACTCCGATTGTATTCGTCTGAAAGAAGAATGTCATAAACACCTAGGATGGCTTGAGGGTGAGAAAATTATGGGCTAATTTTAATTTTTGGGGGAACTATCCCTTTAAGTTATTTGTTTTCAACTTTTTGCACATGAAGGCACAACTTACACCTGTCAAGATGTATAGATACACGAGGGACCTTGTTGTGCTCCTTAGAAAGTGCATCACATATTCTACAATTAGCAAACAGAGCTTTAGCATAAAAGGGCAACAGGTGAGCTCTTCTGTTTTGGAGCAGCATAGTTTTTTTTTTTTACTGTAACTGTATACAGTAAATTCTTGTTGTTTTTTTATGTAGACCACTGTATGTGCAACTTTGTGTTGGTTGGGATGTACACTGTGTACATTGATTGTGTGGGAAAAATATATTTGTGTATTTGTGTGTTCAAAAGCAATGTGGTATAAAAGCAATGTTCTCAAATATTTTACAACACACTTATGTATATACTGTCTGCAGTAAGTGTAACACTGAACCAAAAAAAGACCTAAGTCATTATGATGAATGGAGAAGAAGTGTTTTCCATTCATCATAGTGTTTTACATTGAGCACATCAGTGTTCAACTGGTTCTTATAAATGTCTATTCATATAATGGTTTGTGTGTGTCATTTGAAAACAAAATACCATTTTGAGAATAAATAACATGGTTTTGAATGTAAAGTTTCATTTTGCAGGAGAATTGAGGGGTTTTGCCCATTGCGTGTGTGTTTTTTGATTTGTGTGTAGAGTTCTGAGAGTATGAGGCATGCTTTCAGAAAATGTGTGTAAACAATCGAGAAAAACTAACTGTCGAGAGTGTGTTGACATTCTGTTTAATTGTATAGCTGAGCTCCAGAAAAACAGTAATGAGGTGGCTTTGACAATTACAGATTTGAAAAACAAAAAGGCGGGAATAAAGAACCCTAAGCTCTAGGGGTGTTCAATTCCAGGTTTTTTGGAGTCAACTGCGACTCCCACTGTAGGAGTCGATGGAATCTTGCTTTACATTAAAGGTCCCGTTCTTCGTGTTTTTTGAAGCTTTGATTGTGTTTACAGTGTGCAATATAACATGTGTTCATGTTTCGTGTGTAAAAAAAAAACAGTATTTTTAACACAATTTACTTATCTGTACACCGCTGTTTTCACTGTCCTAAAAACGGGTTGACGAGTTCCTTGTTCTATGAAGTCCCTCCTTCAGAAATACGTAACGAGTTCTGATTGTGCCAGCGGTTCCCGTGTTGGGATTTGACCGCACCTTAGCGAACGTGTCACGGTTCCTGTGTTGTGATTCGACAGCAGCTTAGCACACGTGGAAAGGTCACGCCTCTTAACGGGGTGATGTATGCGCTCAATGACCTCTACAGCGTCCCTGGGAAAGCCAAACAAAGGTGATTTGACTCCGGGATGAAAATAACAGCGTCTCGACGACATGGCGACAAACACACTCAAACGCAACACTTCCTTTTCTTCCGGTTCTTCAGGACAATACAGTCCTAAATAGAACTGTTACTACATTTAAAACATTTTTTTAGAGAGTGCATGACTGTCGATATATGAAGTACTGTCGATATGTGAAGCTATGAAATTATTTTTGAAGACTTGCTATTCTATTGGATACATCTATACTCAGTCACTGACTATAGTACACGACTGTAGCCTTCAGCCAGGAGATGTCGTCAGGTGGCGTCCAACTTTCACGGGGTGTTTCGACCCTGGACCACAACACCCTCCAGTTGGCTGGTCGGCAGTCAACTCCTCCCTCATACTCCAGAGCCAGCAAGACGCTCTTTCTGCTGCCTCACCCAACCTACGAACAGCTACTTCCTCTCCCTACCTGCTAAACCCAGAGCTGTGAGTGTTTTCCACACAGACTGTGCCGGGAAACCCCTACACCCGACCTCAACCGGGAATAGCCAGGTCTGTCATCCTTTGGCCCTACACTGCTCAACGAGGTCCTGATACTTACACTGTAAAAAATTTAAGGCCTCTCCAATTCAGAATTTTCTAGTGAGCGATCACATCTAAATTTGTCAATTGGCCAAATTGAATTTCTGTGAATTGAATTTTATCCATTGTGACAACAGTCTGTTAACATTGGCTCAATTAGAAATAATATGTAAAAATACACTGTAAAAAATGTCAGGCCTCTCCAGTTTAAAATTTTCAGTTGGCCAAATTGAATTTCTGTGAATTGATAAAATTTCATTCACAGAAATTAAATTTGGCCAACTAAAAAATGTAGATGTGATCGGTTGGAGAGGCCTGACATTTTTTACAGTGTTGTTAAATTACATTTTAGAAAAAATTGAAAATTTTGAATTGGAGAAATGTTTTACAGTGAAACTGGTCCAATTAAATATTTTAAATTGTAGTCACAATTGTTTATTTCTCACTGCCCAAAAGACAAAAATGACTAAAACATAGCCAAAATATATTAAGCAAAATACAGAACACAGACAACTGGGTTGACATTTTATCACATTACTTTATTAACAAGTAGGTTCCAACACAGGATATTTGGAGAAAATACCTTATTTTCAATAAGGAAAAACTCGGAATATTCAAAAAGTCTTCTGCATAACAGGATGCCTTAATGTGGTGAAGAAAACGCGGCACTGCATAGGCTAAAAACCTGCAAATAAAAATAAAAACATTTATTTTAGGGTAGGGTATCGTACACTGAACGGAGCAGGAAGGAGATACAAAAGGGCTCCAGTCTCCAGATCTCCGGCCACGTGATCTAACCGCTTCGGCAGGTCCCACTTTGTCCAGGCTCCTTGTGCTCTGAGTTCGACAGCCCTAGACCTGCGCCTTTCTTCCTCCAAGTGTCGGACCTCAGCTTGAATCATGTCCCTCCTCTTCCTTGGGTCTGCTTTTTCCCATTGCTGGAAGTGGGTGGATCCGAGTCCTTGCCTCCCTACGCATGGGTTCCCGATGATGTCCTTCAGATTCAATATGCTTTCAGCTAGTGCCACTGATGTGTCAGCCGCCCATTTGCGTCCTGATCTCGTAGTGACACCTGCTCCTCTGACTTTTTCATTAGTGGAGTCTTGGTACATCATCACAACCCGGCACTTTGCCACCTTAAACTCTTCCACCACTGATGATAGGGGTAGTTGTACCTGACCAGACCTGGTATATAGCCCTACTGACGTGAAGCTTGGTGGGATTCCGAGCCACTTGCGAAGGTGTTTGTTCACTCACCTCTTGATTCCTTCCACTGTTGTCATAGGTACTTCATAGATTGTCAGTAGCCACATGAGTCATGGTAGCAGACCGTGCTGGAAGAGCCAGGTCTTAAACTTTCCTGGCAGTCCTGACCACTCGATCTTACTCGGCCATGCATCTGTCTGTTTCTCTGTCCTAGAAACGTTGCATCTGTTGGTCAGGGATGCGTCATACCATTTCCCTAGGCACTTAATTGGGTTTTCCTCAATTGATGGTATCGTCTCCCCCTGTACTCGCAACTGGAACTTGCTGATCACTTTCCCCCTTCTGATCACCATACTTCTTGATTTCCTTGGCTTGAACTTCATCCGAGCCCATGTTGCCACGTCATCAAGAACCTTCAGGATCCATCCTGCTTGCACATGGGTTGAAGTTGTTATGGTAAGGTCATCCATAAAGCCTCTTATTGGAGGTTGGCGGGTGCCAGACTCCATTGATGGCCCTCTGGATTCCTTTCCTGCAGCTGTTATGAGCAGGCTAATTCCCATGACAAACAGGATGGGGGAGATTGTGCAACCTGTCACGATTATATTTTCAAGGTCCTGCCACTGGGTTGTAAAATGGGCAGTTTTGAACCGTAATTTGAATCCTCAGAAGTAGCTGGTAATTACTTGTAATATAGTACACAAGTCATTTGGACCCCTTTTATGATACTTTATGTCATTTTCATTACTTGGAAGCAATAATCATTTATCTTTTTGTGGTCCACAGAAAAAAGAAAGTCATTTTTAATGAGTTTTAATTTTGGGATGAACTATCCCTTTACTTTTGCTATGCTTCTGGAGAGGATAATACATTACCTGTGTTGAATTCAGAGGCTGATTAGGGTTACCAGAAAAGGCAATGTTTCACAACATCTCTGATCTTTCCTTCTAAGACTAAAACAGCAATTTATGTCTCATAGTTAATTATATGTTAGAGTGGTATAAAAGGTTATTAGTGTGTGTTTCATCAGTGAAGAAGTTAAGAGTTCCTTGAGTTACAGAGTAAAATGCCACAGTGGATTTCATTTTTTTATTGTGGTGGTTTAGCTTTAATGAGAGTACAATTTAAAATGATATTTCGCAGTAAGTTCAAATACTCAAAGATTCGTCCTCATTAGGTCTCTGTCCTTTCCAAACATTGTTAAAAAGAAAAGCCAGGCTTTGCTGAAACATGTGGGTTTGCAATCCATTATTTGCTCTTCTTAAATGTTTATGTTATGAAATAGCTGTTTAATATAAAGTTTTTTCTTAACCGGAAAGCCAAAGAGCACATTCAATTATGCATTTCAGAGACCTTCTGAACATACCAGAGTTTTTCGAACTTTACCAATGCCAGTTTGCGAACATCTTCCATATTTTCGACTTCCAGGCCTCATTCGCATCCTGAATCATCATGAAGCACACCCTCCTCCGGTCCTCCCCCACAGAGTGATGAAGCTGAGATGTACCACTCATTGACGGCACATTTAATCAGCACTCCGAAATGTATGATCGCAAGAGACACGGCTCCACGCCACATGTCTCCGCACACCGCACTTACAAGTACGGAATAACCATGCGTGATCACACAATCAATCCACCACCAGCTTTTAAATTAGCATCTCAAACCCTCAGCACATGTTTTGTCACAGACTGCCAAGCAGTAAAATTGATATTAAGAATATTGACTGTTTCACATGACACTCTATTAATAATGGCAGGGGTGAATAGGTATGAGGAATATGTAGGCCTATAGCTCCGTCAGATTGGGAGGGTGAAAGGTATGAAGGGATAGGTGTTCCTCTGGAGGGTGATGGATTGTGCTGCGCTGTTCATGCCTTAATGCCATTGGCTTCAAGAAATTGGTGTATATGCAATGCACTGTTGGAGAACAATAACAAATTGATCAATCCATTTTGAAGTTGATAATGAATAGGAATATTATAAAGGGAATAAATCATTGAGAAGTAGCCTACACTCTCGCTATACACTGTAAAAAAGAAAAGATACTTCAGGCACCATTTGGGGTTCTTCAGATCACAACCACATTGAATGAACCCTATGAAGAATTTCTCTGAAAAACGTACGAAATAGTTCCTGAATGAAGTCTAAAGACTGTTATTGGTTCCTTCATGAACCACGCTATAACAATGTGTCCTAACCAGGCACGTCGTTGTACATGTGAAAATTACGCATGATGTGACACAATCAAAGCACATATCACTGTCAATCTGAACCGTTCTTTCTGTCTCACTCGCAAACGTGCGGTAGCTGAAGAACGCTATTGACCTTATTCACAGCAGTGCCATCTTTATTTTTAACAGGAATGAAAGCGAGGCTGTGAGGGATAGACATCTCTTCAGTGGGTTGTAGGCTACTGTTATTTATTGTGTTTTTGGATTTTTCTGCTGACGAAAAACAATACATTTCAGTAGACAAAAAACAGACAACACGAGCTGTGGAAAATTATAGGTGATCTAGGAAATACAGCTTTTTACAGCAGATGCCATTGAAAACAGGGCAAGTCTATCCCTCACAGCCTTGCTTTCATAGCCTACCTGGCACAGCGCTGCTCTGAATAAGGTCTATACTTCTATATTTTGTATGCTATTACAGTTTTTCTCGATTGTTTACTCACATTTTCTGAAAGCATGCCTCATACTCTCAGAACTCTACACACAAATAAAAAAACACACATGCAATGGGCAAAACCCCTCAATTCTCCTGCAAAATGAAACTTTACATTCAAAACCATGTTATTTATTCTCAAAATGGTATTTTGTTTTCAAATGACACACACAAACCATCATATGAATAGACATTTATAAGAACCAGTTGAACACTGATGTGCTCAATGTAAAACACTATGATGAATGGAAAACACTTCTTCTCCATTCATCATAATGACTTAGGTCTTTTTTTTGGCTCAGTGTTACACTTACTGCAGACAGTATATACATAAGTCTGTTGTAAAATATTTGAGAATATTGTTTTTATACTCAGAACACACAAATACACGGTAACAAATATATTTGATTTTCCCCACAAAATCAATGTACACAGTGTACATCCCAACCAACACAAAGTTGCACATGCAGTGGTCTACATACAAAACAACAAAAGAATTTACTGTATACAGTTACAGTAAAAAAAAAAAAAAAAAAAACTATACTGCTCCAAAACAGAAGAGCTCACCTGTTGCCCTTTTATGCTAAACTGTGTGACAGGTGTTTGAGTCAGTGTGCATATTTGAATGGGAGTGTGTTCCTTGTGAAAGTCAAGAGATTTTCTGTATGAAAATTGTGCCAAATTCAGAGAATTGTGTGTAGTGTTTTGAAAAAAGTGTGTTTTAGAACTGCAATTTGAGTGTAAAGCAGGAATTGTGCTTGTAGTTTAGCAGAATTGGTTCAGGAGGTTGGTGCATGAGTTACATGTTGTGGTCATTGTGTCTTTCTTAAAATGTCTATTTTAACTTTAAAAATTGCAACTGGTTTCCTACCAATCATGTCTTTTTCTCTTTGAGTTTAACTGAACATGTAAGTGTGAGCAGCTCTGTTCAGTTCTATGCAAGTTTATGAAATAGTTGATCTTATAAGAGAAGAAAAGTTCAAAAACCAAAGAACTAAATATGAAATGTGTATGCAACACAGTACAGTATACTGTCAATTACATTAACACATAAATATAAACACATATTTATATAAATATATAAATAAATATATATAAATTAATTAATTAATTAATTTGCCATCCTTTGGGCAAATGTCATTACCTTATAAAATAGAATATTCTTGGTCTTCTGGAGATTTTGAGGGTTACAGTTTACTGGACACAGAATAGTGAAATTTCTCTGATATAAAGTAGCCTACTGTTACTGTGTACCTTAACTGTATGTGCAAGTATTATAAAACCCTGTCGATGATTCTATGATGCAATTTCTGTGCTCCTGTTTATATTATCCTGAGATTCGGATTGGTGTGTCATAATTTTTACTACTGAATGTTTACTGATGGATAAATGTGTGCTATTTGAGTTTACGTAGTGATACTTGAGTTAATTATACTATGTGTTTGTGCTTTCTGAACGAGAACATGGTTAAACCACTGTAAAATAATGGCATTTTTGTGTAGCGTTTTGCAGAAATAAAAAATATATAGTTTAGGGTGTTTAGAGGGGCTACACATGTTACACAGTTTGTAGAATTAGGAGGAAGACGACAGGGTCGCGTGGCTGGGACTCGTGTTTATTCAGAGCTCTCAGATACAAACAAAATAAACTTGCGCTCTCAACAACTCAGTACAATAAAACTTTTCCACTATCTGCCGCCATCACTGCTGCTGACTTCGGGTGCGTCTCAATAAGCTCCCTAGTTCAGTAGTCAGGGCACTGATCAGGGAGTCAGCCCATTGACTTATGTCCTGATCAGTGCCCTGACTACTGAACCAGGGAGCTGATTGAGACACATGCAATGACAATAGCTGTGTCTCATTTCGAAAGGCTGCATCCTCCGGAGGTCGCATTTGAAGGCTGCATGCGTCTGAAGGCCGTCTCATTTCAAAAAAGTAAGTAGGATACTCCGAATGCGACCTTCAAATGCGACCTTCTTTTCAGGAATTCGGAGTGTGCATGAGATGTATCCTTCGTTGCTGCAGATAACCCACAATTCTTTGCGTCGCCATCAACTACCGTCATATGTTTCTTTTTTTGTATTTGAAAAAGGGCGGCACCGGCTGATAACAACGTTACACATGCAAGCGAAGATGTTCATTCTTAATATTTACTATTGTGTTTAATCATTTTCACTCTTTTTTGCTTTAGTTTTTCTTAAAATTATCTAAAAATCATGAACACTGGGTTAAATTATGTAATTTGTAGCAGTTTCACAGATAGTGCTCATCTATAATAATTCATCTATAATAATATTGTATTTGACCAAAATAGTAATATTATGTATAGATAAATGTATTTGTAATTATTGCCTCATTACCCTACAACTTACTTGAAACGTCCTCTGGTAAAAACGGATAAACTTTGTTCTTCTTAATATCCTCCTCCTTTGTCTCTGTAACAGATATCTGTTGTACGTATGGTGCAGCTCCTCAAGTATTGAACAAAAAACAACAACAAATGAACACATCTTTTAAAAATTACTTAGAAAAATTAATTAGGACGCAGACTGCGAAATTAATGAAATGAGACACAGCAACTGTAAACAAGCCGCTTCTTCTTCGGCTTTTGCCTTGATACTGTGGGTTACCATCAACATGCCCGTAGACACTGCCTCCTAGCGGTCTGCATGTGTAATTGCACATTGACGCGGACAACAATGCAGATGTATAAATGAAAACCAACGCGTAACTTTCGGCGTATAGGATACGGGGTAGTTCTGATGCAGAAGTATAAATCAGCCTTTACCCTCTCTTCCCCTCTCTCCCCCTTCCTCTCTCCCCCTCTCTACCCCATTCCCCTCTCCCCCTCTCTACCCCCTTCCCCTCTCCCCCTCTCTACTCCCTTCCCCTCTCCCCCTCTCTACCCCCTTCCCCTCTCCCCCTCATAACCAAATTCCCCTCTCCCCCTCTCTACCCCCTTCCTCTCTCCCCCTCTCTACCCCATTCCCCTCTCCCCCTCTCTACCCCCTTCCCCTCTCCCCCTCTCTACCCCCTTCCCCTCTCCCCCTCATAACCCCATTACCCTCTCTTCCCCTCTCTACCCCCTCTCCCCCTCTCCCCCTCTCCCCCTCTCTACCCCCTCTCCCTCTCTCCCCCATTACCCTCTCTTCCCCCTCTCCCCCTCTTACCCTCTCCCCCATTACCCTCTCTTCCCCCTCTCCCCCTCTTACCCTCTCCCCCATTACCCTCTCCCCCTCTTACCCTCTCCCCCATTACCCTCTCTTCCCCTCTTACCCTCTCCCACTCTGTTCCCCTCTTAAGGCCGATTTATACTTCTGCGTCGGACCTACGCCGTCTCCTCTACGGTGCAAGTTACGCGTTGGTTTTTATTTATACTTCTGCGTTGTCTGCGTCAATGTGCATTTCCACATGCAGACCGCTAGGAGGCAGTGTCCACGGGCATGTTGATGGTAACCCACAGTATCAAGGCAAAAGCCGAAGAAGAAGCATGTTTACATTGACGGCGTATCAGCATCATCATGGCGTCAGATAGTGCCTTTTCTTGCGGCTTGAGTTGTTGTATGTAATACAAATTAAGCTCTCTAGTTGATTAGTAGAGTTACATAAGAGGTGATCTGGCGCTGGAATGTGTTTTTGAAATCATGCCGAGCTCGTGGCGCTGTTTTCAGTATCGGTGGCTCGTGCATAGATGAGCGCTTCAATCGATTGCTGTTTCGGAGGCTATTCATTCCGTTGAAATCACAAAACGAAATGCACCCTAATGTGTCGCTGTTTTTGATATACAATCACTGATTAACATATTTGGTTTTAATGAGAAAATAAATAAACTATACACTGCGGATCTATGTATTTATTCACTAACATAAACAATCTCTGGACTACAAAATATTGTGTTATATAGCAGATGTAAGGATTAAACTATCATCCCATTTCTGGACACACACTCCTATCTCTTCCCCTCTCTTCCCCTCTCTTCCCCTCTCTTCCCCTCTCTTCCCCTCTACCCCTCTTCCCTTCTCTACCACCTTCCCCTCTCTCCCCCTCTCTTCCCCTTTCTACCCCTCTTCCTCCACGGGCTCCCCCTCTCATCCTCACTCTTCCTCTTACTGCAACATTGCATTTTTGTTGAAGACTGGTGAACTTACCTGTAGCCTTTTTATAGTGCTTAAACCTGATTAGTGTGTCTACAATTAAGCACCAGTGTGTGTGCACACCTGATGGCTGTGTTTAACCAATTGGTTCATGGGTGGGTTCATTTGAAAACCTTTGCTTTGAAATTGCAAGGATATGACATCATGATACATTTCTGTGTCAAATGCATGCAAGTGTGTTTAGTGTTTTGCAAATCACTGTGTGTAATGCTTTGCAAAAAGTGTGAAGCTGACAATGTGCTTACAGTTGTGCAAATCTAGGCCGGTGTTTTGCTCTTTGAGTGTAAGGTTTTGCTAATTGTGGGAAAGTTTTTGTGTTGAAAGCAATTGAAAACTGTAATGAAAATAAACTATTTTCAAAAAGGTTATTCAGAACACCATTAAGGTCCTATAACACTTTTAAAGCATGGTTCTTTATGGAACCTAATAAAAAGGGTTCTATTTAGCACCGAAAAGAGTTCTGCTATTGTTACAAGCCAAAGAACCGTTAGTTGGTTCTGTTTAGAACCATTTTTCTTAAGAGTGTGATGACTTGACCAATTGGCGGGACTTATTCAGCCACACTTTCTCCCTTTCATAGTAAAAATGAGTTCACCGTCTTTCTATATAAAGTCTTGATTACACCCAACGCTGCCTTTAAGCACGTCACCTTCCTGCCTCAGCTATAACCGCATATATCGGCTACCCTTGTCTGTCATCTTAACAATATCCTGCTTGCCAAAAAATCTCATGGGCATCCATCACTCTGGCCTGTTTATATATCTTGCGGTGGAGAGATCCCATAGAAAGCTGATGCCACCAAGGTCTTTTACCCAAATTGAATTCTGTCCTGGATCAAAGGTCCGCTTTTCGTCTTCTCACCCCTCTCTCTGTGAGATTGCTCTGCGTATTGGTGAGGCAGCGAGTGGCTCTGTACTAAAGCTGATGGGGGCAGAAGAGAAATAGAAGGTCATGGACACAAACGCAAAGTGGCAATCTTGTTTCTCCAGCTCAGTTTACTCGCTCTCCAGTTACTGTGAGACACACACCCTATGCAACTATCCGTTTATTTGTCTAAGTGTGTGTGTGTGTGTGTGTGACGTGCCCCAATCTGTATGGGAGATAGAGAACATGTGAAAATAGAAGTTCCATCAAAGCAATGCAATGTGCAATTCCCCAGGACAGATTAAAGTCAAAGAAGTTATTCCCAGTGTGAATGCAGGGGGCTGACAGACAGCTCAGACCTGACTGAAAGAAGTCTTCCAAAATGAAGGTGACCTCGATTTCACAGATCTGTGGACGTTTACCATTCAGAGTGACCAGACAGTCGATATACCTTCACATGAGGGACAGCCAGAGTGGGTGTGTGTGTGTGGATGTAAATAACATCCACAGTGATACGGGGAGGTCAGACTCTGACCTCAGAATCTCAGACTCTAATAGACTCTGACCACGAGTCTCATTGTGAGGGATACCGCTAGCTGAGATTTAACTACATGCAAGACAGCTCTGAGACCAGCAAGTGATTGGAAATAAATGAGAGAGTTTAATTAAGACAAGGCAAAGGTGGATTAGCCAGAGCTTCTTAATGAACACTGTGATAAAGTGAATAAAACAACTGTGGTTGATTAAAGGAGAGAGACAACGCATCTGAACTGGACCTTTCCAGTAATCGGCGGTGTCAAACTCACAAGGTCATGTCATAAAAAAAGTTTTTTTTTACTGAAGGAATCAGTATTTTTGAATGAATCTTTTAAGTGAACAAATCATTCACTGAAGCCCCCTTTGAAACGAGTAACCGCTTCCAATGACATGACAGGATTTGAGTGCAAACTGTGACAGCGCATGTCATTGCTGGGACGATTCAAGGAACAACTTACTGTTTTAAATCTGTATGACATTCGAAGCGGCAACAAACTGAACATACAATGGAGAAGGAGCATGTAAGTCAGCCAAATTCACAACAAGATAAAAGAGCATTATGAATGAATATGAATTACTGATTGAAATACACAATTAAAATGATGCAAGGACATTATTGGCCCTATTAATTTTTTGTGGTTTCAACAATCATGTCATTTCATGACCTATTTAGAATTAGCAATGACAGATTCATGGATAATTCACTCTTTTGATGTGATATAGTTATGCAAATAGGTCTGAAATCGTTTGCGATTAGGTTTGATTCATTCGGACAGTTCACATGCACACTTTTCTCATTGTGAAATAGAAATAATAAGTAGGAAAATAATTTATTTTGTTGCCAAATGTGAGGAAAACGCTTATGGTTCATTTTCTGGTATCTGGCTTTTCTGGTATATTTTAAAATGCAAAATGAAATGAAGAATAGTAAGATTTGTTTCAGTCGACTCTAGTTTTAACGACTGAATAACCAGCTAAACACAAAAATACAATACATGTATGCTGCAAGGGTTACTTGATTTCAAATGAATCAAACTGAATCGCAAATGATTTCAGACCTTTTTGCATAACTGATTCACATCAAAGGAGTGAATTATCCATGAATCTGTTATTGCTAATTCTAAATAGGTCATAGAAATGACATGATTGTAAAAAACACTGATCATTACTATCAAGCTATAGAAATAAATGTATGGTTTGATTCACTGATTCAAAAGATTTGCAGCACTGGTTTACTTATAAAAGAGAGGATAACTTTTGTTGTTTATACCTTTTGTACATTAAATACGGATTAAGCCACTAATGTACCCTAGTGAAAAATAAATGTACCAAAATGTATTTGAAATACATTTATTATTTACTTATTTATAATTTACTTAAAGGGATAGTTCACCCAAAAATGAAAATCAAGTTGTTCCATTTCTTTCTTCTGCTGAACAGAAAATGAAGATATTTTGCAGAATATGGGGAACTAAACAGTTGATGGACCCCATTGACTTCCATAGTAGGGAAAAAAATACTATGGAAGTCAATGGAGTCCATCAACTTTTTGGTTATAGACATTCTTCAAAATAGTCTCAAGTGATATGTCAGTAAATATGTATGTAAATTAATTTGTAAAATACTTTGTATGAAATAAATGTATTTTAAATACATTTTGGTATAAGTTATGTAAAGTGTTCTGAAGCAAAAACTGGTATGCGGGTTAGCCATGATTTCCTAGTTTAAACCACTGCCATGTTTTATTCACAAAATATACATATCAACATTAAGGGAAAAAACAAACAAACAAACAAACATTTCATTTAATTCTCAAAAAACAGGTAAAGAATTCCTTTCAAAGCCCACACATTTTTGGCCTTTATATAGATTGGAACTCTTCAGCACGTAACATACAAATAGCCCACCTGAGGAAGATAATGGCGTATCATTATGTCTGAGAAGGAGCTTGAGGATTTTAAAGCCTGCGCTATGAATGCTGCAGTGTTTGGTCGTCTGCATCATTGCTTGTGTATAATTGCCTGTAAGTGGCATCATTAAGAGATTGTGAAAAAGACAGTGAGGCTGTTTAGAGACAACATCCTCAACAAAATCACATTATCATTTTACACAGTGCTGTCAATCCACAAGGACAACACACTTGACAAGAATATGTATTGGCAGTGTGTGTTGCAACAGAGCTTGCTTTGTGTGAAACTATTGCATTAAGAAAAGTGGGCTATTTTCTTCTAAGTGGTCTCTCTGATTCCCTCTGCTACTAGGAACAAGATACTTTTTTTTCTCAATGTTCTTTTGCTCTTGACTTACACAAGCAATGCATGCAGTATAACTAACATGGCTTCCCTCCTGCAATGATTATAGGATATGCACATGAAAAATCTATTGTAACAACATTGCACAGACAATGGCCCTCATTTATCAATCTTGCGTAGAAACGGGCGTATATATTGGCGTAAGATTATGCTTACACTCCTCTCACCGCCTGATTTATGAAGCTGTGCGCACCTCTGAAATCCAGGCGTACGCAAAACCTGCCCTTGATAAATGCCGCGGCTGAAAACGATCGTCATTGGAATAACACGCCCCTATATATTCAAGTCTCTGCCTCCCCCACGCCCTCATTTTACGCCATGGACACTCGGAAGACGGCAAAGAAGCGAAACTTCTCTGACGTGGAGATCGAGACCATCACCAGGGAAGTGGAAAAAAAACTAAATAGTTTTATTTGGGAGTTTAAAGAGTGGGATTAAAGGCGCCCACAAAAAGGTGTACGGTGGAAATCCAGTTTAAATAGCTTTTTGGATGAGAAATTACCTATCTATCACAATTCATTATTTTACAGCACGTGTTTTGAAATAATTAGCATTTAATTTCGTATCACATCACATGTATTGGGGTGTACAATAGTGATGATGATGTGATGTGGAGTACCATTCATTCACATTAATATAATTGCATGACAATTTGTAAGATTCTTCTTCTTATTATTATGATTTGTATTAATGACGCTTATTGTTATTTAGAAGAAGAATGTCGTTATTATTATTATTATTTATTTTATTATTATTTAAAAGAAGAAGAATGTCATTTTTAATATTTTTTCAGTTTTAATTATTTTCAGTCCCAGTCCCTGAAACGTCAGGTAAAGCGCACAGGCTCGCAACTGGAGGGATACATATGCCTACAAATCAAATGCTTTGGTAAAGTCACACAAATTAAACCTTGAAGTCCATGTTGCACAAAAATAAACACTGAAGTTTATAATAACTAGGCCTATATCCCTATTCGCACGGGATTAGTAGCCTATGTGGGGACCTCAGGTGATTTGTAATAATTGCAGAGAATGTCTGTGATATGTGAAGTAAAAATTCCCCCGCAAATGACCTACCATATTTCACCAAACACTGAGGTCCTGTGATAACATTAGTCCCGTGCGAATCGACATCTCTGTGTTTTGGCCGGGATTAGGCGGATCGTATATCGTTTTTGCAAGGTTTTTGTGTCCTGTGCGCATTTCTATCTTTATCTTTCACAAAGAATGGCGCTATATAGGCTGCTTATAATGCGCACCGTTATGAATTCCCGTGCGGCCGCGCGGATTATACTTTCACTTTAGAATGAGCACCAATTTGGGAGTAAATTGCTTGAATGGTGTGTTTAATATTATTCTTAATGAAAAACACAAAAACAGAACAGTACAATGACAACTCGCTTAAATGGGCACTTTTACATTTAGCTTTGAAACTGAATCTTCCGTCGTATAGGCCTACTGTTATTATTGCTCAGTTCAGTTTTTAATTGTGTCTGTTCTCTAACTGAACAAAATAATTTTTATTACTATAAAACAAACTAATTTCTAAATCACACGAGGTCCCCAGATAATACTTATCCCGTGCGAATAGGGCTTTAGTTGTTGTTGTTGTTTTTTACAGTGGGTCATAATATAGCATATCTTTGTCAGTGCGTTTTGTGGTGTTAGGAATTGTTTTTCTGCGCATTTTCGCACTAACTCAAAACGTGCGTACACCACCTCCTGAGCTGGCGTAGGATTTGAGCGTGCCGTACGCCAACGTCCATATTGATAAATCTCAAAGTCACCGTGGTTTTGGGTGTACGCCAGGTGTACGCTGGAAATTTGGTGTACGCACTTTTGATAAATGAGGGCCAATAACTCTATTTTGTGACTTCATGCTAAAATAACTGACCTTCTGTATACATTTGGAATATCAACTAGACTGTTAGTTTTAAGTTAATTCCCAAAGACATCAGTGGAGTCTCGTGTCATAAATCCTGATGTTCTTCAGACTGTAATAGCATGCAAACCTATCAGGCACACAGTTTCACAGACCTGTCAAAACACGGGTTTCTCTGTTATCACAACAACGTCATAATCACATAACCAGCTGCAGAGACACATTGACATGCATGTCAGACAGTTTGCTGAACTCAGACCTCAATCCATGTAAGTTAATTCTTAATTCAATGGGTATTAACCAAATATGTCAGTCTTAAAAGCAGATGTGATGCTTCGCAAAGAAACTGGCAGGTAGAGAATTAATACTTCAATTTGACTTTGAAGATTGCGAATGTGATATCGCAGTAACAGTTCAATAAACAAGAAGTAAATTACATTTCTGATACAATATTGCCAGTAGTTTTGTCTATTTTTGCTCTGTCCTCGAAAATACTTCCAAACGAAGACAATGTCTCTGAATGAATCAGTGTTTTTGAATGAACCGCTTGAATGAATGATTCAGTGATTCACGCATAAAAACGGTCATGTAATTCTTTGCAAAATGAATCAGTGTTTATGAATGAATTTGTTGAGTGCATGATTCAGTGATTCATTCATAAAGATGTGTTTCTCTGCTATGCACAGTATGTGAACTTAGACTTTTCATTGTATCAATGTTACAATGTTTGCATGATATATCTCCGCTTTTGAGTGCAACATCCAAATCTCAAAATTCTATCAACATCCAATGCATATAGAATCAAGTCCCTGCCCTACATTTTTTCTTTTCACAATAATCTTTTACACTCTGATGTACACAGATCACACATAACATTATGATATATCCTATATATCCTAATATTGTGTTGGTCCCCCCTTCTGCAAAAACAGCCCTGACCCGTCGAGGCATGGACTCCACTAGACCCCCTGAAGGTGTGCTGTGGTCTCTGGCACTAAGATGTTAGCATCAGATGCTTTAAGTCCTGTAAGTTGTGAGGTGGGTGTTCCATGGATCGGACTTATTTGTTCAGCACATCCCACAGATGCTCAATCGATTGAGATCTGGGGAATTTGGAGGCCAAATCAACACCTCAAACTCGTTGTTGTGCTCCTCAAACCATCCCTGAACCATTTTTACTTTGTGGCGGGGCGCATTATCCTGCTGAAAGATGCCACAGCCCAGCCTTCGCTCCCCATGTGCATCAATGAGCCTTGGCCGCCCATGACCTTGTTGCCGGTTCACCACTATTCCTTCCTTCCCACTGTTCCTGCCTAATCGGTGTATGGCACAATACAGAAGAAAATATCTGCTGCTACTTCTGTTGCATTGTGACTCTAATGTAGTCTGACATCAGCATCAGATATCAGTTGACCAAACAGAGTTATTCGCTGATTAATTCAGTAACGTCTCGGTTACGTATGTATCCCTCGTTCCCTGAAGGAGGGAACGGAGACGCCACGTCGGAGTACCGACGAATAGGAATCTCGCTCGCGAGAGCCAATCTACTTCGAGTGAAACTAAACGAGCCAATGCACATTGGCATGCAATGATTGCACCAGGTGTTCATGCCACGCATCACGGGTATAAATGAGACACAGTTGCTTGCATCAATTCAGCCTTTTGCTGAGGAGCCGAGTAGGTAGCCAGCACCCCAGCAGGGTACAGAGGACATGGCGACGGGACGTGGCGTCTCCGTTCCCTCCTTCAGGGAACGAGGGTTACATACGTAACCGAGACGTTCCCATTCAGTTGGTCACTCTCGACGCCACGTCGGAGTACCGACGAATAGGAATCCCTACCAAAGCGCCATGGCCTCTGCCCCCCTCCAGTGCCCTGTGTGAGCCACCTGAGCTCTTACCTGATGAGACGGGGCTCACACCGGGAAGACCATCACTGCTGTTCCGCATGACCCGCTCAGTGATTATTGGATAACACTGGGAAAGCGTGCCAAACTGAAGGGGAACGCTGCGGAGCCCACATCGTATCCCGAAGGAGTTATGTAGGAGTACAGGCTGAGCCGTAGCCCGCGACAGAGAGAGGGGGCTCAATCCCATTGAAGGGAAGGCTCTCCCAAGGGAAAGACACGGGCTTCCCGTAGGAGCGACCGTGGACAGATATATGGGATCCCCGCAGGGTCACTCATATAACCCAAGCCCAATACCGGTTCTCAAGGATTCAGCGGCAAGGGGCCTGATTCGAGACGCTCCGCCACGTCCGGCACCGAGGGTGATGGAGGACTCACAGAGTTTGCTTCTGGAGAAAAAAAACGCCGTAGTGCAGCAAGCCGACAAGAGCCGGGGCCCCTCAGTGTTTCTACCCGTTTGAGGTGAGAACACAGGAGGAAACCGGCTCTACACGTAGGCTATAGAATCTAGCGAACGTGTTAGGTGTCGCCCAGCCCGCAGCTCTACAGATGTCTGACAGCGAGGCACCAAGGTAAGCCAAGGTGATGGCATCCACTATCCAGTGGGCCATCCTCTGCTTGGAGACAGCCTTTCCCTTCTGCTGGCCTCCGTGACAGACAAAGAGCTGATCTGAGGTCCTAAAGCTTTGAGTTCTATCCACGTAGATCCGCAGGGCGCGGACGGGACAGAGCAAAGCTAGGGCTGGGTCTGCCTCCTCCGGGGGCAGTGCTTGCAGGTTCACCACCTGGTCCCTGAAGGGAGTGGTAGGAACCTTGGGCACATAGCCAGGCCGGGGTCTTAGTACCACGTGGGCGTCGCCCGGCCCAAACTCTAGGCATGAATCGTCGACCGAAAATGCCTGCAGGTCCCCTACCCTCTTGATGGAGGCCAATGTAGCCAACAGCAAAGTCTTCATAGAGAGAAGCTTTAGCTCTGCTGACTGCAAAGGCTCAAATGGGGCATTCTGAAGTGCTCGGAGCACCAGAGTAAGATCCCAAGAGGGTATGGAGGGGGGAAGAGGAGGATTTAACCGTCTCGCCCCCCTAAGGAACCTGACGACCAGGTCGTGCTTACCAACCGTCTTACCATCTACCTCAAACTCGTTGTTGTGCTCCTCAAACCATCCCTGAACCATTTTTACTTTGTGGCGGGGCGCATTATCCTGCTGAAAGATGCCACAGCCCAGCCTTCGCTCCCCATGTGCATCAATGAGCCTTGGCCGCCCATGACCTTGTTGCCGGTTCACCACTATTCCTTCCTTCCCACTGTTCCTGCCTAATCGGTGTATGGCACAATACAGAAGAAAATATCTGCTGCTACTTCTGTTGCATTGTGACTCTAATGTAGTCTGACATCAGCATCAGATATCAGTTGACCAAACAGAGTTATTCGCTGATTAATTCAGTAACGTCTCGGTTACGTATGTATCCCTCGTTCCCTGAAGGAGGGAACGGAGACGCCACGTCGGAGTACCGACGAATAGGAATCTCGCTCGCGAGAGCCAATCTACTTCGAGTGAAACTAAACGAGCCAATGCACATTGGCATGCAATGATTGCACCAGGTGTTCATGCCACGCATCACGGGTATAAATGAGACACAGTTGCTTGCATCAATTCAGCCTTTTGCTGAGGAGCCGAGTAGGTAGCCAGCACCCCAGCAGGGTACAGAGGACATGGCGACGGGACGTGGCGTCTCCGTTCCCTCCTTCAGGGAACGAGGGTTACATACGTAACCGAGACGTTCCCATTCAGTTGGTCACTCTCGACGCCACGTCGGAGTACCGACGAATAGGAATCCCTACCAAAGCGCCATGGCCTCTGCCCCCCTCCAGTGCCCTGTGTGAGCCACCTGAGCTCTTACCTGATGAGACGGGGCTCACACCGGGAAGACCATCACTGCTGTTCCGCATGACCCGCTCAGTGATTATTGGATAACACTGGGAAAGCGTGCCAAACTGAAGGGGAACGCTGCGGAGCCCACATCGTACCCCGAAGGAGTTATGTAGGAGTACAGGCTGAGCCGTAGCCCGCGACAGAGAGAGGGGGCTCAATCCCATTGAAGGGAAGGCTCTCCCAAGGGAAAGACACGGGCTTCCCGTAGGAGCGACCGTGGACAGATATATGGGATCCCCGCAGGGTCACTCATATAACCCAAGCCCAATACCGGTTCTCAAGGATTCAGCGGCAAGGGGCCTGATTCGAGACGCTTCGCCACGTCCGGCACCGAGGGTGATGGAGGACTCACAGAGTTTGCTTCTGGAGAAAAAAAACGCCGTAGTGCAGCAAGCCGACAAGAGCCGGGGCCCCTCAGTGTTTCTACCCGTTTGAGGTGAGAACACAGGAGGAAACCGGCTCTACACGTAGGCTATAGAATCTAGCGAACGTGTTAGGTGTCGCCCAGCCCGCAGCTCTACAGATGTCTGACAGCGAGGCACCAAGGTAAGCCAAGGTGATGGCATCCACTATCCAGTGGGCCATCCTCTGCTTGGAGACAGCCTTTCCCTTCTGCTGGCCTCCGTGACAGACAAAGAGCTGATCTGAGGTCCTAAAGCTTTGAGTTCTATCCACGTAGATCCGCAGGGCGCGGACGGGACAGAGCAAAGCTAGGGCTGGGTCTGCCTCCTCCGGGGGCAGTGCTTGCAGGTTCACCACCTGGTCCCTGAAGGGAGTGGTAGGAACCTTGGGCACATAGCCAGGCCGGGGTCTTAGTACCACGTGGGCGTCGCCCGGCCCAAACTCTAGGCACGAATCGTCGACCGAAAATGCCTGCAGGTCCCCTACCCTCTTGATGGAGGCCAATGTAGCCAACAGCAAAGTCTTCATAAAGAGAAGCTTTAGCTCTGCTGACTGCAAAGGCTCAAATGGGGCATTCTGAAGTGCTCGGAGCACCAGAGTAAGATCCCAAGAGGGTATGGAGGGGGGAAGAGGAGGATTTAACCGTCTCGCCCCCCTAAGGAACCTGACGACCAGGTCGTGCTTACCAACCGTCTTACCATCTACGTGGTCATGATAGGCGGATATCGCAGCAAAATAGACTTTGAGGGTGGAGGGGGACAGCCTACGCTCCAACCCGTGCTGCAGGAAGGAAAGCACAGACGTGATCGAGCATCTTCGGGGGTCTTCTCGGCGAGAAGAACACCACTCGACGAACAGGTTCCACTTCAGGGCGTAGGCCTGTCTTGTAGACGGTGCTCGCGCCGAAGTGATGGTGTTAACTACCCCTTGGGGTAAGTCACCTAGAACGTCCGCGTCCCGTCCAGGGGCCAAACATGAAGCTTCCACAGGTCTGGACGCGGGTGCCACAGGGTGCCCCGTCTCTGAGTTAGAAGATCCTTCCTCAGAGGAATCGGCCAAGGAGGGGCTGTCATGAGGAGCATAAGTTCTGGGAACCAGGTCCGGGTGGGCCAGTACGGCGCCACTAGCAGACCACCTTGTCGGTTGATATACGCAACGGTCTCAGTGTTGTCCGTGCGGACCAGTACATCTTTGCCCCGTAACCGCCCTTTGAGGCGGCTCAGAGCAAGATGTACCGCTAGCAACTCGAGGCAGTTGATGTGCCAATGCAGGTGCGGGCCCGTCCAAACTCCTGACAATGCATGCCCGTTGTATGTGGCTCCCCAGCCCATGGCAGAGGCATCCGTGAAAACCACAGCATGCCTGGACACCTGTTCCAGGGGCACTCCGGCCCGAAGGAACGAGGGGTCTGACCATGGGCTGAAGGATTGGCGGCAGGCCGGTGCGATGCTCACCCGGTGAGATGCGCGTTGCCACGCCCATCTCGGGACTCGGCCGTGTAGCCAATCCTGAAGCGGACTTACTGCCGCAGCGGCTGCCATATGCCTCAGGAGCCTCTGAAAATGTTTCAGTGGAACCGCCATCCTGCCCTGAAACGTGTTCAGGCAGTTCAGCATCGACTGGACGCGCTCCTCTGTGAGGCGCCATACCGAGAAAAGAGATCCTCTGCACGGGGGCGAGTTTGCTCTTCTCCCAGTTGACCCGAAGACCCAACTGGCTGAGGTGTCTGAGCACCAGGTCCCTGTGTTCGCACAACTGATCCCTGGACTGTGCTAGAATGAGCCAGTCGTCGAGATAGTTGAGGATGCGAACGCCCTGTTCTCTCATGGGCACAAGGGCCCCCTCCGTGACCTTCGCGAAGACACGGGGGGACAGGGCCAGCCCGAAGGGCAGGACTTTGTACTGATATGCTCGACCCTCGAACACAAAGCGCAGGAACGGCCTGTGTCGAGGAAGAATCGAGACATGAAAGTACGCGTCCTTCAGGTCGATCGCTGCAAACCAATCTTGGGGACGGATGCACTCGAAAATGCGTTTCTGCGTGAGCATCTTGAACGGTAGCTTGTGGAGGCTCTGATTCAGGACTCGCAGGTCCAAGATTGGTCGTAACCCACCGGTTTTCTTGGGTACTATGAAGTACGGACTGTAGAAGCCGGTCTTCATATCGGCTGGAGGGACCGGCTCTATGGCTTCCTTCGCCAGTAGGACTGATATCTCTGCACGCAGGACATGGGCATCTGCAGCTTTCACCGAAGTGAAGAGGACGCCATTGAACCTGGGGGGGGCGCCGGGCGAACTGAATCGCATAGCCGAGCCTGATGGTCCGAATGAGCCAACGAGACGGACTGCGGAGCTCTAGCCAGGCTCACAGAGACCGTGCAAGCGGGACCATAGGGACCACTGGCATACCCACCGTGGGGCAGCGAGGTGGAATGCAGGTACCAGGCTGGGGCGGCTGTCTCGTGGAGGCGGCCCACAGCGGGGTGTGAGTGTGCTGTGCAACACTTACCTGATTCCACCTGAGGGCAGGAGGGACGCGGGGAGGACGTCCACTGCTGCCTGCTGGCAAGGGGGGAGGATGAGTGTGGTCCGGCGTTTAACCGGCCATCACTCTCCGCACCTCCTTGGGACCCAGAGATGGAGGAAATTGCTCTTTTATTGAAAATTTGGAACAGAAACAAAACAACAGAAACAACAGAACCAACAGAAACGGAACAGAAACGGAACAGAAACAAAACGGAACATAAGATTCTCCACCCGGCCCTCCTCTGGGGGATGGAGCGGTGCGGTCACCGTCTCCTGAAGAGCAATCCTCCCCATCTCCGGGTCGCCTGTCTCTGGGCCGCTTGCCCTTACTTTTGCCAACCCTCTTCTTGGCAGGGGCCTGGACGGGCGGGGCGCCGACATGTCATGCGCCGACATGTCATCTCCAGAGAATTCTGACCCTCCCTCCGATGCAGCGATGGACATCTGGTGTGCCTCGTGGATGGCCCAGCCCGTTCCAACGGAAGCTCAACTGGCTGCAGAGTGTGTGAGGAGTGAGGGTTCCCCAGGGGTTGGTTCCCTGGGGGAAGCGCGCTCACCGTAACTCTCAAATCACCCGTGCGAGACGGAGTCTAGACCGCAACTCTGAGATGATCATGTTCCCGCAGTGAGAACATGAATCATCCACCAGCGCTGCCTCAGCGTGCTGAACGCCCAAACACGAGATACAGCGCTGGTGACCATCCCTCTGTGACAGGTAACCACCGCATCCAGAAACGCACAGAAAGAATGTCATCTTGAAAAAGACGCAAGCTCTTTCTGTGTTGCTCTTTTAGAGGATCGCTCTCCTTGGTGCTGAAGCATGCAGGGGGGAGGGGTCGCGGCGACACAGTCAGGGAATAGTGCTGCCTGACGTGCGCGCTCTCTCTCACCGGACGTTCTCTACCAGCCGTAAGAACGGCTTTTTAGCGCTCTCCACCAGGCGCACCGAACCAGCTGTGAGAACAGCCCTTGTGTTTGCTCTCACGAGAAAAAAAGAGAGATGATCGTAGAACCACACGACCCGCTGCTGTGCCGTCACACCAACACCGACTGAAGAGTGCTTCCAAAAGGGCAGGCTTCCAGTCAGGACTGCAAAGTAGGTGAGTGATGTCTAGCATAACCAGATACCACTCGGCTCCGAAGCAAAAGGTTGATTTGATGCAAGCACCTGTGTCTCATTTATACCCACGATGCGTGGCATGAACACCTGGTGCAATCATTGCATGCCAATGTGCATTGGCTCGTTTAGTTTCACTCGAAGTAGATTGGCTCTCGCGAGCGAGATTCCTATTCGTCGGTACTCCGACGTGGCGTCGAGAGTGACCGTCTGAATGGGAACCCTTTTTACAGATAACATTGTTAACATGTTAACATACATATCGTCGCTGTCCGATGAAACTCACGTATGTCCAAAACGCTTACTTTTCAGGAAGTGAAAAAAACACTGTATTTCAAAAGCAGTTGAATGTAGCGTTGTCATACTTGGTACGGCATCTTTACATGTAACCATATTCTTACCAGTGTAATGATATAATCCACATTTGACCAAAATTGAGTTTAAATGGACATACGTGCATATTTTACAGTAACGGTGGTCGATACGCGTTCTTCCGATCATTAATTAGAATGGCAAAGTCGCGTTTCAGCAGAGGAATACGTGAGGAATACAGAGGAATACATGCTGGATATTCTCAGCCTCTGGCAAGCGGTGATAGCAGTATGAGTGAGGCATGTTCTAGTGACAATCATGACAGTAGCATTACAGGCTATAATTTGTTCAGTTTGACTGAGAAAAAAAGGCTGAATCTTATCAAAGAGACCGAGTTTATTTACATACTAGCAAGCAAACTAATCTGTGAAGAACTAGATTAGAACTAAACTGCGGAGAGCTTCAATGTCGTACTATCGGCTATCCAGTGCTGAGCTTCGATGAAACAACTTCACGATACCAGCGAGACCGGCGAGATGCTTCCACAGGGCGGGAGATACGCGGCGTGATTGACAGCTTTGACACCAAATGGATATACATGAAAATCAGATGACATGATTTCACAACTTTTCATTGGCCATTTAGATATGTGACGCATACTGTATACGGAAATGAACCTGGACATTCAATCCGTCGAAAAATCTCAAAATCGGCAAAATGGGCATACGTGGTTTTCATCGGACAGCGACGATATATTGCTTTATGCTGACAATACGCCTATCAAAATGTATACTCACCTAAAGGATAATTAGGAACACCTGTTCAATTTCTCATTAATGCAATTATCTAATCAACCAATCACATGGCGGTTGCTTCAAAGCATTTAGGGGTGTGGTCCTGGTCAAGACAATCTCCTGAACTCCAAACTGAATGTCAGAATGGGAAAGAAAGGTGATTTAAGCAATTTTGAGCGTGGCATGGTTGTTGGTGCCAGTCGGGCCGGTCTGAGTATTTCACAATCTGCTCAGTTACTGGGATTTTCACGCACAACCATTTCTAGGGTTTACAAAGAATGGTGTGAAAAGGGAAAACCATCCAGTATGCGGCAGTCCTGTGGGCGAAAATGCCTTGTTGATGCTAGAGGTCAGAGGAGAAATGGGCCGACTGATTCAAGCTGATAGAAGAGCAACTTTGACTGAAATAACCACTCGTTACAACCGAGGTATGCAGCAAAGCATTTGTGAAGCCACAACACGCACAACCTTGAGGCGGATGGGCTACAACAGCAGAAGACCCCACCGGGTACCACTCATCTCCACTACAAAAAGGAAAAAGAGGCTACAATTTGCACGAGCTCACCAAAATTGGACAGTTGAAGACTGGAAAAATGTTGCCTGGTCTGATGGGTCTCGATTTCTGTTGAGACATTCAGATGGTAGAATCAGAATTTTGCGTAAACAGAATGAGAACATGGATCCATCATGCCTTGTTACCACTGTGCAGGCTGGTGGTGGTGGTGTAATGGTGTGGGGGATGTTTTCTTGGCACACTTGTACCCATGTACCATGTACCCATCCTCTGATAGCTACTTCCAGCAGGATAATGCACCATGTCACAAAGCTTGAATCATTTCAAATTGGTTTCTTGAACATGACACCAGATCTCAACCCAATAGAGCATCTTTGGGATGTGGTGGAATGGGAGCTTCGTGCCCTGGATGTGCATCCCACAAATCTCCATCAACTGCAAGATGCTATCCTATCAATATGGGCCAACATTTCTAAAGAATGCTTTCAGCACCTTGTTGAATCAATGCCACGTAGAATTAAGGCAGTTCTGAAGGCGAAAGGGGGTCAAACACAGTATTAGTATGGTGTTCCTAATAATCCTTTAGGTGCGTGTATATGTGAACTTCACATATGAACACCTATACTTAAGTTATCATTATTTTTCAGATATTTCTTGAAAGCACACAGCACTGGAGAAATTAAACATACCAAGGCGCATATGTAGGACTTTAACATATGTAGGCATTACGTATGCATTTCCTACACCAACTCGTTCTTACCTGGTCCCTGTATTCACTTTTCCTGCAGGAATTGACCTAATAATGAATCATTTTGAAAGGGTTTCTATGGTGGAATCCAAGTAATATTCTATGTAAATGGAGAAACTCCCTTGAGACAGATATTGGAGAGAGAGAGAGAGAGAGAGAGAGAGAGAGAGAGAGACTTTTTTTTTATTTTTAAACAGCAATTTATTCTACCACACTGTAAAAAATGAAAAGTTGACTCAACTCAAAATTTCAAGGCAACTTGCTGCACAGCATTTTTGAGTTTACTCAACTTTGGACCAAGTTGTTCACTCAACCAAAATCACTTAGTAAAGTCACAGGACTCTTTTTTGTTCAGCTAACACAGTTTTTTGAGTTTAAACGACTTGTAATTCCTTGTTGGCGTGTTTCAACAAATTATGTTATGTGAACATTTCTCAACCCAAATTACTGAGTAAAGTCACAGAAATCTTTTTTGTTCAGCTAACACAGTTTTTTTAGTTAAAACGACTTGTAATTCCTTGTTGGCGTGTTTCAACAAATTATGTTATGTGAACCTTTTTTTGTGAGTTGTACGGACAAAGATGTTTTGTTCTAGTTAGCATTTACATAAAATAAAATAAAACTATAACTGCAGTTTTCAAGTTGTTTATTATACTGAATATTGAAAAAAATACAAACAAAGTCAAATAATAGCAATCTTTTTTAACAGAAAAAAATGAGTCGATAAATAAAAAAACAATCCTGGAAAATGTCAAAAAACTAAAAAAAGATAACTGAATTATCACTTTTAACCTTTTAAAATGTAAAGGTTTTGACTATTTCTTAGAATGCTTAAAACATTAAAACACCAATACACAACAATAAATTGTTTTTAGTACTGCAACTTTGCAGTTCAACACTGGATGGTCTGCCCACCTTTCAACAATGTAACATTGTCCACAATGTCAACATATTCACTAAAATATACACTGCAATCAGCATTATTTTTTTTCCAAAAAAAAGGGAAAAAAAGTACTAATACAAATGAAATTCAAATAAAATAACATACAAATAAAATGAAAATAAAGAATATGAAAATATGAAAAATAAACATACAAACAAAAAATTAAAATGACATTGTAAGACATTCACATTTCAACAATCCCTTTGATTAATGAACATTTTAACATTAAGATGCTAATATATAATTCAAAAGATGCTCACATCAAAATGTAAACGTTCCCAGCAAGTTTAGTTTTCAGAGACTACCCTTGCAGAGCAGAAAGTGCCATAACTTTTTATTTCCATAACACCAAAAAAAATAAACCTTCTTAAAACATTTCCGAACATAATTGAACAATTCAGAGTTCAACAATCCTTTTTTTCAAATTTTAATATTAAAGGGACAGTTCACGGAAAAATAAAAAATTCTGTCATCCTTTACTCATCCTTAAGTTGTTCCAAACTGGTATAAATTTACTAAGACAACGGTGGCCTAAATCAGCCTGGTTACAAACTCTTCAAAATATCTTCTTTTGTTTTCAACAAAACAAATGAATTTATACCAGCTTGGAACAACTTGAAGGTGAATAAATGACAGAATTTTAAATTTTTCAGTGAACTATATCCCTTCAAGATACTGCCCACACAAGATTTTAATGTTCACAGCAAGAGTTTAGTTTTCAAGGACTGTACCCTTGCAGAGCAGTGCGTACCCATTTCCATAAACACCTTCTCGATTACCTCAAAAGTATATTTGAGTTCTTTTGGGTATTCAAAATCCAAGGCGTAGATAAGGCCAAACAGGCAAGAAAGAGCAGATGGTAGGTCTGAAATGTCTTTCAGAACAATTGCCTCCTCCAAAACAACAGCAAAGTTTGTAAAGGATGGCAGCGCGCTAGGGGCGACATCATCCTCAGTTACAGCAAGAATTCCCATTTTCATCCCTCTGGTCTGTCTGTCTGCTGGAGATGTGTCCTAATGAAACAACAAATACATCATTATCAGCTTGTCTCAGTTTTGTATCTTTTTTATTTAGAAAAACAACTTATTACATGAAACAATCAAGTAAAATAGTTTTGCAATGTACATACTCAACTGTCCTTTTGTATGTTAATAAAAGTTTTGAATCCAATTGACCTACATTGTATGAAAAAAACACCTAACACATACTTCATATCTTTGTATTCTATAGTGGTTGGAATGTAACAGTTTGATATAATATACATGATAAAAGGTTGCATATTCTTTTAATAATGCTAATTTATATTTAATTGCATCATTTATCATTTACCGAATGCAAGTGAATGATGACTGTCAGTGAGGCTGTCATTGATCATAATGATCATAAAGAACAATGTATTGAAATATACTGATTAATGCTAAATTCAATCATCCTAAAATAAAAAAAATCAAATCAAATCAGAATCAATTTGCAATGCAAAAATTAACTACCCTTTCCCACTAAACAAAGTCATGTCCAGAAAACGTGTTGTCAATGTCTGTGTCACTAAAGTTGTACATTGAAAAGATGTCCACTGAGCAGCCAGAATTATAACTTAGCAGCTGTAATTCACACATCTTTGGATTGTGAAGGAGACCAGATCTGAAGGAAAGAATTTCTGGCTCAGCTGGGACTTGAACCAGTACCCTTCTTGCTGTAAGGAGACCATGGGTGCGTCTCAATCAGCTCCTTAGTTCAGTAGTCTGGGCACTGATCAAGGCAAGTCAATGGGATGACTCCCTGATCAGTGCCC
The DNA here is from genome assembly GCA_023566225.1 of Romanogobio albipinnatus. Taxonomy (NCBI): domain Eukaryota; kingdom Metazoa; phylum Chordata; class Actinopteri; order Cypriniformes; family Gobionidae; genus Romanogobio; species Romanogobio albipinnatus. The sequence continues at coordinate 20,499,101 of CM042255.1, read as the reverse complement.
AGACTACTGAACTAGGGATCTGATTGAGACGCACCCAGTATTTCCCACTGAGCCACTTGTGCTGCCCTTTGCAGACAATTTTTTTTTAATGTTTACTTGTAAAATTAAATAAATACATTTACATCTACAAAACTGTTTAAAAAATAAGCTGAAATTTACAACATGCACGGCAAAATCATCAGAGAACACTGATCTGTGTTTATACGAGTCCAATCTACACAATCTTAAAAGAAACACTGAAACAGTGCTTAAGTTAATGAGATAATAAACGATCAACTAACTCAGGGGTGTCCAATCCTGCTCCTGGAGGGCCGCTATCCTGCAGAGTTTTGCTGCAACCCAAAAGAAACACACCGTAACCAGCTTATCAAGCTCTTACTTCCAGCAGGTGTGTTGAGGCAAGCTGGAGCTAAACTCTGCAGGACAGTGGCCCTCCAGGACCGAGTTTGGACACCCCTGAACTAACTGATAGATGATGAGGATTTGATAATTGATGAAAATTTCAATTGCAAATAAAATACATTAAATCTCTCAAGATCTCAGCAGAGGACAATTAAACAACTCCACAAACAGTACTACCAGCTTCACTTATTACTAACCAGGTCGACTATTTCTGTCAGACATCTACTGAAGCTCTTATTGAGAATTAAAAGAGGTTTAGATGTTGATGTTTACGTTTAATTTGAAGTCACCATCGTGGTGGACAGTGTTTGCTTCAGTTGGGCTCTTGGTCCTCGTACTTCTTCTATTAGCTTTTTTTTGGGCTGCTGTGATTTTGTTCATTAGACACAATTGGTGTGGCAAAGAAAGCCAAGATAAAGCAGAATCAGGTGTTATCAGCTTCTTGTTGATAACAAAAACATCACGAAGCAAACATCTAATGTCCTATGTTTAATTGTGTGTATATTTGGTATTTATAGCTGCCAACCTTGTTTAACTGCAGTATTGACACCAATAGCATTAAAATGATCACTGATGTTTGATGAAGTATATCATGAATTCACACACAGACATCACAATTTTAGAAGTGAAACACAATGGTGAGAATCAAAACAAAAGCTTCACACTGCAATACATGATAGGTGGTTTCATAGTACAAAACTCATCCTTGATTCCCAAGCTTTTTATTTTTTATTGTCAAAACTTGTTGTGATTCATATCCAAAATCTTAATATTTGTGTGTGACTATATGAAACACTTGCTCAAACATGTTCTTTTTATCCACTTTCAGGATACATGATCATTTTAATGCTATTGGTGTCAATACGGCAGTTAGGCAAGGTTGGCAGCTATAAATACAAAATATACACAAAATTAAAAATAGAACATTAGATGTTTGCTTTGTGATGATTCGGTTATCAACAAGAAGCTGATAACACATGATTCTGCTTTATCTTGGCTTTCTTTGACACAACAATTGTGTCTCGTGAAATATACAAATAATTTTAATAGCACGGCCATTCAAAACCTGAGGGTCTACCGTGGATGTATCAATGACAATCATTTTGGGCAGGAATTAATATAAACACAGATCAGTGTTCACTGAGGATTTTGCTGTGCGTGTTGTACATTTCAGCATCTATCCAAAGAGTTTTGTACCTGTAAATGCATTCATTTCATTTTATTTTACATATAAACATTAAAAAAATAGTAATGGGAAACATTGTGACTTATGTGACAAAGACTTTTAAAATGATGTCTTCTGGAGTTTTTTCTCCTAAGGTTAAGTGGCAATACGTTGTCAAGACTTTATATCTGCAGAAGAATTAATGAAACAGACTCACCAGACATTTTCTGAACAGTGCAGAAGGATCTTCACGAAGAAACAAAGGGAGACCTTCCAGAACTGCTTGCTTTCTTTGATTCCCAATATTTGAAGTCTGAAAAAATGTGTAGCATACAAATAACTGATAAAGATGTAATTTCACGTTGTGTGCCAAAGCATAGGACCTTGAGTTTAAATGTATGCTTAATTTGTAAAGTAATAAACATCTTATAATGAGCCAATTAATTGACTCCTTAAAAAAAGTATATAGTAAATCCTTTCAATCTTTTTAGCAATGTTATTCTAAATTCAGCATTTAGTTTCATCAGCCCATGTTTACTTGAGAAATACACAATCAGTTTCCTCCTAAAAACAGTGAGAATATGCTATTTTCTGCAAATAAAACAAAAGGGATCGGATAAATCATACAGTTTAGAGGTTACACATCGTTGTCATTTACATGTTACCTGTTGATCAAGCTTGTTAAGAAGATCTTCCATCTCTTTTCCAAAAGCCCCCTGTCTTGCTCTGTACAACTTCAGAAGTTGTGGTGTATGTTGGTGCAGCGATGATCTGAATGTATCAAGGAGGTCCACATTGGTAATGCGTTTGAACTCATTACCTATCTAATGAGAGAAAAAAACAGTTATCAGCTCTAAAATTGTTTAACAAACATTGTGGCAAGCAGGACCAGGCAGAGGGACCGTGAGAGCGGAACGAGGCCGGGCGTGAGTGATAATGAGGCCTGGTCGCCTCTCGTCCTTCACTGTCGTTGCTCCTCCTTTTATGCCACTGAGCTCCTCCGTGAGCCACGAGAGCGGTGCAGTGCACAGGTGGCGCTCATTATCACTCACGCCCGGCCACTCTCACGGTCCCTCTGCCTCGTCCTGCTTGCCACAAACATAAAAACATCACAAAATTAACCTCAATTATAAAGACTACTACAGCTAAATACTTCCTGTTATGACTATTACTTTTACCTCATTCGGAAGAAACAGGGCAGGCCATCGTTTCAGCACCTCAGAAACCATTGGCACCACTTCTACAATCTCTTTTCGCCGAAGTGAAAATGTCAGGCTCATTTTCTGACTGATGATGGTCTCATTTTTAGTCCTCTTCTTTAGTTCCTCTACCAATATGAGTCTTTCCTCCTCCAGTGTATCATCAGATTGGCCTGAAGGATGATCCGGTAAGTAATTAACCTCTCCTCGTTTGGCCTTTTTCAGAGAATTTCTCCTGTCTTCATCATCTCCCCCACCTCTTTTCCTGTTGATACCAACTTCATGGCAACCAGCTGATCGCAGTTTTGACCTGTAATTCCCAAGTTTGTATTTTAGGCTCATTTTCCACCCATCATATCCTTTGCCCGTACCTGGCTCTGTAAGGCAGGGATGCTTCAACACAAGAGCAGAAGCAACTGTTTCAATTTCCTCTGGGTGTGGGTATGCTTTAAGAGCAAATATTGCCTCTGCTATTTTCTCCAAGATGTGCGACTTCATTTCTCTTTGAAGAATTAAAGCCTTGTTTGTTTGTTCATAAACCTCATTTGCTTTACGAAGCCTCAACTCAACATCATAAGAGAAAGTCGGAATTGGAAAAGGTGATGGCCACTGCAATGAAGTTCTCATATGGCTCTGAACGATGGTTGATGGGCTCTGGGAGGAAGACGTTGACACACTGGCAGTGTCAAGAGAAGACACAGATTGTGTATCTGACTGCTGAAGCAAAGATAAATCTTTTTCCCACACAATTTTTAACACTGCCCTCTCAGCAGGCAGTTCAGAAATGTCTGTTAAATTGCACAGTTCATTTCCAAAGTCAGGGTCCTCATATTGTATCAAAAAGTCTTCCTGAATCTCCAACTTTGATTTTAGTTCTGCTATTAAATTATCCACCGAGTCAGGCAGTTGTGGAAGTTGGACCTTCCGAATGTTTTGGGGTGAGATGAAGACCCGAAGCCACATTATCTGAGGGGACAAGAAACCATAAACATGGCATAATTATAACTTTATATGGCAAGCTTTGCAAACTATGCAAAAAAAACACATTCAAGTAATTTTTTAATTGTTTACAAGAATGGTTTATATAACTTGCTTACCTTTTAATGCAGAAGAAAGACTTTCAGAGATACCAGGAGCTTTCCTGATACTTTATATGCTTGGAGTGGACCAAGGTCATTCAATGATTCAGGATCCAGAATCACTATCTCAGGATGTATGTTTTCAACAAGCTCGAAGGACCTGTAATGTTCCAAATACCAAGATGAAAGTTTGTCAGATATAAATGACACACTGTTGTCAACAACCATAATGCTGACAATCCTATAAAATTCTGGCAAACCACTGCACTGCCCAGCAGAAATGATCATGTCCTTAACATATCGGACACCTTGTAAGCGTATATCAGAGCTTAAAGAAACGGTGTTCTGTTGAGGATACATTTTTGTGACTGCTGCCTTCAGTGTTGTATCTAATGAACCTGTCTCAACCACTTTAAGTTTCTCAACATATAACTGTGGCTTGAAGAGAGAGTGTCCATCTAGAAAATAAGCAAACATTTGCTGATGCTTTGTTGCAAGCGAGAGAAGCACGTTCTTGAAATTGTGAGTATCGTGCACAACTTTTTTAAAGAAACTGTGCTTTGCCTCGAATCTAATTGTCCATAATTCCACTAACGGCCCAAAGCAGCGGATCAGGTGTGGATAATGATCGACGAAGTGATGTTTTGGTCGTATGTTGAAATCAGGAAAAGTCTCTGCAAGTAATTTACGATGTTCTGCTATTTTACTCTCCAAATAGCACAATGTCTCATCTGAGAACTTTGTAGATACAACCAATTCTACAATGTCTTTGAGGTCCATCAAAATCTCCCATGCAGGGTCATTTTCTGGGATTCTGCTGCCAATCATGAGAGGGAGTAATCGCAACAGTGTCCAGTTTTCATGTCCGTTGCCACCGATTGTTCCTTTTGCAAAGCTTGTTTTGGGAATTTTCTGAGGTTTATTCACACGATCTGCATACTTGTAGGGAAATGACTTGATCCGACTATTCAGTTCCTCAAGTGATATGAATCGTTTTGAAATCAAGTCCTTCAGACAGAGAGATAATTCAAGAGGGACGATCCCTTCAAAAAAGTCGTGTAAAACATCGGCAGGAAATCCTGTAATTGGGTGAAAGTATGACAAGTGCTTGCTCAGAGCACACTCCTTTTTCACACCATTCAAACTACGGAGCTGGTCGTCATTCTGAAGTTCCTTCAGCAGCGAGTCGTGTTGTTCTGGAGTTCTTAACCGAAAATCTTCAGGCTCAGTGCTGGCAATTTGTTTATGACTTATTAGGCAGAATCTGCAAAAGTTGTCAACAATGAAGCTTTCTTGGAAGCCTGCAAGGCCATGTGCTCCAAGGTTATCGGCACAGACACAAAACACAGTTCCTTTCACATACTGCTGTAGAGCCAGAACAAATATCCCCACTTGTTCCAGAGTCTTTATATCCTTCACCAATGGATCAAGGAACCTCTCATAACCAAACAATCGCACATCATCAGTCTTTCCAAGAACTGCTAGATTAATTAAATTTAGACTTGAGCGACATTTTGAAGCCAAATTCAGAATGACCCAATATACAGCGGTAACTTTATGAATCTTTCTTGAGGTGCCGAGAGGGTTGCAGACTTCAAAGTCATCTATGTATAAACCCAAAGCTATGCCACTTTCTTTTTCACCTAAAAGTTTGTTCTCCTTGTAATATCTTCCATCCTGAAAAGACTTGTATTGGCCAGGCAAAGACTCTTGATCAAACACAACATTGTCCAAAATCTGTTGATGACCAAGTAAACACTCCAGCTGCTTTGCAATTGAAACATAGACGTAAGCATTTTTTTGTGTCCTGTCATACAAATATTCAATAGGTTCGATCAGTTCAAACTGCTCCTTAAAATACAAATTTCTTCTGTAATCTGTACTGAATTTGCCTTGTGCTGAAGTTGTTACAAAAAGAGGATTTGTTTGAAAAAGTGCATCTGTAATGTCTTGCACAACCTGATTATTATCTGTTACAATGTTATGCTTGGCAAGAATCTCCCTAATTGTATCAAGAGCATAACACTTAGAAAAATCTAAAATATCATGTAACTGCTCCACTATTTTCTGTATTGCACTTTTAGAAATATGCAACACTGTTTGCATAGAAAGAAAAAGTTGCGCAACTTTACGCTCAAGTATATCAACATCAACACTTTCTGAGTCCTCTTCTCTCCTTTCTACAGGCTCTTGTGATGAGGTTGCAGGTTCAAGATCATCGTTTAACTCTGTCTCTGTGTCAACAAAGAGTTCTCCTGATTCCTTATTTACTAATCTGAAATCTTTTGTGGTGTGATTTTTATGTTTTCTTGTTCTGTGACTGCTAAAGCTAGAACGATTGTTGGTTTTAAATGTGCATCTCTGGAAGGGGCACAGGACAGTTTCTCTATTTTGTAGATGTCTTCCAAGGTGAGCAAAGAATTGGGTTTCAGTACAAATCTCGTTAAAATCACACAAGTCACACCAAAATGTCAAATTTTCTTGATGTTTTCTGCTTCTGTTGTGTATTCTTGTAAGATGTGATTTAAGTGAACTTCGGGTTTTAAAGGTGCAAACACAGTTGTCATGAAAACAATTCCAATTTACTCCTCCTCCATGTCTCAGTCTTGTGTGTTTTAGAAGGACATCTTGAGAAGAGTGGGCAAATTTGCAAATTTTACATTGCATGCGTTAAGCTCTGAAACCTGAAAACCAAAAACATGGCCACTAAATAAGTTTATAGCTATTACTGACCAATGTATGTTATGCTATGGTGTACAGGCAATATATGATGTACACCAATATATCTATATTATATAAACTTATTTCCAAAAAAGAATACAAAAATTATAAATCTTATCGCGCACCTTTTAAAAGAAGAGTTAAGCGTATTACACAGTCTTACACCATGTCTACGCCGAACACGACAAAAGACAATAAACTCATTAAGAACAAGACATTTGTAGCTTCGCACCGCTTACACTGATTATAATGGATTCATATTGTCTTTTGTCATGTTGCATCTCTCACGTGCGATGTTGACGAACACGCTTATTTTTTTGGGACTTTAGCTTATTCCCCGTATCCCCCAGAGTTAGATAAGTCCATACATACCATTCTCATCTCTGTGCGTGCCATAACTCTGTCTGATGCATCCACCGCTAGCCTAGCTTAGCACAAAGACTGGAGGTAAACGGCTCCAGCTAGCCGACTGCTCAATAAGTGACAAAATAACACCAACATTTTTATTTACATGTTGTGATGTGTATAGTTAAATCGTGTACTAAGACCAATGGAAAATGAAACGTTGCGATTTTCTAGGTCGATATGGCAAGGAACTATACTCTCATTCCTGCGTAATAATCCAGGAACTTTGCTGCCGTACCATGGGTGCAACGGCGCAATGATATTTCACAGCGCCTGAAAATAGGCTAACTTCCATCAATGTGACAACCTGCTTACACAGAGAGAGGGCTGGATACTATTTTCAGGCGCTGTGTAATATCATTGTGCTGCTGCACCCATGGTATGGCAGCAAAGTTCCTGGATTATTACGCAGGAATGATAGTATAGTTCCTAGTCATATCTGCCTAGAAAATCGCAACGTTTCATTTTCCGTTGGTCTTAGTACACAATGTAACTATACACATCACAACATGTAAATAGGAAAATGTTGGCGTTATTTTGTCACTTATTGTGCAGTAGGCTAGCTGGAGCCGTTTACCTCCAGTCTTTGTGCTAAGCTAGGCTAGTGGTGGATGCATCAGACCGAGTTATGGCACGCACGGAGATGAAAATTGTATGTATGGACTTATATAACTCTGGGGGATCCGGTGAATAAGATAAAGTCCCAAAAAGTTGGCCTGTTCCTTTAATATAAAAAATCCACTTTTTCATGCTTTTTCTGTGATCTAATAAACAACACATTTCACACATTTCTGATAACTGGTAAAAATAGTGATCTTGTAATGCTGCGTTCACACCAAACGCGAATGGATCGTTAAATTTGCGTCTAGTTGGACGCTTGAACATTTTGAATCCATTCGCACGTCCAGAGCGAATTTTGGACGCGCGTATAAATCGAGTGTTTGACGTGAAATAGACGTGCGTTCAAGGTGCTCCAGGAGAAATATGTCATAAAACACAACTATGTCTCTTTTCAATTTCATAAAAAAAATATATTAAACATTAATAGCCACACAAATGTGGTCCAGGCAACACACTACCTGGATTATCTTCACTGCATTTATATTTAAATATCCAAAAAAAAAAGTTATGAAACTTCTCTTTGCCCTCAGTCAAAACAATTTGGCAGGCAACAAATGATATATTCATGAGACCAAAGATCGCCTGTTAGATCTACACAAGAGGAATTATATATCATGTTTAACCACTACAGAGACATCAGAGCCAGCGGCAAACGCTAGAAGGACTGGCCGAGGAAAGGCTGCTCTCGCCGGGGTTAACGAGCACAGAGCGCACAGTGATCGCCTGGATCTCACAACTCCAAAACCGCAAGATACAATTTGCAAATAGGCGCTTTCTTTATAAATAAACCACAGATTTGAGCTTTAAAGAACTACATTCTCGCCTGAAAAAGTCTTAAAACTACATTTTGTGACACAATAACAGTATTTTTAAATGATGGGGATTCTCATCATGTCACTTAGCGAGTAGGCTTCTGATTGGTTAACGCAGCGCGAATAGACGCCAAAGTTCAGATCTTTCAACTTGGGCATCAGACGTGAATTCGCTTGAAATGCGTGAATGCACAAAAAGCACCACTTGGTCGTGCGAACGAGGCGAATTTGCGTCCTTTGCGCCACGCTAAAACGCGCCGCAGGAAATCCAGACGCACGTCAACGCGTGTTTGCATCGACTTAACATGGTAATCATTCGCTCCAGACGCTCTATTCGCGTTTGGTGTGAACGCAGCATAAGGCTCTATCATTCCAAGTGAATTCCGACGTCGTTTTCTGTGATGTAATAAACAACACAAATATATTTTTGAGTTAAGTCTACGAGACAAATTGCACATATTTACAATAACTGTGATAAATATAGCCTGAATTGCAAAACATGAAGTTAGATTTGTTAGACTGTATGTTAGATTGCATGTGTTAAACAAAATGCTTAATGATCTGATGTTTTACACATGAAGTTTGTCGTGATCTCGTACTGTATGGCGCTATCACTCCATGTGAGCTCAGACGGTGTTTTCTGAGGTAATAAACAACATGAATATATTTGTAGTTGAGTCTATATGAAAAAAATTGCACATTATTTCCAATAACTGTGATAAATATAGCCATTATAGCAAAACATGAAGTTAGATTTGTTAGTTAGATTGCATGTGTTAAACAAAATTCTTTATGATCTGATGTTTTACATACATTTTAACAATCTAACGAATATTATAAAATAAATAAAGATACTTACTTTAAACGATGAAGTTTGAAATGATGAAGTTTGTCGTGATCTCGTACTGTATGGCGCTATCACTCCATGTGAGCTCAGACGGTGTTTTCTGAGGTAATAAACAACACAAATACATGTAGTTGAGTCTATATGAAAAATCTACATTATTTCCAATAACTGTGATAAATATAGCCAGAATAGCAAAACATGAAGTTAGATGTGTTAGATTGCATGTTAGATTGCATGTGTTAAACAATGCTTAATGATCAAACTGATGTTTTACAAACATTTTAACAATCTAATGAATATAATAAAATTAATAAAGATACTTACTTTAAATGATGAAGTTTGTCGTGATCTCGTACTGTATGGCGCTATCATTCCATGTGAGCTCAGACGGTGTTTTCTGAGGTAATAAACAACACAAATATATTTTTAGTTGAGTCTATATGAAAAATCGCACATTATTTCCAATAACTGTGATAAATATAGCCAGAATAGCAAAACATGAAGTTAGATTTGTTAGATTGTATGTTAGATTGCATGTGTTAAACAATGCTTAATGATCAAACTCATGTTTTACAAACATTTTAACAATCGAATGAAATAAAATGAATAAAGATACTTACTTTAAATGATGAAGTTTGTCGTGATCTCGTACTGTATGGCGCTATCATTCCATGTGAGCTCAGACGGTGTTTTCTGAGGTAATAAACAACACAAATACATGTAGTTGAGTCTATATGAAAAGAATTGCACATTATTTCCAATAACTGATAAATAGCCATTATAGCAAAACATGAAGTTAGATTTGTTAGTTAGATTGCATGTGTTAAACAAAATTCTTTATGATCTGATGTTTTACAAACATTTTAACAATCTAAGTAATATAATAAAATGAATAAAGATACTTCCCACCCAGCACAAACACGTTGAAAAGACGTCGAAAAGACGACATTGCCAGACGTTTAAACAACGTTCAAATTTGGTTGAAAAGTGAAAGGTGAAAAGACGTCTTTTCAGGTCGTTGAAAAGACGTCTATAAAAGGACGTCCCATTTACGTCTAAATTTGGTTGAAAATGAAAGGTGAAAAGACGTCTTTTCAGGTCGTTGAAAAGACGACATTGCCAGACGTTTAAACAACGTTCAAATTTGGTTGAAAAGTGAAAGGTGAAAAGACGTCTTTTCAGGTCGTTGAAAAGACGTCTATACAAGGACGTCCCACTTATGTCTAAATTTGGTTGTAAAGTGAAAGTTTAAAAGACGCCTTTTCAGGCCTAATTTCAACCTAATTTAAATGCATGATTATATTTAATATTCATAATTACTGTCACAATAAGACAAGTCACAAAAGAGTACCGTTTATTGATACACTTTCCTGATCACATATTAAGCCTGCATTTGATCAAACATACTGTAAAAACCGTAATAGTGTGAAATATTACTATAAAAAATAACTTTTATATGAATACATTGTAAAATGTAATTTATTCCTGTGATCAAAGCTGAACTCTTCAGAGTCGCATGATCCTTCAGAAATCATTCTTGAGTTGATGCTCAAGAATCATTTATAAATATTATCAATGTTGAAAACAGTTGTGCTGCTGCATATTTTTGTGGAACAGATTTTTTTTTAACAATTTAAGTCTTTACTGTGACTTTTGATAAAATGAATCCATCTTTTCTATATAAAGATTTTTTTTTTTCTTCAAATATTAAAAATGTTTATAAAACAGAACAATGGCCAATTATAAAAACATTAGAATTCAATAAAGCGGTGTTCACCCAAAAATGAATTGTCATTAATGACTTACCCTCGTGTAGCTCCAAACCCATAAGACTTTTCTGCAAAAAAACTAATGAAGATATTTTTAGCAGATGCTTTGTGTGCACAAAAAGCGTCTTTATTCACAAATGATGTATCTTTGACGCATGTTCACAAGTGCACCTGCTCTCACAGCAACACAACACAGATGCATGGTGGTGAACATGTGTCAGATATACATTTTGTCAATAAAGATGCTGTTTTTTTTAGTGTACACAAAGCATTCATGTCGCTTCATAAAATCGAGGTTAAACCACTGGAGTCATATGGATTACTTTAATGATGTCTTTACTATCTTTCTGGGGTAAACTGTGAAATGGGGGAACATAAATCTCTCAGATTTCATTACAAAGATCTTCATTTGTGTTTCAAAGATGAACAAAAGTCTTACAGGTTTGGAACAACATGAAGGTGAGTGATGAAACATTTTGGTTAAATTGAATACATTAGGTAAATCAGACAACATCAATCATCTTCTTGTTCTTCTGCTCCTTCCACCATCCCAATCCTGAAGCTTCCACTTTGAATGCTTTAGCCTGGCTGTTTTTCTCCAGCATCTAAAGTGAGAAAGAAAACAATAACGGAAATGTAAATGAAAACAAAAAAACCCCCAAAAAACAATGGTTGTCCAAAATGTAAAGTATACACCATCACTGTTAGGGCATTTCCACCTCAGGGCACAAAAGACTGGAAACTGACTAATAGCATGAGAACAATTTACTCAAATGTTCAACAGTTTTGTTACTTTCTATACATTGCAAATGTTGCACAATTAAAATGACTATGCAAGTACTACAAAAAAGTAAACTGCTGAAATATTAAAAGGACAGTACACTAGAAATACGGCCATCTTGTACTCACCCTCATGTCATCACCAAAAATGGTATGATTTAAAAATGTATGGGTTTTCTGTCAATACAATGAAAGTCAACGGGACACAACATTGTTTTCATTGTATGGGCAAAACATTTCTTCAAATCTCAAATGGCTTTGTCTGTATTCCCCAGAAGAAAGTCATATATAGGTTTGGAGCAACATGAGGGTGAGTAAATGACAGAAACTTGTCAGAATGTCTTTGTTAACAGAATAACAATGATTTTAACTTCATGCATGAATATGTAGCTTTAACTTAACAGTAAAAGTGTAAAGGTGTAAAAGTTCTCGGCAAAAGAAAGCGAACTGTACCGCTTTCCACCCACGGTTTGGCATGTTCAGCACCGCGGTTCATCTCAAATCTGATGGCGCATTCGCATTTATAATATGTTTTTTTGAAAATAACAACACGTAAAACAGACAGAGTTAGGCTAATGTATGTTTTCATAAAGGGACTTTGGTATTACTCACCAGTCATATGGTTCATAATGTCTGGAGATGTTCTTCGACAGGAGTTTGCTCCATCTCTAGTGCACGGCCATCAGCCAGGAAGAATCTATACGCACATTAGTCAAAATTATTTAGTAGCCTATACAATGCCAGGTTTATTAGAAATAAACTACAGCAGAGGTGAAATGCAGAATAGAAAAAGAGTAATATACAGATATGCAAAAAAATTATCCTAAATTACCAGAATTTTCATTTTTAGGTTTACTTATTTAGTAATACTAAAACAGTGTAAACAATAAAAGCCTTTTTAAAAGAACAAAAAATGTGTGTGTGTATATATATATATATATATATATATATATATATATCATTTTGCAAAAGAAAATTACGAATGCATGGTGATATATATTTAGGTTAAAAATAATTAGCTTACTTCCAAACAAAACGATCAAAATATCTCATCTACACATAAGATGTGATTTTAAAAGCCCCAACTTCCATAAACAAGAGCTCAAGTCTATAGTTAACCCACCTATAGTTAACGTTAGCATAACGGTTGCAACAGTAGATGCTAAAGGACTTTTTCCGAAGGACACTAAACCATTTCTATAAAGTAACATTCAACGCAAGCGTGTAATTTACATGAAAGAAAGTGTCAGTAACATTTGTATGTACTGTTTGTGTAATTGTAGGCACTAAACTTACCTGAAATTATGAAAATAACAATGAGAGACGGAGTTTTGCAGCTTGCTCGTCAGTTGAGTTGAGTTGACGCTCCGTTTCCATGGTAACGCCCTCTGCGCCAGTTCAAATGTGACGTGAATGTTCAGCGCGCGCGTCCATTAAAACACGTATAAGTCACGTAGCATTTACATAAATGCAAAATTGATGGAATTAATTATTTGATAAGCAGATCAAATGTCCTGAAACTTGATACATTAAGTGGATAGCAGGCCTGTGAACCTAGCCTACATCAAACTGTATTGAATGAGAATAAAGCAGTATTAAGAATGTAAAACTATTCTGAAGTCAGATGTAGGTTATAATAGGCTATACAAGGCATTCATTTATTTTTTTCTCATACTGTATTTGTACAATTACAGATGTAACATGAAGCTTATGTTCGATGTATTTGTTTACATATATTTTTTAAAAGCATTCGAATATAACAGTGCACTTCACATATAGCTAAATGTGAATATATTACATATGGGTGCAATTAAAATGAATTTATTAATAGGCTATATAAGTGCTCCGGTTTATTATGGTCTAATGGTGTTTAAAATACTGTGATATTTTATGGATGGCATATTACTGAATGTAGTGATTGTTAAATGTTCAGAAATAGATGTACTAATACACAGCACAAGCGTTTTCAAAGAGATATGGCCTACTAGGGGCGATTCTTGCTGGATTTCTGCCATGCCAGATCATACAGTAGGCGATATGTTTATATATGGTTTGCGAACTGCTTATACACAAATAATTTATCTGCAGGTTGTGCGATGACACGCACGTAACTTGAAACCATTTCTACAACAATCTATTTCTTCACTTGCTTTAATAGACGGACTAATTATGTTTATGGCTAGCCTATATTAGGACTATATGGTCCGAAACAGACGCGCGTCTTGGGCTAAATTTGGACCAAATCTGACGGACCAAACAGAGCCCAGTTTTCAACGTCTTTTTGGGGCTAAATTTGGACCAAATCTGACGGACCAAACAGAGCCCGGTTTTCAACGTCTTTTTTGGGCTAAATTTGGACCAAATCTGACGGACCAAACAGAGCCCGGTTTTCAACGTCTTTTTTGGGCTAAATTTGGACCAAATCTGACGGACCAAACAGAGCCCAGTTTTCAACGTCTTTTTTTGGGCTAAATTTGGACCAAATCTGACGGACCAAACAGAGCCCAGTTTTCAACGTCTTTTTTTGGGCTAAATGAAGGCTATGACGGGCCGACTTGATTTAGCCCAAAAAACAACGTCCAAAAGACGTCTGGTGCTGGGTGGGTTACTTTAAACGATGAAGTTTGAAAAGATTAAGTTTGTTGTGATCTCGTACTGTATGGCGCTATCACTCCATGTGAGCTCAGGTGTTTTCTGAGGTAATAAACAACACAAATATAATTTTATTTGAGACTATATGAAAAATCGCACATTATTTCCAATAACTGTGATAAATATAGACAGAATAGCAAACATGAAGTTAGATTGGTTAGATTGTATGTTAGATTGCATGTGTTAAACAAAATGCTTATTATCTGTTGTTTTACAAACATTTTAACAATCGAATTAATATTATACAATGAATAAAGATACTTACTTTAAATGAAGAAGTTTGTCGTGATCTCGTACTGTATGGCGCTATCATTCCATGTGAGCTCCGACGGTGTTTTCTGAGGTAATAAACAACACGATTATATTTTGAGTCTATATGACAAATCGCACATTATTTTCGATAACTGTGATAAATATAGCCAGGATGGCAAAACATGAAGTTCTAAGATGTGCAAGATAAAACCTCGATTGCAAGTGCAACATATTTTTTCGTTGATAGGAACGTTCATGCAAACTTGCTTTAAAATAAGCTTGTCCAGTGACACTACATTACTTATGACTTTATTTTCAAAACCAGTCAAACAATAAAGATACTTACTTTAAACGATGAAGTTTGTCGTGATCTCGTGCTGCACTTTTGACGATCAAAATGGCGCTATCGTTCCATGTGAGCTCCAACGTCTGCATGCACAGCACGCATGCTCCAACCACCAAACCAACATGTGTGCTTGTAAACTTGCATGTGCATGTCCAGTCAACAGTTCAAATTAAGTTGGTCAGACAATTTTTGAACCAACTTATTTCCACTTGTCAAGTCAATTTCTTTTTGTTTTTTTGTCCAGTTAACTAATATATATTAGTTATTACAACTTTTTGCAAGTTGGATTTTTTACAGTGCATTAAAAAACCTTTTAACATACAAAAAAAAACATCTCGTTTTAAAAAACATTACCAGTTAAAAAATATATCTTCACCTTCTATAAAAATCAACCCTTTGTTTACACACCATTTCTTCTCAAACATTAGGAGATTGCTATTCATTTTATAAAATTCATATTCTAATCTAATTATAGACTCAACCAAAGCCTTAAATATATTTATCATATTTACTTCTTGCCCTTCCATTTCAATTTTATAAGCCTTCCAAATGGCTAATTTTGCTTGACCAACCAAGAAATTTGATAAAGTACAGAATTCCCATTTATCACGAGAATATTTGCACCCATAAATAAACATTGTTTTTGAAAAAATGATTCCTAAACTACCCAAAATTCTATCCAAAATATTGAAAAGCGGGGATAATTTACAACATTCACAAAAAAACATGCAAAACAGTATCAGTCCAATCTTTGTTGTAAGAAAAGGTACAGAAAACCACTCTCTATTTGTCAAATCAAACATATTTCCAACCTTAGTTACCCCAGCTGAAACAAGATTAGAAATATCAATGTTGGAAATGGTACACTTTTGGGAAAACCAAGGATTATGAAGAAGTGGTTCATCAAAGCCAAAATGTTCTTTTCGCTCCAACTTAAAAACACTCCAAGCTTTAAAAACCGATCCATAAAACTTGATGCCAAACATATCCTTTACAACTTTTCCAGAAATCAAAAAAATTTCTTAATTCAAATTTCATCTTGTTTTCCCCCCTTAGAATAGCAAGACCAAAACTGATCCACGGTACAGAGTCAGATGAGTAGAGCAGTTTTTGGACAGTTTGTAACCTCATGGTTTTCACCTTGGAGGCTAAATGAATTAATCCTTGACCACCCTCAATAACAGGAAGACAAAGTACTCCAGGGGGAAGCCAATAATGGCCACCCCAAAAAAAGTCCACAAAAGCTTTTTGAAGCTGTGACAGAAGCTCTTCAGGAGGGTCCAGCACTGTTAGACAATGCCACAGCATCGAGGCGGCTAGATTGTTCACTACTAACACTCTGCCTCTGAAAGAAAGCTGGGCTTGAATCCATTTCCATCTCAGAAGCTTGCCTGTCACTTTTTCTATGAGTCCTTCCCAGTTTTTTGCCATGTATTGCTCAGTCCCAAAAAACAGTCCAAGTATCTTAACACCTTCTTTATTCCAAAGGCGCTGATGTGGAAGATGAGGTGGATTCTGATTTAACCAATGACCTAACAACAAAGTCTCCGTTTTTTCCCAATTGACCCGTGCAGAAGAAGCATTCTGAAAGACGTTAAGACATGAAGTTAGATTTTTAACATCGTCTTCGGATCGAATGATCACGGTGATGTCATCAGCATAAGCTGTTAGTTTCACTGCTGGTGAATTTGAGAGGCAAGATGACGCCAATCCCTTGCAGTTTCTCTCTCAACATCTTCAGCATCGGCTCAATGGAAATGATGTACAAGAGGCCAGATAAACTGCACCCCTGTCTCACTCCTCTATGGACAGAAAAAGGCCTCGTCAAATTCCCATTGATTTTCAGCATACTATAAACGTCCTTATACAGAAGCCTTATCCATGAAATAAAAACTTTCCCAAAGCCAAAGCCTTCAAGAGTTTTGACCAGATATGCATGATCAACTTTGTCGAAGGCTTTTTCCTGGTCCAAACACACAAGACCAAGATCAAGATTGTGCAGTTCAGTTAAGTGCAACATGTCTCGCACAAGAAAAAGATTGTCAAATATAGATCGCTTTGGTACACAATAAGACTGATCTTCATGGATAATAGATGCTATACATTCCTTGAGACGATTTGTCAGCGCCTTAGATAATATTTTATAATCAGTTCCCAAAAGAGAGACTGGGCGCCAGTTCTTTAATAAACCAAGATCTCCTCTCTTGGGTAAAAGAGTCACTACAGCTCTTCTGCAACTGAGGGGTAAAACTTTCAAGAAACACAGCATACAGATCCTGTCCAATAAGAGACCAGAAAGCTTTGTAAAATTCAGAAGTTAATCCATCCAACCCTGGTGATTTTCCTGGAGATTGGTGCTGAACAGCCATGGTTAACTCCTGAAATGACAACGGCTTCTCCAATTCAGCTCTATCTTCTTTTTCAAGATGTGGAAGTCCATCTAAAAGCTGATTAGTTGCTTCTAGGTCACAAGATTGTTCAGTATACAAATCCTCATAAAAAAGTAAAGCTTGTGAAATTATTTCTTTCTTTCCCATTATCTGTTTTCCATTTGACAATTTAAGATGATTTATATTCTTCTTTTCTCTTATATTCTTCTCCAATGAAAAAAAGAAAGTAGTTGAAGAATCCATACTGTTTGACTGAAGATATTTTCCCCGTATAAATGCACTATGACTTCTTTCTTCATACAAATTCTTCAAAATCAAGTTATACTCTTTTAGTCTTTTTGCTGTTTCCGTCTCTTCACCCTCACTGATGGAACTGCTTAACTTGAGGATTTGCTGTTCCAAAAACTGGACCTTTTCTTTCAGTTCATTCATTCGATTGCTTGTATATTGTTGGCAGAATATCTGAATCTGTATTTTTCCAATATCCCACCACTGGCTTAACGTTTTATAATGTAACTTTCTCTCTCTCCACTCTCCCCAAAAAAGATGGAAAAATTTTACGAAAGATTTGTCTTGTAATAATCTATTATTAAAACGCCATATTTTATGGTAGGAAGTCCTCAGTGTTGTTGTCATAGTTACCGCAATATAATGATGATCAGAAAATGATGTTGGCGAAATGTTACTATTAAAAAATCTTCCTCTCTTATTCATTTGAACATAAAATCTATCAAGTCGTGCACCAGAAACTGTGTTAGAATTAATCTTCAGCCATGTATATTGTTTATCTAAAGGAAAAGCTTCCCTCCATATATCCACAAGATTATGATAGTGAATGACGGTTTTGAGAGTTTTGGCTGAATTTTGATGCGGTTCGACATGATTCCGATCCATAGTATAATCAAGAGTACAATTAAAATCACCAGCTAAAAATATTATATTATTTTGCGGAATTGTTGAAATAACCTCTTTTAATAAAAAAAAAAAAAAAGAAACTCTTTCTACACCATCGTTTGGGGCATAAATATTAATAAGAGAAAAAGACAACTCGTATAACTTAATCTCGATCATTTGCATTCTGCCAGGTATAATTTCTTGAACTCTATCATCTTTAATTTGTACATCTGGAGAAATAAGAACTGCTACTCCCGCACTAATATTTGAACCATGGCTAAGAAAAGCTTTACCTTTCCACTCACTTAACCATTGCACCTGATTATCCACATCTGTGTGTGTTTCTTGCAGAAAAACTACACTCGCTTTTTTCCAATTCAAAAAATCCACAAAGCAAACCTTTTTTCAGCACCACGACATCCATTCACATTCAAAGATCCAAAGTTTATGGATGCCATGATACTGACTATTAAAAACAAAGGCAAAAGGCATCCAAACACAGGTTCAATCCTTCTTTTCATTGGCTTTTATCATGCCCTTTACCTTTGTTACTATTTTCTTGAGACGATATCGCTTCTGTCTACTAAGTTCTTCAAAGGTTGCCTTGTTCACTGCAGTTTTACACGACAGCAAAAAGCGCTTCAAATCTGGGAAAAATTTCACAATTTGTGGTTTGCGAGCTCCTTTGGTTTCATTTAGAAAGTCATTAATTTGCTGTACTGTATACAATCTAGAGCCCAAAGACTCTGTTCTTTCAGAATCGTCCATATCAGAAAGACTGCTCAAACTCTCAAGATCATTTTCTGAATCATTTTCAGAACACGCATATTCTGAACTCATAGTTGACATCTGAGTATTGCTATCATCAGCTGCCTCACCTTCATCTGCGTCAGTGTTCTCTATTACTGATTGTTCTTTTCCTGACCTTTTGTCATTTTCATTAACCGTCAGATTGGATTTCTCTCCACTAACGTTACTTGCCTGATTGACGATCTCCTCGTCCTGATCACTATTTACTACATCAGTGTTTTTTCTGTTGGTGCCGTTTCAACACCAGGGACAACGTCATTATTTTGTCCAATGTGTTGCTGAATTATTTGCAAATTAGACGGCTTTTCTGTTTGTTTATTTGGACATGTTTGTCTAACATGCCCTTGTTCTCCACACGAGAAACACCGCATGTGATCTGAACTAATGAAGATTGTGTAATCTTTGCCTTCATTAGTTAACTTTACAGCCAAGTTGAGCGGATCTTGTTGTTCATTCAGTATCATGTATGTGCATCGGCGAAAAGACATAATGTGCTTGAGATCCGGATTGTTTAGACCTATTGGAATCATTTTTATAGGTGCTGTTAATCTACCATATCTTTCGAGAACTCCTTGAATAGCTTCGTTTTTAATAAACGGAGGAACATTCGATAGCACGATTTTCTTTGATGGGCTTGATAATGGCAGTACCGGCACAAACGTGTCATTGACTGTAATTCCGCTTTCAATCAAACCATCTACCATCTGAACATCTGCGAGGAAAACAACAACAGCTTTGTTCATCCTAGAAGCTGAGTTGATATTTAAGCCACCAACCTGTTCACTGACTGCAACCAACACATCCTCCACAGATATGGAATCATCAGGTGTACACTTCAGTCCATGTCTAAGAGTCAAGCGCGAGAGATCTCCGTTTGACCCCATTTGGCAAGTTTGCCGCGCTCAGTCAGCGCGCAAAAAAGTTTGTTAAACAAATTTAATCTCTCTACAAAATTTCAAATAAAAGAAAATGAGAAAAAGATTAAACGTAACAAACTCTCAAAAGCGTGTTCCCGAACTCTAAACTCCTCCCACTACCCACAATCCCGAGAGAGAGAGAGAGAGAGAGAGAGAGAGAGAGAGAGATTTGCCTTATTAGACTCAATCACACAAAGAATTGTCAAATGTCCTTGAGTAACAACTTCACAGGCTGCCTGATGTGACAGAGAATTACAGCGAGACCAAAAGAACAAGAAAGAAAGAGAGAGCAACAAAGACAGACAAAGTTGATGAAGAAAGAACTCAGTTCTTTCCTTTACTCTCCCAAACTGAGGAGAGGCCAGGGTCCCTAATGGATCCCTGTCAGCATCAGACACTTCAACATCTTCAGTCAAGCACAGTGAAAGACAACTCCCCTAACTCCATAAAGAGCCTTTCCATGTTACTCGCCTGCCTCTTTCCAAGCCACAATGTGTTAGGTCAGATTCGGACAGTCCATAAACTTACCTAATGCTGCCAGCTGTACAAAAATTGATCTGCATCGGCCCAATTTAGTGTGTGTGGGACAGTTTGTCCATTCACATTGTGAAAATACATCTGGATGGATGCCAAATGCAAGTAATTCCCCAAATCTTTCTAAATGAACACTCCCAAAATCACCAAATGACAGATTTTTTTTTATTTTCTAGCCACTTAATATATGAACTTAGTATATAGTGTGGTGAATTAATTGGGCCATTTTAACAGCAGTGGCACAGAGCCTAAACTACCAGCAGAGCAGACACTGACAAGAGGCCAGCGAAGGCTTTTGAAGAGCGGATCAAAGCGGTGAGTCTTTGATGATCCCGCATGACTGGGCCGAGGAGGAGCTGCAATGAAGAACTGGAAATCAGAAGCAAATCAGAAGCAAATGCTCATCTTAACCTTTGCTCTTCACTCCTTTATCACATCAACAGGTGCTTTCACGCAGCCTTCAAAAGACCAATGCACAAAACACCTCACTAAAAAGTAATAGCGGTGCATAATTTGAGGACGTCACTGTCATATGTCTTGTGGAAGGTCACGTTATGTATGTCCTGGATTCTATGGAAGTGTTTGAATTATACATTTGGAGATATGGAATCTTTTTGGAAAATATGAGCAAACCTCTTTTCTAAAGCACGCACAAATCTAGTCTAAAAAATAGTGGGAAGTATAAATGGTATAAATCTTTTCTATAGAAAATAGAAAAGTAAGAAAAAACATATAAAGTCAAACTGTGACTGAGATATTTAAAAAAAGTCACATTGTCAGATATAGTCAGTTTTCAAAATACAAAGTCACACTGTAAGATATAAAGTTGCATATATTGTGAGAAACAAATCAATAAAGTCACAAGTTTGGGGTCAGTAAAATGTCTTTGAAAGAAAGGATGCATTAAATTAATCTAAAGTGACAATTTCTGAAAGGTCATGTGACAGTGAAGACACAATGCTGAAAATTCAACTTCGCCATCACAAATTACATTTCATACTATATTAAATATCAAACGCTAATTGTGAATTGTAACAACATTTCACAATATTACTGTAGCCTATTTTACCGACCCCAAACGTACAGTGTATGAGTCATAAGAGATAGGCCTATAAAACGGCAATTACAAGAAATAAAGTCGTAATTAAAGTCACATTTACCTTTTTACTCTGAGTCTGAAACAGTCCATAGTGCTGTGCCTGTGATTAAATCAGCGAGAGAGTGGTCACAGCACATTAGCAGAATGTGTGGTGTGATCTTCTTGGCCGTGGTCGCTGCTCCGTGGGGTACTTGTGTTTAACATTCCCCTTGTGTTTTGCCCGTGACCCTACTGAGGGCACTCATCTCCACTCCTGCAAAGAGGAAGGTTAAAGCTCACCTATTCCCTCACCGCTGCAGACCTACTTTCCCTTTGCTACTGTTTGCCCCTTCTATCTCTTTGTGCAGCCAAGCATCGACCTTCCCAATGGCAGTCATGACTTTTTCCTCAGGTTTCTGTTTCCATTTCAATTCCTACTGAAACGTCCTGTTGTTTTGTCTATGAATTCGATATAGCAAGATGTTGAAAGAGGTTGAGAAGCTATAGCAGGCCATGCTTGTGGATGATTTTGGTGGGAATCGTGTGCGCTTCACTGCTTTAAATATTAACAGGTCCGTTGACACACGCTAACATGACTCGAGTATGTCTGGAGACTCCGCTTAGTTGCTGGAGCATCCCAGAGCAATTTACAAGGTCATCCAGGAGCAGGACCTGCTTTACATCTCTCAAATTTAACATAGCCTATTTGCTTCTTTGCGTTTTGGATCTATGACATGACACATTTTTTATTTTATTTAAAGACACATTAAAATGTCTACATCTCTTATATACTGTAAGTTCTGAATTAAAATGCATTTTGATATTTTGTGTGGGACATTAAGTGAAAGTGTCAAGAGTGATACAACTGTCATGATATCATAAATTAATTAAACCAAGCCCTATAAAAAGGAAAATTAAAATCTTGTTGTTGTTTTTCTTAGAGGTAAAAAAACATAACTGATTCACTGCTCAGTGAATCGAAATAATCGAAAAACAATTTATAGTAATATAATAATCTGTAAAACTTTACAATAAGGTCTCAATGGTTAATATTAGTGCATTAATGCATGCATGAACTAACAATGAGCAATATATTTTTACAGCATTTATTAACCTTTATAAATATAAATATATATAAATATTCCTGTTCATGTTAGTTCAAAGTGCAGTAACTAATGTTAACAAATACAACTTTTGACCATTTAAAACTGTATTGGTAACTGTTGAGATTGACATTATTTAAAAAAATGTATAAATGTGATAGAAGTATTGTTAATTGTTAGTTCATGTTAACTAATGTAGTTAACTGTTAGCAAATGAAACCTTATTGTAAAGTGTTACCAAAAAAGATTTCATGGCATGTCAAAACAGGAAATGATATCGAGGAACTATAACGAGCCTCATGTCTGTGTGTAAAGGTCAGTAAGTCTCCTAAAAGATCAAATAATTTGACCTGTTCGACAAGTCAAGGTTAGAGTGTAAAATAGCATTAGTCATTAAACAGAAACCTTTTTCCAACATGAAGTCAACATGAATACAGAGATTACATTTCTAAAAACTTGGCATATGTGTTTAAGCCTTAAACGCATAATTGGGTCTTTATTGACCCGGGACGTCATTCACTACCTTCCTCCCATTTGTTTTTTTTTAATTGGACGTCAACCTTCTTAGTATTCCTCAATTAATTCATTATAACAAGAACAAATAATAAAAGTATAAAAGAATGCCTGTTGTCCCATTCATTATTTGTAAAAAAATTGTATGGTCACTAACGACCCGGAGGTGTATTTTTTTCTTCGCAACAATAATTGAATTGACTAAATAGGTGCAATTCATCTGTGTCTGAAACACAATGATGAAGTGATGTTTCACTCATAGTTACAGCAGGCAGAAAACAAAAGAATAGTATCATCAGCAAAACTTGAATTTACTTAGCGATTTACTGCAGAGCAAGAACTGAACACAATCAAATAATAGTGTCACTGTCGCTTAATGATGGATCTGGTGAAGAAGCTGTCAGCGATCAAAATATTGATTTTGAAGATGTTGACAATGATAGTTTTGAGAATATGTTTGAGATGGCGTATATGAGCCAGATGCTGAATGTACTGGGAAATGATGATGGTATAAAACATCTGCTCAAGTTGAACCCTTCCAAACTCCAAAAGGTAATAAAATATGCTTTATTTTATTCTTCTGTAATTGTTACTCTAATATCAGGAGAGTTTTATATTATCGCAACAGGTATAGATCCATCCGTGTTAGATATAGATCTGGGTCACTAAAGACCCGAATATGTAATAATGATTGATGAAACATTAATGCATTTAAGGGTTAAAACTAGATTTAAACGCAATGTTAGTTGTCATTTATTCTTTTAACAGTTGGTGGTCTGCAGTTAATTAATAATTCTGATAACTCAATTGAAGATTTTTTACATATCTACTCCACAAACATTCCATTAACCTACTGTTTCTCTCAATAATCAACTGTGATTTGTTTTTACCAGTTCTCTTGTGTGCTTTCTTCTGACGTAGTCTGTAATTTCAACTTCAAAGACATGAAAGGGTAATGAATAAGGATTATAAAATGCTGCTTGTTTGTTATTATGTTCTCTCTTTAATACTATTAGTAAGCAGTTGTGCTTGTGCTCTCTTTCAAAGTCTATACACCTGAGACTAATACAACCTCGTAAAACCAATTAAAACTGTACGGTTATGGTCTTTATCTGTCTATTCCATATTGCCGTTCATTGAATGCCATTTTGTCATACACCATCCTCCAAATTGGAGGTTTTCTCTAAAAACAGGCGTGTTGCAAAAGGACAAAACTCCCCGGAGCACCTAAATTTGTCTTTTGGTGTCTAGACAGTCGTAGCTATAGATCTTAGGTCATTCAGACAGGGAGAAGTGTCATTGTCTCTTACAATCACCTGCTAATTGAAAGACCTGTGTGTCATAGGCTGGCGCACCGCCACAGACATTGAAGGCTTTGTCTTTCAGTGCTGAGAAAATCCATAGCTAAAGGCATTCCCCATCTGTAGAGAGGTCTTCAATGATTATATGTTTGACTTCCTAATGCGTCTGACACCGTGCCATGTGTTCACTGTAATTGCTTCATTCCTCTGGGTTCTACAGGTCGACTTTTGAAGTCCAGACATCGGCATGGTGCCTCAGGTGAGTGTATCTCAGGGGTCTAAGGGTCCTTGATTTGTGCAGCTCCTCATACATTTCATTTAAATAAACATTTTAACTGTCATTTATTTATGCAGTTTTTACTGTTCAGATCCAATATTTAATTTAGCATATTAGCACAGGGAAGTTTGTTTCCACCACAGAATAAAAAATGTTTCTCTCACAATTCTGACTTTTGTACTTGCAATTGCGAGTTTATCATCTCGCAGTTCTGACTATTTCTCGCAATTGCGAGTTTATATAAAGTCGCAATTGCAAGTTTATATAAAGTCGCAATTGCGAATTATAAAGTCACAATTCTGATAAAGTGTTTTAACTCATTTGTGAGTTTATATGTAAAATTTCAGAGAAATGAAGTCAGAATTGCGTGATGTAAAGTCGCAATTACTTGTGATAAAGTGAGAATTGAGTTTGACTTTATAAGTCTGACTTTTTTCCTCACAACTGTGTTTATTTCTCGCAATTCTGACTTTATAACTTGCAATTTCGAGTTTACACCGATCAGGCATAACATTATGACAGGGGAAGTGAATAACAGTGATTATCTCTTCATCACGGCACCAGTGGATGGGATATATTAGGCAGCAAGTGAACATTTTGTCCTCAGAGCAGGAAAAATGGGCAAGCGTAAGGATTTGAGCGAGTTTGACAAGGTCCAAATTGTGATAGCTAGATGACTGGGTCAGAGCATCTCCAAAACTGCAGCTCCTGTGGGGTGTTCCCAGTCTGTAGTGGTAAGTATCTATCAAAAGGTCCAAGGAAGGAATAATGTAGAACCGGCAACAGGGTAATGGGCGGCCTCATTGATGCACGTGGGGAGCAAAGGCTGGCCCTTGTGGTCCGATTAAACTGACGAGATAGGCTACTGTAGCTCAAATTGCTGAAGAAGTTAATGCTGGTTCTTATAGGAAGGTGTCAGAATACACAGTGCATCGCAGTTTGTTGCGTATGGGGCTGCAAAGCCGCAGACCAGTCAGGGTGCCCATGCTGACCCCTGTCCACCACCAAAAGCGCCAACAGTGGGCACGTGAGCATCAGAGCTGGACCACGGAGCAATGGAAGAAGGTGGCCTGGTCTGATGAATCACATTTTCTTTTACATCACATGGATGGCCGGGTGTGTGTGTCACTTACCTGGGGAACACATGGCACCAGGATACACTATGGGAAGAAGAAAGCATGCCGGCAGAGGCAGGTTGATGCTTTGGGCAATGTCCTGCTGGGAAATCTTGGGTCTTGCCATCCATGTGGATGTTACTTTGACACATACTTTGAAACCACCTACCTAAGCATTGTTGCAGACCATTTACACCCTTTTATGGAAACGGTATTCCCTGGTGGCTGTGGCAACCTCTTTCAGCAGGATAATGCGCACTGCCACAAAGCAAAAAGGGTTCAGGAATGGTTTGAGGAGCACAACAACGTGTTTGAGGTGTTGACTTGGCCTCCAAATTACCCAAATCTCAATCCAATTGAGCATCTGTGGGATGCACTGAACAAACAAGTCCGATCCATGGAGGCCCCACATCACAACTTATTTGACTTAAAGAATCTGCTGCTATATTCTTGGTGCCAGATACCACAGCACACCTTCAGGGGGTCTAGTGGAGTCCATGCCTCGACGGGTCAGGGCTGTTTTGGCAGCAAAAGGGGGACCAACACAATATTAGGAATGTTATCATAATGTTATGCCTGATCTGTGTATATCTCGCAATTCTGAGAAAAAAAGTCAGAATTCTGAGATGTAAACTCGCAATTGTGAGATAAAAGTCTAAATGATCTTTTAAAATGTTTAATCTGTGGTGGAAACAAGCTTCCATAGATTTCATCCATGAGTTTCAGTTAATTCCTGGGTAGAATTTTAATTTTCCCCCCTGCCACATCTGATCCCAAACTAGTTTGACCGCCTGATGTTTCTTGCAATATTTCACAGGGGTAAACAGACACATCTGTCCATTTTCTCCCATTTTTTCAGTTTTGATTCCACTCATGTTTGCCGATGGATCAGGCGTTGACCTAATTAGAGGTGATTTCACAAAAACAACAGAGAGCTGAACTGTTTTCTGTTGACTGGGGTTTTTACATCACTGTCACTTTGATCACTGACTCAAACTGTGCACAATGAAATGCTGTCAAGTTGTGGTCCAAAGGGAATTGGCCTGTGAAACTGCTTAACGTTAATTTCTACTACACTGGCATTTTAAACACCACTGTCTGCTTGTCATCACTTCACGGAGAAATGAGCTTGCTATTCCAATGAGATCTCCTCTCAGTATAGAAGCACAAGATTACAAGCGTAGATTTGAGGGGAGGTAATTGAGCCGATTATCTTAAAGTGGGGAATATCAAATGTCCTATTTAATACTCAGCGGTATTTTTATCCATCTATAGTTCTTTTTGCTGAAAAATGATTTAGACAGTTGCCTTATATCAAGTATAAATTAATGTACCAGAAAGCTCTGCAAGAACTCCCTACTGTATTTCATTGGGGGTTTCACGCTTCACAACTATGTAGGCGGTTTTCACGTTGCTGACGTTCATTGATAGTGCGGAGCTCAATGTCTGCTGAGCTTGAAACCTTGTTCTCAAACTACAGGCACGTACATATCATTCTCAGCTTTGCTTGTCTTATCTGTAACCATAATTCGACATAATGCAGTTAATGTCTTCCTATAGCTCCAGGGGAAAGGGAACTGAACTAGAAATATTTAAAATACTGAGAAGTAGTGCAACCACTAGCAAATTTGACATTTGCAAAAGCATTACAATGCATTTTCTTTATACCTGCATCCCAGCAAACATTGGTCCGATGGCACAGTGAACATCCCCTTGCCAAAAATAGTCACGGTAGGATGGCATAAATCGATACAAATATGTAACACAGAACATTTCCTAAAAACGCATTCAAAGACATCTGTTCAACTTTCATTTTGGAACCATCAAACATGACGGGACATGTCGGAGGGACATCTTTTCAACGTCCTTTAAACATCCAAATGTTTGCTGGGATCCTACCCTATATCTTTCATGGTGAACATACAGTTCTAATAGAGCTTCAGTGCCCATTAGGGTTGGGTACTGAAACCCGGTGCCATATACCTAACTGGTATGTAACCAGACCGAATCAGAATTTCGGTGCCACTTAAATTCAAACGTGCTTTCGCGCTTTGGCTGGCGCTGATCCAGAGACAGGCGCACACGCCAGAGAATATGGTCATATTTCAAAATAAAGCTGAACCTTGAAGCTGGTTTGTAGCATACCAAGAATACCAACTACTTTGTAAAATTATTATAACATCTCAAATACTAAAATAAATAAAATGTGTTTTTGCATAATGCTTAATGAGTTTGATTGACAGCTGTGTTAGGCAATCATCTATCAGACTGTCTCATGCATGTCGCGCCTGTGAGTTAATGATGTGTGTTCGCCTATTCAACCTATAATTTGCAGTTGTGTCTTAGAAAAAAAGCAGTGAATGAAAATTCTATAAAAAAGTACCTTTAAAAACTCGGGAGAGACAGGAGAGAACTGTTGCCTGTCGTCTTCACAAAGATTTTTTTGCAAATAGTCCATTTTACGTTAACTCCACCCATTTACGTCTGGTTGGGGCAGAAAAATTATGGAAAATGCTGCATTGATTTTATTTTGATAAATATGACCCCATATAACATTGCGACTACATGAAAAGTGGTTTTACTATTATAAAATACAGATTTGTGAGCATTATTGGAGCTGAAGATTTTAGAATAAACACGAAACACACGTGATCGCTGTCATGCGGTGAATCCAGCCAATCGTGGAACAGCTGTGCTTGTGCAGTTGCTCTGGAGAAGCTGTGAAGAATGAACTAGCAGGCTGCTCTCGAATCGCTCTCGCATCACTTTGATGGCATGCTTCACAGACACGTGGTGTCAGCACTGTCTCAAATTGGACAAAATTTCTAACCAGCATGTATTACTTCAAGTCAGCCACCGATCGGTCTGTACAGCGCTGTAGGAAGTCAAACAAGCCTATAGTGTTGGGGTAAGGCACGTGGCAGAAAGCTTTGGTGCAAATCAACACAAGGTTTGAAACCGCCTTTTGCCGAACTCATTCTTCTTCCTTTTCCCATCACATATCAGATTGGACAGGAATTTATTTTTAATAAAAATTTAAAGAAAATATTAGAAAAGTTGAAATAAAGTGAAATAACCGTTGCTCAGGCTTGTATGTGGACAGGTTTTGGGTTATGTTGACAGAGATTGACTATGGTTCAGCAGTAACCAAACCCCGTCAAAAAGAACAATATTCGGCCGAATCCGAATCATGGATTCGGTGCATCCCTACTTTAAAGTGCCCCTATTATGGCATTTGAAAATTTCCTATTTTTCTTAACAGGTTGGTCAAAATGTCAGGTCAAAAAACACTTTCATTGTCTTATAATATGCATTTATTTTTTTTACCTGATTTGCTCAACAACTCCTAAAGGATTCACTCAACGATTTACTTTTCCAAACCCCTCCTTTGCGTGACGCTAATCTGCAGTGATTGACCCAGTCAGATTGACTCAGATAACCCAGTCAGTTGTGATTGGTATACTGCTTACAGCGCATGTCGGAAACGGAAGACCTATCACCATTACTGGATTACGGCTTGTCAAGTGTTCAAAATTTTATACAGTGTAAACAGACATGGCATCAATTTTGCCTTACCAATTCGAGCCAGAGTCTGACGAGGAAACGTCTTGTTGCTGATGAACCAGAAAGTCAATCGCAAACTCATTGGTAAGTGTCAATGTAGTTTATGGCACTTCAGGCCGATTGAACATGCAGAATTGGAGTAAGAATATCTGAGAAGTGACGTGCTATAATGTGATTAATCTTGCTGTCTGTCGCCATTTGTTATTTCAGCGTAACACATCACAGACAAATTAGTTGCCGAATTTATTTGCACGTGTGGGAACTGTATCAAAATCCCAAGCTAGGCTGAAAATGCTAATGTTTCATCTTGACGTCACAACGAAACGGCTTGGGATTCGTTTTAAAAGTGATTTGGTTAATTGACTCAGAGTCAGAAACTTAGCAGGATCTTTTCATTCCATGTTACACACTACATGAAAGATCCTTTTCAAAAATCCATAATAGGGGCACTTTTAAAAAGCATGTTCTATAAATTATGTGAGTAAAATAATTGTAATTTGGATGTTGCTGTTGTCAATTCACAGGTTGGGACTCTGGAACGAGCCACAGGCCTCATCCTCCGAGCCCCACGGAGGAATCGTACAACCAGATAGTGCCTCCCCAACGGCCCATCACCTATAGGTGAGTGGAAAGCCCCAATGGCAGCCACATACACCTTAAGTGTGGACGGGGTAAGACTGGCCCCAGCAGGGCCGGATGGCTGAGGGAGAACCACAGTGGGCAGTGGGACGTCTCTCGAGATGCGAAAATATCCACTTCCACTGGGCCAAACCTCACACACATAGCCTCCACCACCTCGGGGTGGAGTCGCCACTCCCTGGGCCTCAGCCCCTGCCTCGACAGGATGTCTGCCCCCTGGTTTTGGTCCCAGGGGATCAAAAAATATATTCTAACGCCTCAAAGTCAGATAATATTTTAATTTAATTCCTCAGAATTAAATGCAGCCACAAATACCCAACCGGTGAAACATGGTCTGAATATCTAACTCCTCAAAGTCAGATCATATTTCATTTAATTCCTCAGAATTAAATGCAGCCATAATCATCAGACAATACTGTTTTATTGTATTTATACAGACTCGTAAACCACAGTACGCGTCGAGATATTTCTCAATGAAAACAGCCAGCACCCTCAGGAGCTGACTGCATGCCTCGCACCCAACAGTATCACATGCATTCTCACCGTGTCACGTTGTATCACTTTAATAGCAGACCCGAAACCTACATGTCGCCTCGGCAACACAAGATTTTTGAATCCTGCATAGGAAATGGCGAGCCTCGATACCGAGCACGTCTAATTCCTCAGAATCAGACAGCTCACGCATCGGGTCCTCCACCCCGGGGGAAGAAGTCGCAGCGTGGGCTTCCACACGGGGAAGGAGAACAAAGGAACTGCCAACAGGGAAGGAGAAGATGCCTCAGCACTCTCAGGTTCCCCTGACAGACCCATCTGCGAGCCCCATGATTGATCTGCCGTGCTGCCTCAACAGGCACGGGACCAGCCACGGAGTTCGTGAGCCATAAGAAAATGCTTGTGAAAACAACGTTGGTAGACAAACAACACCAAATAAGACTCACAAACACAGAGCGCTAACGCTGAAGAGCAGAAAGCTATCTCTGTTTTGTTCAGACGTCCCTTTGTATCTTCCGGGTATGCCGTCACATACTACGTCATGACGCAACACCAGTCAGGATTGGGCTGATTCCATTCATTCTTCAGACGCGTTACGCTAGGGGCGTTCCCAAAAGTGTCGTCACGATGACACAGTTCGAGTTCCCTCGAAGGGGAACATAAACGCGTTGAAGGAACAATTAAAAAGACAGAATCAGAAGAACGAAGATTGCGTCGTTGGGTGCATGCAGTTAAAAGTTCAGACAGATATTGTGGTGCTAAACCATGCAAGGCCTTGTAGGTGAACATGAGAATTTTAAAATCGATGCAAAACCTGACAGGGAGCCAGTGCAAGGATTCCAAGATGGGAGTGATGTGCTCACTTGTCCCGAGTTTTGGACATACTGCTATTTGTTTAGCGTAGATTTAGAAACCCCAGCAAACAGAGAATTACGATAGTCGATGCGAGAAAAGTTAATTCTTTTTTCAGCCACCAAGAAAGATAACATGGGCCGCAATCGTGCAATGTTTCTAAGATTCTTTTTTAAAAAATGTTGACCATATTCTGGACATGAGGATTGAATGTTAAATTTGCATCAAACATCACCCCAAATGTTTTAATTTATTTTGAAACTCCAAAGCAGAAACATCCACTATTAAGGTTACAGCGTCAGCTTTGTAAATTTGTTGGGGTGAACCGATGAGCATAACCTCAGTCTTGTCGCTGTTGAGACAGAAAAAATTAGACATCCATATTTTTATCTCAGAGATACAATGTTCCAGAAGGAAAACAGCCGTATTATCGCCAGGTTTTGAATGAATACAAATGTGGGTGTCGTCTGCATACAAATCAGACCCAGAAGTTGACCCAGGGGAAAAATGTACATACTAAAGAGTAATGGACTCAAAACAGATCCCTGGGGAACACCAAATTGCACTGCCCCAACTTTGGCTCTGCATCCACCCAGGGACACCAACTGCCTTCAATCTGAGAGGAAAGACTTGAACCAGTTTAATACAGTGTCAGTAATACCAAACACAGTATCCAAACGATTGAGTAAAAGAAAATTATCCACTGTTTCAAAAGCTACGCTAAGATCGAGAAGAATCAGAATTGAAAGACAGCCAGAGTCAGCCGCGATTAACAGGTCATTTGTGACCTCAACTAATGCTGTTTCAGTGCTATTTAGTTTGCGGAAACCAGATTGGAGGGGCTCAAAAAGATTATTGACAGTAAGGTGAGTGTATAATTGAGAAGCCACAGTTTGCTTAAGTAATTTAGCCAGAAAGGGGGAATGTGAAATGGGACGAAAAGTACTGAGGTTGTCCCAGTCTGCATTGGTCTTTTTTTTGGTATAGGTGTGCTACAGGCCTGCACAACACCCATGCCCAGGGAGTCATTTACTTTACTCAGGACAATAGGGCATAGAGAAGCGAAACATGATTTAAACAAATCACTAGGTATGGGATAAACTA
This sequence comes from Romanogobio albipinnatus, assembly GCA_023566225.1. Classification (NCBI taxonomy): domain Eukaryota; kingdom Metazoa; phylum Chordata; class Actinopteri; order Cypriniformes; family Gobionidae; genus Romanogobio; species Romanogobio albipinnatus. The sequence goes on along the minus strand of CM042255.1, from coordinate 20,466,468 downwards.
TGCAAGTGGTAGCTTTCAAACTTGAAACCTCCTTACCAAGGGAAACAGAATCAAGTGAGGAAAAATTTGAGAAATAGGAGCCAGAAAAATGTGTGATACTAAGAACAGAATCAGACGAGACAGAAGTAATGCATTTGCGAGCATTGGCAATCTTACAACTGAAATGATCAAGAAACCTATTACAAAGAGGAACTGAGGTAGGTACACTAGGGGAGCGGTTTCCTTTGAGAAGTTTGTTTATGGTATGAAACAGTCATCTGGGGTTATTTTGGTTATAGTCAATAGCCGAGAGAAATATTAAGACCTGAATATTAAGCAATCTCTGCCTTATATTCAAGTATATGGTTTTTCCAAGCTTGGTGATGCACATTCAGGCCAGAAAGATGCCACCTTACGACAAGCTGCCTTCATAGAGCGCAGCTTGTCATTATTCCAGCAGAAAGCACAAAGGCCACAGACCGGGATTTCATAGGTGCAAATGAGTCCAGACCAGACATAAGAACGTCTCGGTTACGTATGGTAACCCTCGTTCCCTGAAGGAGGGAACGGAGACGTACGTCGGACGTACCGACGAATTGGGATCACTTCTGGGAGCCCCTATCAGCTTTGAGCTATCTAGAACCGGCCAATGGACCATTGGCGTGCGAGATTTGCATCTCGCACCCCGCCCCACGGGTATAAACAGGAAGTGAGAGCGAATGCACGCTGTTTTTCACTGAGGAGCCACACGTAATGGCTCAACCTGCAGTGATGGTACAGCAACTGTGGCGACGGGACGTACGTCTCCGTTCCCTCCTTCAGGGAACGAGGGTTACCATACGTAACCGAGACGTTCCCATTCAGTCGGTCACGTTCGACGTACGTCGGACGTACCGACGAATTGGGATCCCCTATGGAAAACGCCATAGTTACTACCACTTCCAGCGCCCAGCGATGAGCCCCACAGACCCCGATCTAATGCGGGCGGGAAAGTTCACGCAGGGAGAGTCCAAGCTGCTGTTCCGCAAGACCCATTCAGCTGACTGTATTGGATAACGCTGGGAAAGCGTGCCTGAGAAGGCAGCTGCGGAAGCCACATCATGCCCAGAGGGAGTTAACATGTGGAGAATACACGTATGGGCTGGCCGTGGGCAGCACAACATACGGAAGTCCCAGGGGTGGCCCCGGCCAATTAGAGGAGGGGGACAACACGTACCTGGGACGGCAGAGGAGACTCTGCCGAGGGAAAGACACGGGCTCGCCGAAGGGAGCCGTACCATGGAAGAATACACATATGGGACCGCCGTGGGGGTCACTACATATGGAACCCAGCCTAACACAAGTTCCACCAATGCATACGAGTGTTAGACCTGACGTCGAACGCTCCGCCACGTCCGACTGCCGTGGGTTGCGGAGGACTCAACAGGGTTCGCCGATCCGGGGAACTCGACTGGAGCAGAATAAGCGCACGCATCCGTCTACCATAGGGGAGGGAATGGCGCAGCAAGCCGACACTAGAACGGGGACTTCGGTGTTACTGACTATGGGAAGTGAGCACACAGGAAGAAACCGGCTCTACACGGAGGCTATAGAATCTAGCGAACGTGTTAGGTGTCGCCCAGCCCGCAGCTCTACAAATATCTGTCAGCGAGGCGCCACGAGCCAGCGCCCAGGAAGAGGCAACACCCCTAGTGGAGTGGGCTCTTAACCCGAGCGGGCAGGGCACGTCTTGGGACTGATAAGCCAAGACGATGGCATCCACTATCCAGTGGGCCATCCTCTGCTTGGAGACAGCCTTTCCCTTCTGCTGTCCTCCGTAACAGACGAAGAGCTGCTCTGAGGTCCTGAAGCTTTGCGTTCTGTCCACGTAAGTCCGGAGAACACGGACGGGACAGAGAAAAGCTAGGGCTGGGTCTGCCTCCTCCGAAGGCAGCGCTTGCAGGCTCACCACTTGGTCCCGGAAGGGAGTAGTGGGAACCTTGGGCACATATCCAGGCCGGCGTCTCATGATCACATGAGAGTTACCGGGCCCGGATTCCAGGCACGATTCGTCGACCGAAAATGCCTGCAGGTCCCCTACCCTCTTGATGGAGGCCAACGCAGTCAGGAGTATCGTCTTTAACGACAGAACTTTCAACTCAGCTGACTGCAGTGGCTCAAAAGGTTCTCTCTGAAGTGCAGTTAGCACCAGAGTTAAGTCCCAAGAGGGTATGGAGGGAGGACAAGGTGGATTTAATCTCCTCGCTCCCCTAAGGAACCTGACGATCAGATCGTGCTTACCTAGAGATTTTCCATCTACGAGCTCATGATTAGCGGCGATAGCGGCGACATAGACCTTAAGGGTGGAGGGAGACAGTGTTCGCTCCAACCCATCCTGAAGAAAGGTAAGCACAGATGCAATCGAACATCTTCGGGGGTTTTCTCGGCGAGAAGAGCACCAATCGACGAACAGGTTCCACTTCAACGCATAGAGGCGCCTCGTAGTTCCGGGAACCAAGTCCGGTTGGGCCAATACGGAGCGACCAACAGGACCTGCTCCTCGTCCTCCCTGACTTTGCACAGTGTCTGCGCAAGAAGGCTCACTGGGGGAAACGCATACTTGCGTTCTTCCCGGGGCCAGCTGTGGGCCAGGGCATCCGACCCGAGGGTCCCCTCGGTCAAGGAATAAAACCACTGACAGTGGGTCGTCTCTGGGGAGGCAAACAGGTCCACCTGTGCGGCCCCGAAACGACTCCAGATTAGCTGGACCACCTGGGGATGGAGTCGCCATTCTCCCGGAAGTACCTGCTGACGTGACAGCTCGTCGGACGCACGATTGAGCAGGCCCGGAATGTGAACAGCACGAAGCGACCTCAGATGCTTCTGACTCCACAAGAGGAGATGGCGGGTGAGTTGCGACATGCGACGGGAGCGTAGACCACCCTGTTTGTTGATGTACGCTACGGCCGCAGTGTTGTCCGTCCGGACCAGAACGTGCTTGCCTCTGAGCGGCACTTTGAAGCGGCTGAGTGCAAGACGAACTGCTAACAACTCGAGGCAATTTATATGCCATTGCAGCTGAGGCCCCGTCCACAGACCCGAAGCTGCAAGCCCGTTGTACGTGGCACCCCAACCCGTGGATGAGGCATCCGTGGAGACAACGGAGTGCCTGGACACTTGTTCTAGGGGAACTCCCGCCCGGAGAAACAAAGGGTCCGACCACGGTCCGAAGGTTTGGCGGCACCTCGGAGTCACTTGGACACGGAGGGAACCGCTGTGCCACGCCCATCTCGGGACTCGATCGTGTAGCCAGCATTGAAGCGGTCCAACACCGACTGGACGCGCTCCTCGGTGAGGCGCGCTGTCATGGCGACCGAGTCTATCTCCATACCGAGAAAAGAGATCCTCTGTGTAGGACAGAGTTTGCTCTTCTCCCAGTTGACCCGAAGTCCCAACTGGCTGAGGTGACTGAGCACCTTGTCCCTGTGTTCGCACAACTGCTCCCGCGACTGGGCAAGGATCAGCCAGTCGTCGAGGTAGTTGAGGATGCGAACGCCATGCTCTCTCATGGGAACAATGGCCGCCTCCGCAACCTTCGTAAAGACGCGGGGCGACAGGGACAGGCCAAAGGGTAAGACGCGGTACTGATATGCCCGCCCCTCGAACGCGAAGCGCAGAAAGGGCCGGTGTCGAGGGAGAATCGAGACATGAAAGTACGCGTCCTTCAGGTCGATCGCTGCAAACCAATCTCGGGGACGGATGCACCTGAAGATGCGCTTCTGCGTTAACATCGTGAACGGCAGCCTGTGAAGGGACCGGTTCAGGAATCGCAGGTCCAAGATCGGTCGTAACCCGCTGCCTTTCTTGGGTACAATGAAGTACGGGCTGTAGAACCCGGACCTCATATCGGCTTGAGGGACCGGCTCTATCGCGTCCTTCGCCAGTAGGACAGCGATCTCCGCCCTGAGCACGGGGGCGTTCGCCTCCACTACAGTCGTGAAGTGAACGCCCCTGAACTTGGGGGGACGCCGGGCGAACTGAATCGCATAGCCGAGTCTGATGGTACGGAGGAGCCACCGAGATGGGCTGGGAAGCGCTAGCCAGGCTCCCAGACTCCGAGCAAGGGGGATCATCGGCACCACAGACGTACCCGCAGCGGGGCAGCGAGGCGGAACGCAGGGATCCGGCTTGGACGGCATGGGAGCGGCCCGGAGCGGGATCTGAGTGTGCTGTGCAACACATACCTGCATCCGCGGAGGGGACGTGCGAGTGTGGGGAGGCCGCTTGTGTGCGTCCCGACAGCCGGCGTCCCCTGCTGGCGAAGGGAGAGGTACTTGAGGGTGGCGAGGCATGGGAGCGTCGACCACCGTCAAGCGCGCTCTCTTGGCACCCAGAGATATTGGAAACTGCTCTTTTATTGAAGTTTTGGGTACCGCTGGCACTGGCGCCAGCGGCGGAACAGACAAACAAAAGATTCTCCCCCGGCCCTCCTCCGGGGGAAGGAGTGGTGCTGCAACCATCTCCCTCAGAGCAGTTTCCTCCATCTCTGGGTGGCCCGTCTCAGGGCCGCTTGCGACGAAGCTTGCCACCTGGCTTGGCAGCGGCCTGAGCGGGCTGGACGTCCTTCCCACGGCCGTCCCCACGCCGACGGCTGGTGGAAGGCTGCTGCGGCGCCTTGGCGGGGGCGGAGGCGGCGGCGGGTGGACGTCCTCGGTGACGAGCAGTCGGAGGCGCTGCCGCCGGCGGCGGGGTGGAGGCAGCAGCGGGCCGCCGGGGCAGGATGTGCTTGATCGCCTCCGTCTGCTTCTGGGCGGCCGAGAACTGCTGGGCAAAGCTCTCGACCGCGTCGCCGAATAACCCAGCTGACGAGATGGGGGAGTCCAGGAACCGGTATTTATCGGTCTCCCTCATGTCAGCCAGGTTCAACCAGAGATGACGCTCCTGGACCACAAGCGTGGACATCGCCTGACCGATAGCACGGGCGGTGACTTTCGTCGCCCGGAGGGCGAGGTCCGTCGCCGTCCGGAGCTCCCGGAGGAGCTCTGGGTCAGGCCTACCCTCGTGCATGTCAAGGAGTGCCTGGGCCTGGTGGACCTGCAGCAACGCCATGCCATGCAAGGCGGACGCAGCCTGTCCGCAAGCCTTGTAAGCCTTCCCGGTCAGACCGGAAGAGAACTTACAGGCCCGGGACGGGAGACGTGGGTCACCGCGCCAGTTGGAGGCGGTCGCCGGACACAGTTGCATCGCAACGGCGCGCTCCACTGGCGGGATCCCCACGTAACCCTTGGCTGGCCCACCGTCGAGGGTAGTGAGGGGGGAGGAGTCACTCGGCCGGTTTCTGGCAGAAAAAGGTGCCGTCCACAACCTCGTGAGCTCCTCATGCACCTCCGGGAAGAAAGGTGTCGGGGCGGGACGCTGAGAACCAGCGCGACCCACCCCGAGGAACCAATCGTCCAACCTAGAGGGTTCGGGACACGGTGGAGGGTTCCACGCGAGCCCAACCCTTTCGGCGGCCCGGGCAAGCATAGCAGCCATCTCAGGGTCCGGGGCAGCCGTTGCCGCTCTCCCAGCGGGAGGCGGTACAACTGACCCTTCATCCCCCGAGGACTGAAACTCCCCCTCCGATGCAGCGATCGACATCTGTTCGTCCGCTGGAGCCCCAAAAGTCACCACTGGTCTCCCGTGGGAGGGTCCAGCGGGTTCTCTCGGAAGCTCAACCGGCTGCGGAGCTGAGGGAATAGGGGCCTGCGGAGGATCGCTCGGCAGGTTTGCCCTAAACGTAATCCTCAGATCACCCTGGCCATCCAAAGAAGCAGGTCCACCCGGGTTAGGGGAAGACCTAGTTCGTGGGATGGGTAAGGGGACTCCCCCAGCCCGGAGGTAGGAGAGTCTCGATCTAAGCTCCGCGATAGTCATGTTCCCGCAGTGGGAACATGAACTATCCACAAACGCCGCCTCAGCGTGCTGAGTGCCCAAACACGTGAGACAGCGATTGTGACCGTCAGCAGAGGACAGGGAACGACCGCATCCAGAAACGCACGGGTGGAAAGACATCTTGAAAAAGACGGCACGTCACCCGTGAAGCTCTTTTTGTGAGGGAAACGCTCTGTGCTGAAGCACTCAGGGGAACCGCGACAGCGCACGGGATTGTAGTGCAGCCCGTGCCTGTACTCAGACAGGAAAACGCCCTACCCAGACCAACAGGTTGCTGTGATAACAGCAGTTTTCTCTGTATCTCAGAGGCAGCTGGATGAGTCAGCACGGCATATTTATCAGCAAGATTTTGTCCTCCAGAGGGTCAGATGGAAAGAAAACACTAAATGAGGACTCAATACAGGCAGAGAAGTCAGGGAGATCGAGGATTTTCATTTGCGGCAATTTACAGTACAGGAAGAGACAGTGTTAGGATGTGGCAAAAAAAAAGAAAAGAAAAAAATTATGATAGCAAAGTGATCAGACAATCCGGAGTCAGAGGAGGAGTGTCACAGTTCTATGAGAGAGGACTCAAATGCAGGAATGAGTGATCAGGGGTTTATTGACAAACAGCTGACAAGACAAGAAATGGTGAGGAGGTAAACACAGTCCAAAAGTAGGCAGATTAGGTGCACAATCACAGGCAGGAAGAGCAGCCACAATAACTAACTCCAGAAGATGGTAGACTGGAGAGCAGTTCAGACAGAGCAGCATGAGACCAGAGGATACCAGCTATGGCCAGGCAGGAATCCTAGGGCAATGCAGTCAGGTCTTATCAGGACACTCACCAAGCTTGCAGCTAGGCAAGGAGAGCAAGCTGCCAGGGAAGTTCTACTTGCAGGACAGGAACTAGAGACACAGAAAACAAGACAAGACCAAAAGGCAGCACAAACACTTAGCAATACTAGCATAACAGCACACGTAGGTACAACGTATAACGAACCAGCCACCACATGAGGAAAATAACACTTTATAAAGGGAGCAGAAAACATGAGGAACAGGTGAACGCACTCAAGAGCTCTGTGCTAGAGTAGCATCTTTGACTAAGAAATTGAACCTCAACAAAGCTGCAGAGAAAACTGATGTGAATGAAGTTATTCAGCCTGATAACATTTATCCTGATTTACAAGCTTTCTTTGAAACAGACGTAGCCATTCAATCAGTATATGATGTGCCAGTTGATTCAGTGAAATTAGGTTGTGCTAAGAGAACGTCTCAGAGATTTGAGGAAATTGAAAATATTTCTCAACCTGCTTACTCATGCGTCACACTGCAAAGTTGACAAGTGAGGTGCCCTGGGAAGAACTGAACGCAATATGCGTTCGGGGGTGAACCCACGGTGAAGAGACTACCTCATAGGCCTTTCCCGATTTAGTCCATCCTTTCCTCACTGGTCCATAGGTGTCAAATAAACTAAGAAATAGGGAAAGAATGAAACGACAACAGTAGACTCTGAAAACGATAGAACCATAGTGTTTAAACTGCTACAACCGTAGTGTTTTGAAGAAATACTGCTTTCTGTTTTTCTGTTTTCTGTCTTACAGTGTGCAGATAAAACTTGATGGCTGTCCCCAGACCCATATGCACAGACCTTCTCATCGGCATATGAAGACCCAACCTCCAGGAAACAACTAGATCAACTGCAGAGACTACAACCAACAAAGAAGAAAAAATACACAACACAGAGAATCACCTACGGGAACTTCAGTCATCACAAGACATTCTTGATTTTTCAGCAAAATTATATCAGATGACTGAAGATAATTCTTCATGGTTCGGAAACCTGTTAGGTCAACAAAATGACTCGCAAGGACTGTTCCAACCACAAAAGAACATTGCCGGTAATGAACTTCACGGACCTTAATTGCATGTTTGTTTCTGTGTCAACATGCAATTACAGATGAACAACACAGAGCAAGTGATATGTGCCTGTAATTTTTTCCAAGTTACATGACTAGAAGATGGGGCTTATGTTAACAAACATAAGCTATAGAAAGGACTAATGAAGGTTTAAATTTGTATTATGTGAGAGTTATTAGAACTCTCAAAGGGGGAAATGTAGGATTACAAATTTAGGAAGGTACATAACTTTAGCATTTAAGGTAAAAATGATTATATCAGATTAGTTAGTCTGCTATGCAAATCTTCCAGGCAAGTTCCTGTTTTTCTCTTCATTGTAAGTAAGATGAGCACCATTTGTCTTTAGTGGCTCTTGGAGCCTCTGAGTGATTGGATTAGCATCTGTCCATTTGAGTGACACTGTTGTGCTGATTGAATCAGGAATGATAACAGGAATGTTTGGGGTGTGTTTCCTATACAACATTTGCATTGTATTGTTCAGTGTATCTCCTCCCCTGCTGTATAGTCACTCCCCCTGAAATGTAGATAAATTACAGTGTTTGGTACTGTTAAGTTAGACTTGATGACCTCAGCGGAAAGACAGCACGTTTTCTCATTAAAGAATCCTGCTGAAGAAAAAAACCTATCCAAGTCTCCTGGTCTCTTCTTCAAACAAGGAAAAGGAAATTCACAACAGTGTACATTGTAGTGTTTCTTTAGAAATAAACATGTCAGAGCCGGGAATCGAACTCCGGTCTCTGAGTCTTAGATTCCACCAAAGAGCCGCAGGAGGGCTTTGAACCCAATAGTCAGACGCTTGCTTAAACAAAAAAAGGAAAAGGGCACAAAAAGCCCTTTCTTCCAGGCAATCACAAAAACAGAAGAATATCCAGTCCAAAAAGGACATAAAAATCAAAAAGTAGAGTCAACAATCTCAAAAACAGAAGCTCAGGAAAAAAGGTTCCGGTAACAGCAAAAAGTAAACTCTGGAAACAATCAAAAAGGCACAAAAGAAAACTTCTTGGGGCAAAAGCAAACTTACGGCAGTCACAGGTTTAGGAACCACAATAACCAAGCAAGGATGCAGAGAAACAGACCAGCTTAACCTCTCAACCTGCGTCCCTATTTCTGAGAATTTTTTTGAAAAAGACATACCCAAATGAAAATGTCTGCAGCTCTTAAACCCTATGGTCAATATTCATAAATCTTGTCTTATTTTAAACTAGACACTTGAAATGTTGCTACCCAAGAGTCATAACTCAAAGTAATATGGGAACAGAGTAATATACATGTAAGTGACTCACGTTTTTTTTTTTTTTTTTTCACATAGGGAAAAAAATATGAGAATTTAATGTTAAGAGCCTGAAAATAGCTTAAATATAAAACTGAATGTCTAATCATGTCATGATTCAAATATGAGGATGATTAGCTTCTGTAAGCTTTTATGTCAAGAAAAGTCTAGGCGTCCTTTCAAAAAGGCCATTTATTTCAGAACATTTGCAATTGTAAAGTGTAGTTTTTCATTCAAATAAATCTGCAATAACCTGCAATAAACTGCTAATTATAATGGATAAACAGTTACTGAAAAACTAAAGCAACTATATACAGAAATTACAAAGTGTAAAAAACTAATTTAGCTGATAAGAAATGTCAGTCAGAGTCTGCGCGCTCCACTGCAGTTTCTGCCCTAAACACTGGCAGGCGCCATGGGAAACGCGTGCCGGTGTTATGAAAGCCTAAGCACTAGTAGTATTCACCAAATCCTACTTACATAAACTGCGCAAGATAAAGCCTTTTGATTGGTTACTAAGTCCATCAATCAAACCTTTGTTAGAAAGGCATTGGCTAGGCACTGAGTGCCTTTATCCAACGAAAACCATGGACGCAATGATTGACAGCTCACCAAGCCTGTAAGGCATTTTCTGTATATGATGCATCACAGGAGAGACTCTGATTGAAGGAGAGAGACGAGGGAGGGTTTATATCACGGAGAAGAGACTATTCTTGCAGGGGGAGTTTGCCAGAAACGGATTAGAATCGATATTTCATTGAAAATTGACATGATTGATTACGCTAACTCAAAACTCTCGTTTTTTCCCTATTTTTGCGTTGTTTTGGATTAAAAAGTGGGATGCATTTTGAAGAGTGGACTCTTACACAGACATGTATGCGGGTGTTTATTGGATTCGTCCGATCTGATCTGAACGACAGGAGATGAAAGATGAGTACCGCTAATATTATGCTAATGTTTACATCGCCGGTCGTTTAGCATTTAATTTAACCCTTTCCTCTCTGGTGTATTTATTGCAAAAACAAGTTCAGAACATGAATCTTGAGTGTTTTAGCTTTTTAAATGATGCATAGTTTGTGATAGTTGATTGAATATTTTGTATAAAACAAAAGTAAATAAAAGTACAGACACGCCCACTCACGTCAACCGCCCCGCCCACAAGCCGGTGGATAGATGGTGAGATGGTGGTCCAGTGGGTTAAACCATGGAACTGATGCGCAGAAGGTTGCTGGTTCGATCCCAGCGGTCACTACCAGTGTGTCTTTGAGCAAGGCACTTTACTCCTATGTTGCTCCAGGGGGATTGTAATAAAGGCACTGTAAGTCGCTTTGGATAAAAGCATCCAAATGCATAAATGTCAATGTAAATGTAAATAAGAGGTTAAACACACAGCACAAAATGAGACACCGGTGAAAACAATAGCACAGATTACAAAAGGCACATGTTTAGACATGAGTCCTGGGGGACCTCTAGTGGCCAAAATAAAACATTACAAGGCAAAAACTCTGACAGAACCCCCTCCTCTAGGAACGGCTCCTGACGTTCCCTCCAGGACGACCAGTCTTGGAAGCAAGAAATTCTCTAATTAGTTTTGGGTCTAAGATGTCCCTGGCAGGGACCCAGGAGTGCTCCTCAGGGCCATAGCCTTCCCAGTCCACAAGATACTGCCGGGACCCACATGCTTGACAGACATCCAGTATTCGGCGTAGGCTGGCTGGCCACCAATGATACGAGGAGGGGGGTGTTTACCTGTCGCAAGAAAAGGAGAAGACAAAACTGGTTTTAACAGAGAGACATGAAATGTGGGATTTATCTTTAAAGACTTAGGCAAGTATAACCGATAAGTGACTGGGTTAACTTTCCTGGCAATCTTGAAGGGGCTGATGAACCTCTGGGGAAGTTTACGGGACTCCACCTGCAAGGGAATGTTCTTTGTGGAGAGCCAGACTCTTTGGCCAGAGCGCAGAGTGGGGGCAGGTCTGCGTCTGCGATTAGTCTGGTGCTGGTACTGCTGGGAGACTTTAAGGAGCTTGAGTCTGACCTTCTTCCATGTCTGGCGGCATCGCTTGAAGAACTGTTGCACGGAGGGAACTGCAACCTCCACTTCTTGCTCAGGGAATAGTGGAGGAGTATACCCGAACTGGCACTCAAAAGGGGACATGCCCGTAGCAGAGGAGCGAAGTGTATTGTGTGCGTATTCTGCCCACATGACGAAGGAAGACCAAGAGGATGTGTTATTAGCCGCCATACACCTCAGGGTAGTTTTAAGATCCTGGTTAAGCCTCTCTGTTTGCCCATTGGACTCCGGGTGGAACCCAGAAGATAGACTCACCGTAGCCCCCAGAGATTGACAAAATGCCCGCCAGAACCGGGAGGAAAATTGGGGCCCTCGATCAGAGACAATGTCTTGTGGGATGCCAAAGATGCGAAAGACATGGTTTACAACCAATTCCACAGTCTCCTTTGCAGTGTGTAGTTTAGGCAAGGGAATAAATTGGGCAGCCTTAGAGAATCTATCCACTATGACCATGATAGTGGAAGTCCAGTCATAAAATCCATGGAAAGATGAGACCATGGTCTATGTGGTATGGCAAGAGGGTGCAGTAGCCTGGGGTGAACGATGAGAGACTTTACCTTGGTTGCATGTGGGACAGGCATTTACAAATGTTGTGACATCCTTCTTGATAGTTGGCCACCAAAACCGTCTCTGGAGGAACTCAAGGGTGCAAGACGTTTCAGGATGACAGGTGAGGCGTGAGGAGTGCCCCCACTGGAGGATCTGAGAGTGGACAGCTTTCGGGACAAACAAACAGTTGGTTGGCCCTCCTCCTGGGTCTGGTTCTCGGGCCTGGCCTTGTTTTACAATCTTTTCCAGCTCCCACCTGATAGGAGCTATTATCTTGGAACTGGGGATAATAGGAGTAATGGAATCTTCATGTTTGCATATACTCGGGACAACGCATCAGGTTTGAGGTTCTTGGAGCCAGGGCGGTAAGATAAGATGAACTGGAATCGGTTGAAGAATAAGGACCAACGTGCCTGGCAGGGGTTGAGTCACTTAGCTTGCTGAATGTATTCTAAGTTCTTGTGGTCTGTAAGCACTTGAAATGGGTGTTTGGCCCCCTCAAGCCAATGCCTCCACTCTTCAAGCGCTAGCTTAACAGCCAGTAGTTCTCGATCCCCGACATGATAGTTCTTCTCCGTCGGTGTAAGACGGTGGGAAAGGAATGCACAAGGGTGCAGCTTGTTGTCCTCATCCCTTTGGGACAGCACAGCTCCAACCCCAATGTCCGAGGCATCAACCTCCACAATGAAGGTAATATCTGGGTTTGGTAGAATAAGAACAGGTGCAGAGGTGAAACAACGTTTGAGTTTGTTGAAGGCCAACTCTGCTTCAGTCCCCCAACAAAAGCCGGCTGTGTTTCCCTTAGTGAGGGCAGATAAAGGGGCAGCTACAGTACTAAAGTTCAGGATGAACTTGTGATAAAAATTGGCAAAGCCAAGAAAACGCTGTACCTCTTTTACCGATGAGGGGGTGGGCCAATCCACAACAGCCCGAACCATTTGAGGGTCCATTTGTATCTGGCCAGGCTTGATGATGAACCCCAGGAACTGGACCTTGGTCACATGAAACTCACACTTTTCAGGTTTGACATACAGATGGTTGTCCAGAAGGCATCTGAGAACCCTACTGACGTGTTTCACATGGTGATCTCCTGGTGCTGGTTAATGAAGAGACAAAGGGGAGAGGTGATGTGGGTTATTCTCCCAGGAGCTAACGGTCTTCCATCCAAGGCTGTTACAGTTAGGGGGGCAGGAAGGGAATTAGTAGGGATCTGGAGACTCTTGGCAAGGGAAATATCCATGAAGTTCCCGGCCGTGCCGGAATCAATAAAGGCCTGGAGTTGGTGTTCCTTGTCTCCCCAAGTGAGTGTGATGGGAAGGGACAACCCAGCGTTGGAAGGTGAAGCAGTGCGTGTTACTCCCGTTACAGTCCTTCCTTGCCTGTGCGGGACTGGGCGTTTCCCGAGAGCTCGAGGCAAGAGGAGCGAAAATGACCCTGCAGCCCACAATATAGACAACAGCGCTCTCTTATACAACGGTCTCACTCTGAAGGAGACAGTCGAGCCCTACCCAACTGCATGGGTTCTGGAGAATCTTGGGGCACTGGTAGCATTTGAAAAGGAGCTGGGCTGACAGACAGTGTGGAAACAAACTGGCGATGCAGGTTTCTTTCCCTCAGGCGATTATCTAGCCTGATTGCTTGATCGATAAGAGTCTCGAGATCATGGGCCGGTTCTCTGGTAGCCAGGTCATCCTTGATCGGCTCAGATAGACCGTTCAGGAAACTCACCATGAGGGCCTCGTTGTTCCAACCACTTCCCGCTGCAACTGTCCGAAACTGAATGGCATATTCAGCGGCGCTGCCATTACCTTGTCGGAGGGTGAGAAGTCTCTTAGAGGCTTGCCGACCGCTGAGGGGGTGGTCAAAGACTCTTTGGAACTCCTCTTCGAACATAGAATAACTTGAACAGCGGGGCGCCTGTGCCTTCCAGACCGCTGTTGCCCAGGAGAGAGCCTTGCCAGAAAGGAGGGTGATAACATATGCGATCTTGGCCCGATCTGAGGGGAAGGAAGATGGCTGTAGTTCAAATGTGAGAGAGCATTGAGTTAGGAACCCATCACATGCACTGGGATCACCCAAGAAACGTTGTGGTGGAGGTAGGTGAGGTTCAGCCAAAGGAGAGAGCATTTGAGACTCCGGGAGGGGTACAGAGGCAGCAGCTGGAGTAGATTGCAGCCAGTCAAAGATCTGACGGATAGAAGTCATGAGATCCATCAGTACCTGTGAGTGTTTAGCCATCAAAGTCTCCTGCTGAGCTAGGGCTGTCTCATGACGCTGAACTGTGGACTCATGCTGAGCAACTGTGGCAAAGAGTTCGGCGTCTCTGGGTTCATAATGTGGCTTGGTTATTCTGTCAGAGCCGGGAACAAAAAAAGGAAAAGGGCACAAAAAGCCCTTTCTTCCAGGCAATCACAAAAACAGAAGAATATCCAGTCCAAAAAGGACATAAAAATCAAAAAGGAGAGTCAACAATCTCAAAAACAGAAGCTCAGGAAAAAAGGTTCCAGTAACAGCAAAAAGTAAACTCTGGAAACAATCAAAAAGGCACAAAATAAATCTTCTTGGGGCAAGAGCAAACTTACAGCAGTCACAGGTTTAGGAACCACAATAACCAAGCAAGGATGCAGAGAAACAGACCATCTTAAATACACATCACAGAATGAGACACAGGTGAAAACAATAGCACAGATTACAAAAGGCACATGTTTAGACATGAGTCCTATGGGGACTTCTAGTGGCCTAAATAAAATATTACAAGGCAAAAACTCTGACAAAACAATGGACAAACTGAGTCTTTAAACGACTCAGATCAAAGTGAACCCTGTCAAAGTGACGCCAAAATGAATGGGAGTCAATGGGATGCTAACAGCAGGTGATGGCTTGGTTAGCAATGGCTGCCCCAATGAAATGTACGCTTTCCGTGTGCTGGATTACCCCTTTGGTTGCTTCACTGCCATTCACAAATCCTCTCCCATGGCCTCATGGGATAGTAAAGTGTCCAGTGGATGCGCACTTCAGAATCTCGCCGGTAAGTAGTAATTCATTCAGGTACTTTTCACCTACTATATAGTAGGGAAGTATGCAATTTCTGATGCAGCCTGACTCTAACACATCATTTGCAGAGCTTCATGGAGTGGGCAGGAGCCTAAGTGTTCTTTTGGTGCGGTTAGCTTGTTTTGTTGGAGATTTTGCAGAATTATATAATTTTTCAGCAGGAATTCCACTGTTAAACATGACTATTCAAAAAATAAGTTGAAATCATGCTTCTGATGGCTTGAATAAAAGCATATATAATTGTAGATCACAGTCTTTTAAAGGATTATATATTATTGTTAAAAGTCAATCAAAGACCTTTACTTCCAGAACTCGACTGATGCACCCTATTATAGTTTCTGCATTTAAATGCGGTTACTACTCCTCCATTTTCCCCTTTTTTTCCACAGAGCATTGCCTGTCCACTTTGAATGGAAAATATTACATATGTGTGTAAATTAAATGGAGGAGCTGGGCAAAATCGCATAATGGGACCTATTCCTCTCATGCAAAGGTATTTTAATGGGTTCAGATGACTTGCAACTTTTAATTAACTTTTTGAAATATTTTTTGGAGCTTGACAGCAGTGGTGTGATTTACACCGTCGGTTGGGGCAATCTGGCTGGCAATCTATCCACTATAGTATATTAAGTCTAATACATTAAAACTTACTGAAATACCAAGAATGACTAATTTCAAACAGTATATCAAACGTTTTTTTTATTTTTTTATGAAGGAAATGGAGTAGTGGTCATGCGTTCAGTGCTACACTTTGCCAGGGCTTAATGGTGTAATTAATTTATTCTGAATTTAGCATTATAAAGCAAAATGCAAGCTATTTTCTTCAGTTTGCTTCACTGACCAATATATCTAAAATAAAACATGATACTTTTGGGCCTTAAATTTTAACACTCCAGACACGTAGATTTTATGACCCTGAATATGTTATTGGTGGAATATTTAGGTTGTTTCATTTTGAGGTTCATGGTCTATGAGTCCTTAAGAATCCGAAGATCCCCTTAATGTGTTTTACATTTCCAGCCTGCTGCTTAGCAGAAATTGAAATTCAAGGAACCTTCTCAGATGGTTTAGTTGATCCATGCAGAATCCAAAAAAAACCCCATACAAAGATAAATCCTGGTTTTTGATCACCTAAGCACAGCTGCCCAAACTCCTAATCCAATGGCGTTAAAGCAGATGAATCTCTGGGCCGGCGGCGGCAACTTGAGTGGACATGACGGTTTTCTCTGCGCTACTGTGATCATGTGTACTCAGGAGTGACCCTACATTTGCATCTCCAAATGATGCTCATAACAGATGGTGAGGCACAAACAGAGCACATGTGCAACCCGAGCTTTTGCCCATTTATCCATTTTGGAGCCATGCATGTTTTTGGGACAAATCCACTGAAATGGTTTGTCAATATGGCAATATTTGAAATGTATGTGACATAAAAAAGCAGACGAGGTTTGCAGAAGAGAAAGAATCGTTAATGGGTTGGAGGGGGGAAATATTTTCTCCAGAGCCAAACACCATGAGAGAGCCATCATTCCAGTGAGCTGACAGATGAGGAGGATGGTTCATTTGTATGGTACATCATTTAGCAATTTGCCCTCTGACAACAAACCGAATCGTATTTCATATTTCTTGTCGGCCTCCAAGTTCCTCTGGCAATTTAATTATCTTTGTTGAATTTCTGTTGATGGTTCATTTATTTTAGAAAAATTAGAGGTGTGAGTAATGAAGCAGAAGTTGCATGCCAAAAATATCCATGCACATCAATATGCACACCTGTAGTGGCTGTCATAGAGACATCTTAGAGGAAACTTTGAGTATGTCTGATTCAGTTGCAAAATGTGATAAATTTGGCCTAAGGACACCATTATGCATGTGAATTAAAATATAAAACATCTGCCAGGCTGAATGCACCCGCAGGACGAACCAAGCGGCCGTTCTGTGAGGAGAAGAAATCAAGCTAATAACAATGCATCTGTGCACAGTTCCATTGGTCAGGTCTGAAAATGGAGGATTTAGAATTGCAAATAATATCAGATCAATAATGCTTATTAGGTAAATACACAGCTGGTGAGCTTGCACATATTAGCATAATTTCAACTGGCACATCTGTACATGTGTGCGTGTGCATATGTGAATTGAAATGTGTTTGTATGAGAGAAGAACGAGAGAAAGAGGTAGAAAATAGCAAGTGTGTGGCTGCATGTGTCTGCATGTGCTAGACTGTATGTGTGTCAGAGTGTGTAACTTAAAGCTGCCATGGAGCCCCAGGGCACTGTCTGGACCGCTGACGACCAGGCTGACACGAACAGGACTGGAGCATCTAGTCTGATATGTCTGAGGTGGTGAAGAGACAGATCCTTCACAGATTCATGCAGTTGAGATTGTAAAATTTATACAACAGTAATTTGGCTGAGCATCTGTTCAAGAGCATTGATAGCAGTTCAACGAGACTGGAACTTTTTGTCCACTTATTCTGACTTTATTTCTCAGAATTGTGAGATATAAATTAGCAATTGCGGGTTATTGGGGCGGTTTCCAAGACAGAGTTTGAATTAAGCCAG
The DNA here is from genome assembly GCA_023566225.1 of Romanogobio albipinnatus. Classification (NCBI taxonomy): domain Eukaryota; kingdom Metazoa; phylum Chordata; class Actinopteri; order Cypriniformes; family Gobionidae; genus Romanogobio; species Romanogobio albipinnatus. Next base: position 20,449,169 of record CM042255.1, on the reverse strand, counting down.
GAGTAGGGCTTAATCTAGAATAGTTAAGCGTGATTTAAAAGATGGCTTTCTGAAACACAGATTAAGTACAGATTACTAACACCTGGACTATGGAGTCCTGAACTAAAATAAACCAGATTAATTTAAAACCAACTAAATTAGCATGACAGAGGTTGCCTATAAAACATGGAATGGACCAAGGAAATCTTAAAATTGCATGGAACTGAGGAGCAAATTTAAGGAAAATGATGACAGCAGAAAAAGACTGCAATAAAAAAATGTTACTGAATAAGAGAATTTTTTTTGAAGCAAATAGCAAAGCGACACGGCACACATCAGTTGTGGATTATATGAAGCCCTTAAGGGGACATGGTGAAGGAAAAATAATATGAAGTGGGACAACAAATTTGTTCGCTCGCAAAATGTTTTTCGTTCCCTCAAGAAACTTTACAAAAATATTGTGGGCGAACACAAAGTTTCCTCTACCCACTCCAAGCAGGATTCGAACCCGGGTCTCCAGCATGGAAGGCAGATGTGCTAACAAGACGTGTATATATATTGATCTTCACTGACTTATCCCAAGTAATACATTGAATACATGTGTCTTCTTTGAAACACAATGTTAACCTGAAGTTAAACCTGCCTCCTGATAATCTTGGAGTAGCTCTAGTCTTCCTCCAGGATATCAGTTTATTAAACTCTGGACTAGACCAAGTCTATTTTAAAAGGCCATTTTAGTTCAGGACTAGGCTTAATCTCTGTCCGGGAAACCGGCCCATAAATTCAGAATTGTGAGATTTAAACTTTTCTCGCAGTTACAATTTTATAACTCACAATTCAGACTTTTCCTCTTGAAATTCAGTTTATCTCACAATAAACAAAAAAAAAAAAAAGTCTGAATTGTGAGTTATAAAACCGAACTGTGAGAAAAGAAGGTCAGTTGTCTATTGTCAATAGTGTAAGCGATGTATGAATCAAAGGTCAGACAGAAGTCACTTTCAAACCTTGCAGCTGTTGTTCTCCATGGCAAATTCCCATTACCAACAATACGAGCGAAATCTGTGTGGGGAACTTTTTCGGCCATACGTGAAAGTCCCAATCCCACACATTCCTATTGGAATGACCGGATTTTGCCTGCAAAATTTTGATGGGCAATTGTAATATAACCTACCTTAAAGGGATAGTTCACTCAAAAATGAAAATGTTGTCATCATTTACTAATTTGTTCCAAACCTGTATGTGTTTCTTTCTTCTATTGAACACCAAATAAGATATTTTGAAGGATGTTGGTAACCAGACAGTTCTAACTAACACTTTTTAGTCAACTTTACTTAATGTATTAACTTAATTGTAAAAACATAATCTGTACTATTCACACATTATTCCTTGTTTACTCAGAAAACCCAAGTTAAGATTACTTGATTGGTTGAGTGCCATTTTGTAGCAAAAAAGAAAAAAGTTTTTGAGACGGGGCAATTCTTTTGCCAATTTTTTGGGCAAATTTCCTCCACTTCTGCAGTTATCTTTCTCTAGTTGCATTCCCTCCCTTCCCAAAGTAATCTTGAATGCTGTACTGTCAATACAACTGAACAATTTGAGAGAACATCACATAAACTGACCATAAAGTGATGTAGATTTTCCTAAAATGTTTTTGTTTGAACTCACCATTATGGTGATAAGTGTTCCCTTTGGTTGGGTGGTTCATTTATATTATTGTAATTCTCTTCCTATTAATGCAGTGATGAGACAATAAATCACAGTTTGGTTTCAAAGGAAGGGATGTAATAAATAATTTGCTTTTAAAAGGTGACCTAACTTATAACAAAATCATTAGTCTATTTTTCACATCAAATAGAATTTTTTTTATTGTTAACACTTATGTCATAAACACCTTGTGAAATGTTTAATTGGGTTGATATAATCCCTCTATATTTGTGACAATATCTTGCAATTGACCATGCTTGAGTCATACACAGAATTCAACATTCAGCATGCAAAACACAACAATGGTAACAACAATGGTAGCTATACTAAGTCAAGAGTAAATCTAAAGTAAATTATCAAGTACTCTCTAGTTCTTTTTTAGTTACCAGAACTCTTGTGTAAGGGAACGCTACTAACTAACCATTTGTAGGGGAGAGCAGGGCACAACCTAACGTGTTGTGTGTGTGAAATTGTGTGAAATGTGTGAAATTAATGTGGGAAAAAATAAATACTCTGAACCCCAAGTGGATTTACACAAACTGAGAAAGTCAAAAAGTGTTTGGTTGTGTCCCGCTCTCCCCTACAACATACGATTCCTATTTCAGTTTCCTTACAGTGTAGCCATTGACTTCCATAGTGGGGAAAATACTATGGAAGTCAATGGCTACATCTTTTGCCCTGATGCTAAAGTCCAGATCGCTTTGATATTGAATTGATGAGATTTCGCCCACAGATAATGTTCTGAACAATGGTAATGGAACCGCACCATAACAATATAATGTAAGTTGCTCAATAACCTATTCTTGTTTATTGAACTGTTATATAAAAACAAAAGATAATTCGTTCAGTTTTTTTTCTTCCAGTATACATATAGCTGGTAGATGTGAAGCATCTGAGCTTGTGTAGTAATTTAACCGGATTAAGACAGAGGCTTTGAAGGTCTGTCGGTCTGAAAGCTATTCGTCCATCTTTTTTATTTCAAAAAGATATCAGTGCTAAAAAATAAGCCAACGGCTGCAAAATAGACAAGTTCAGACATGTATCAGTTTTAAACCCTCCGGTGATGTGCAGTTCGCTCTAGTACAGAAACAAACAGCTTTCAGTTTAGACCTGTCAAAGTCTTTTGATATCATGCTTGCAGTATTACACTGTATTGTTGCATGCTGGTTACAGCAGCCTACAGTACTTAAAAAGACCACACTCAAAATAATGACTTTTGCACTTTAAAAGCAATTCTCTTTTAAACATCTTATCTGAAAATGACAGTTATAATTGTTAGCTGTTTCCAGCAATTAACAATTAGTGAACCTCAACCTCAATTAAAACATTTGTCCTCAGGTGACCATTTGTGAAACGGGTGTTTTAGTAGAATAATTAAAAGCGGTATCTTATGACTTCTTCATATTAATTTAGAGGATCTGTGAATAGGCAATAGAAAGGTGTCCAAATGTGCTTTTTATCCAATCACAGCCTGCCGAGATACCATCACTTAAATGGTTCAGTCCAGCTCTTTTTCAATTGCACACTTAACTTCAGCTTCGAACCTGCAATGCTGTTGAGTGAATTGTTCATGAATGATAATGCAATGAGAATTAACACCGTTTTCCTGCAACTCATTGTTGTGGACTGTAGCCAATTTAATGAAGGTTGAGTGCATGCCGTAACATCAGTTTACCACCATTCTGCTCAAGAGCGGCCCTGATAATTACACTGGTGTTTCAGGCCTCGGCTTTTAGTGAAATATTTTAATAAGCACAGTTTTGCATCACACTGTTTCGCATTTCATTAGCAGTGGCCCTGTTCTCCCATCTGCCATTCTCCGCTTCTCAATTTAGCTCCATGTTCGGTGGAACATTCTTGCATTAGCATAATGGGAGAACTGTTGCACTTTAAGAATGGCACAAATACCAGCGGGCATAACAAATAGATCGTACGAACGCAGCAATGATGGGTTAGCGGGAGATTTGATGAACGCACTCTGATATCTTGTTTTTGCAGCAAAGTCATTAACAAGAAAAATATTAGGCAGTGGAATATCACAGTGAAGTGTGATTTTGAGAAAGGTCCTGTGTTTCTGTAAGTGACGAATGAGTTGGGAAGTGGGTGCACTACAAAAGCCCAACGCTAACTTTGAATTTGGCCTTTAAAATACAACGTATCCACAGACTAATGATGCCCATGGCCTAATAAGGTTTCAGAGGAAACTGAAACTCTCCTTTGCTCCTAATGCTTATACGAATCCAAACTCTAATCTCAACATCTAAAGATAAATGAGAACCAGAAGTGTCACGTGCATTTATATTTTATGTATCATCAAATTTTTGAGCAAAGTTTGGGCTCAGTAAGATTTTTTGGGAAGAAAATAATATTAAGGATGCATTCAAATGTTCAAAGATATTTAGAATGCTACAAAAGATTTCTATGTTAAAGGCACAATATGTACTTTTCGCCGCTGGAGGTTACTTATTTAAAGCTTGATGACGCCTTGATTTCATGGAATCATGGGAGTTGTTCTGTACAGCGGGTGGAAAAGAATCCGACAGGACTCGGGCAGAAATCATATTCTTGGATGAGCTAATGTATTACAGATTTATTAATGTTACTTTAGTATGAAGCAGGGTGAAGCGGAACGAGGAGCGATTGCTAATGAGAGAAAAGTGCCAGTCATGCGTATGTGGGGTAACACAGCACTGTTTAATTTTATTATATACATTTGAGTGTGTTGAAAGTTGTTATAATGCTGTTGTTATAGTGCGTTCGCTCGGCAGCAATGAGACACTTGTTGCACATATAAAACCGGAAATCGAGGGTAACGCAGGTATGATGTCATTGATAGGCGACGCACGGACATGGGCTGCATTTCCCGATAAAGTTGTCTCTTAGCGCGCTATGAAGACTCTAAAGGTATATCTTAACTAAAGGTATACCATTTCTAGGTGTGTTCTTCGAACTATACCTTAGGAGGTTGCTTAAGATAAACCTTCTTAAGTGCGACGTTAGCAGGTGCTGTCCGTGGCGGCGGTGCTGAAGTGGCTTATTTCGATAGCTCAAGAATCGATTATTTACTCTATGCAGGGGCTGTTTCACTGCTTTATGCGAACAAAAAATGGCAGGGAGAAAGTGTGTATGTCCACAAAAAAGAATGAATGTTGTGTGGTTGCATAAAAAGAAATATAGGGTGAAAAAAATACATTTACCAAAAACAGTGTGAAAGATTTGCTGCCTTGTTTGTACACCAGCAGCAGTAGGGCATCTCTTAGTTGAGGTGGGTTGTGGACTTCTTCTTTTTCCTCCTCCTCCTCCTCTTCTTCCTCCTCTTCTGGCAAGGCTGCACCTCCACTGACTGCAATGTTGTGTAGCATGGCTGTAACTACTGCTACTGCACAGCATCTTTCTGGCTTCAGACGCAACCCTCCAGCTGATTTATGCAGGCACCGAAAACGCATCTTCCAGCGCCCGATTCAGCGCTCCACCAAGTTGCGGGTACGGATGTGTGCAATGTTGTAATCGTGCTTGGCTTGTGTGGTGGGGTTGGTGACTGGATTTAAAAGATAGGTTCTGAGAGGGTAGCCACTGTCTCCTAAAAAATGCTCTGGCCGAAAACCCCTATTTCTGCATCTTCACTCACCGCTAAATTGGCCCACACAAAGCTGTCGTGTGTGCTACCAGGCCACTTTGCCACCACGTCCACGAACCTCCCCCTGTGGTCCACCACCTGGACATTGATGGCCGCAAAGCCCTTATGGCAAATGAAGGCCTGGTGTAGTGCAGAAGGGTTGGTGATGGGTATAAGTGTCCCGTCGACAAGGCCTATTATTTGCGGGATACCAGCAATGGCATGGAAGCCTTGGTGCACCTCCATCACTTCGTGCCTGACGGAAGGCATGCGGATATACTCTGTGGCATGACGAAGCAGGATGTTCATTACTGAATGAATGCACCGCCACACCAAGGTGTTACTCTGCCCATATCCATCCCCAACCATCTCCAGAAAACTCCCCACGGCATAAAAACGGAGAGCCGCCAGCAGCTGGATTTCAGGGCTGAGAGGGTAGCTCCGTCCAGTTTGTCTCGACAAAGTTGGACCAACAAGATCTAAAAGCTGCTCAATTTGCTGTCGTGGCAGGCAACATTTATTTTGAATAGCGGCTTCTGACATGGTAGCCAGGGGACTAAAGTTTTCACGTATGAAATAGTACACATACACTAAATGGCTCCACGGACGGCGCCGTCTTTGATTTAGCACAACTATTCGCTGTCTCGCTGCCATAGTTTGACCAAACTCCCCTCCACAATCATACCCTTTAAATAGGCTCCTAAGCTTTTCCTGTCTAATGGTTTGCCAGCTGATGTACCTTTGGATTATATAATTAAAAAGCTAACAGCCATTAGTGTAATGACAATTGTAATCCTTTCATTAAAAAAAATTTGCCTGATTGAACACTGGGTGTATATTACAACTTCAGAATTATATTCGTATAGACTGACATGTAAAGAAGCTTTTTGCACAGTGGTGGCCACTAGTGGATTGAACTGTCAATAGTGATAAGGTATAGCTAAGAGTGGTCCAGACCAACCTCACGAAAGTAATACTTACAGAAGGTATTCTTAACTAAGATAGTTTCGGGAAACACGTATTAACGTTAAGGTACACCTTAAGGTATAACTTAAGAACGACGTAGTGTTAAGAAGGTTTCGGGAAATCCAGCCCTGGGCTGCATTTCCCGATAACATTGTCTCTTAGAGCGCTACGAAGACTCTAAATGTATAACTTAACTAAAGGTATCCCATTTCTAGGCGTGTTCCCCGAACTATACCTTAGGAGGTTGCTTAAGGTATACCTTCTTAAGTGTGACGTTAGCAGGGGCTGTCCGTGGCGGCGGTGCTGAATTAGTTAATCAATAGCTCAAAAACCGTGGATAATTTATATAATTTTGAAATGATTGTGCGAACCTGCAACCTCTTATGCCCAAATGTATCATGCATCAAAAAACGAACGGGCAGTATGCCATTTATATTTTATTTATATGAGTTGATTGTTATTGGTGTAAATCACTAATTTCTGTTATTGGATGACCTACTCAATAAAGGCGCAACACGCGAAACGTAATCAACAGCTACAGCGGAGAAAAAAGAAAGAAAGAGAAGAGTGGCGGCAGCTGAATTTTGGGGTGCTCTGTCGAGTTTGTCTTGAAAAAGTCGGACCAACAAGATCTAAAAGCTGCTGAATTTGCTGTCATGGCAGGCAAAATTAATTTTGAATTGCAGCTTTGGACATGGTAGCCAGGGGACTAAAGTTTTCACGGATGAAATAGTGCGCATAGAAATGGCTCCGTCTTTGATTTAGCACAACTATTCTCTGTATCACTGCCATAGTTTGACCAAACTCCCCTCCACAATCATTCCCTTTAAATAGACTCCATAATGGTTTGCCAGCTGATGTACCTTTGGATAATATATTTAAAAAGCTAACAACCATTAGGGTAATGACAATTTTAATCCTTGCATAACAATTCAATTAGCCTGATTGAACACTGGGTGTATATTACAACTTCAGAATTATATTCATATAGACTGACATGTAAAGAAGCTTTTTGCACAGTGGTGGCCACTAGTGGAATGAACTGTCAATAGTGATAAGGTATAGCTAAGAGTGGTCCAGACACGAAAGTAGCCTATGACTTACAGAAGGTATTCTTAACTAAGATTGTTTCGGCAAACACGTATTAACGTTAAGGTACACCTTAAGGTATAACTTAAGAACGAGAAGGTTTTGGGAAATCCAGCCCTGTTCTTTTGAATTTTCTATTCATCAAATATATCATGCTTTCCACAAAAAACAAAACAAAAAAACATTGACAATAATAAGAAACGTTTTTTGAGCACCAAATCTGCTTATTAGAATGATTTCTGAAGGATCATGTGACACTGAAGATTCAGCTTTACAATAGAAAACAGTTAATACCGTTTTTTATCAAATAAATACAGCCTTGGCGAGCCGCATTTACGTATAGTACAGCGACATATGTTTTCCATATGATTCAACCCTAATGAATGTATTCTTTACATTGAAAAGCAAAATAATGAATGAGTCTTTTTGTTTAATAAATGTATGAGTTGGATTAAGCTTCTCTTGTGAAATAGCAGACATTTCTGGAAGGATGAGTCTCAAAGTATGATTTCCCTGTTCTTACAGAGCTGCCCAGGATTTTAAATTGTTTTGCAGATTACAGGAGCGTAGCCCTAGGAGCACATTTTATTAATATTTATGTGCACATTAATCTGCGGGAGCAGCTGTTTGACCTCCTCTCAATGAGTCATACATAATAGATGTTGGATTGGGAGATGCCACTATACGGAGGGAGTCCTGGGCACAGTTTGCTATGCGAAGATCAGTGCGGCCTGTGTGACTTTTGATAAAAAGCTACAGGATTAAGACTCCTGACTGAACTGACTGAACTGCTCACATGGTGGCATCTCCCTGTTTTACATTAGACACTGAAAAGGGTGGGCCATGATGATCAAGGGAGGATTATGCCATGGAATCTTCTGGTTTATCGCATCCCAAGCTGAATCAGTTCCTAAAATTCAGTTAACCTATTTCTTGTTGAGTTGGGGAAGATGCCCACTGTCACAAGTAAACATCAATTAACAGATCTGCCAGATTGTTTCACATAGCCTTGGAGGCACTTGCCACAGTTTAGCAGTTTCTTAATTACTATTTGTCCTCGGAGGGGAATTGTTTGAATAGCTTCACGTAGTGCGACAAGATCAGTTAATTGTTGTGCGCGGTTGTATTCTTGGTCTCCTCTGTGAGTGGAAGAGAAGCAGTAGGGTATTACAAACCCAAAGGTCACTTCATCAATGCAATTTCATGACACACGTCTTACATTGAGACATTCAAACAAATTAAAGAAAACTAATATTGTTTCATAACGTAATCTAATTTAATCATCAGTATTGTTGCCAAGTATTGGCATTAATGTTGATTAAATAAAAAACAACACAATTAAATGGCTATTTATTCATTTAGCAGATGCGTTTGTAAAAGGAAGCTTAAGGAACACGCCGACTTTTTGGGACTTTAGCTTATTGGCCGTATTCCCCAGAGTTAGATAAGTCCATACATACCATTCTCATCTCTGTGTGTGCCATAACTCTGTCTGACGCACCCACCGCTAGCTTAGCTTAGCACAAAGACTGGAAGTAAACGGCTCCAGCTAGCCTACTGCTCAATAAGTGACAAAATAACGCCAACATTTTCCTATTTACATGTTGTAATGTGTATATTTACATTGTGTACTAAGGCCGATGGAAAATTTAAAGTTGCGATTTTCTAGACTTATCTGTATTGACTTATCTAACTCTGGGGGATACGGTGAATAAGCTAAAGTCCCAGAAAGTCCGCGTGTTCCTTTTAAAAAGAATAAACACAAGCCATTTAACTGTTGAAGCAAATGTGCCGTATTGTGTCGAAGCTTCAACTCAATCTGACACCAGTCCACAACGACCCCTGCTGGTCAGAACAGTATAAATGCAACAAAACCCCAGGCCACACCTATGGGCCAAACATGCATGAAAACACCCTTTACAAAAGTTTTATTGAAAATAAACAAAGAGATCAGGTAAAACCCACATACACTTGTTCAATGGTTCTCAGTGGCTGCTCATGATTCATGAGTTCACAGAGATCATCGCCCCCTAGCGGTGAACCATTGATATTTTGAAGTGTTTTGAACCGTTTCGAAACAGTGATGACATAATAAGCCTCGTTTACTGAAATCACATGACTTTGGCAGTTTGATACACTCTCCGAACCAATTGATTCGAAACAGAAGATTCGTAAAGCTTCGAAGCTTCATGAAGCAGTTTTGAAATTGTCATCACTAATGACCGGACCTAAATGGATTACGCTGCAATGTTTGTGGCCGTGGCTCTTCTGAGCTTTTAGCCTTTGCGGAAAACTTTTTCCATCTTGCCAGCAACTGCCCTTATGATGACGCGACACTGAAGTCTCTGTTCTGGATCAGGGTGAATTACCATCACCCCATGGACCTCCGAGACACCACTGGACTGAGCTGGAGAGTGTCGCGTCCCAGTCTAGAACACAGCCAATCCCCGTCCAATGTCCCGTGACGTCTCCAGTTCCCGTCCAGAGTCGAGTGGGAGAAAACTGGCTCATAGACTTCTGGATAGAACCATCTCCTGTCTCCGTCCAGAGCCCAGTGATGTCCCCTGTCTTTGTCAAGAACCCAGTGATGTCCCCTGTCTCCGTCGAGAGCCCAGTGAGGGCTCCAGTCCGTGACCAGTGTCCAGAGAGGGCTCCAGAATGTGTGTGCGCTGCCCTGGCTTCCTAAACCGCCATGGACAAATACATTTAAGTAAAACTAAAATAACAATGAATAAAAATAAAATAAAATAAAAAGTTCCAACCTATTCCTTTGTCTTTTCTCCTCTATGAAATTGACCATTATGGCTGTGATTCCGATAGTGATGAAGACTGTTTCTGTGATTTTTCTCATCTTTGTGTGCTTTATACTACAACTGTACACTGAAAAACATATATGATCAATAAGTTATGACAACATACACTGATTAGGCATAACATTATGACCACTGACAGGTGAAGAGAATAACACTGATGATCTCTTCATCACGGCACAAGCGTAATGATTTGAGCCCAATTGGGATGGCTAGATAACTGGGTCAGAGCATTTTGAGAAGTTTGAGGTGTTGACTTGGCCTCCAAATTCCCCAGAACTCAATCCAATCGAGCATCTGTGGGATGTGCTGAACAAACAAGTCCGATCCATGGAGGCCCCACCTCGCAACTTACATGACTTAAAGGATATGCTACTAACATATTGGTGCCAGATACCACAGCACACCTTCAGGGGTCTAGTGAAGTTCATGCCTCGATGGGTCAGGGCTGTTTTGGCAGCAAAAGGGGGAGCAACACAATATTAGTATACATAATGTTATGCAGTGTATGTTTTTACATTGCTTTAACTTTAATTTTCAACTTTTGTATGTTATACAAGATTAAACTCATCTTGTAACTCATCTTAAAGTCAGTTTAATGTATGGTAATTTAAGTTGAAATGACTTAAACATCCAAGTTGATTTATAGGATTTTCTACGAAATATACTTAAAGGGGTCATATAATGCCATTTTTGTACAAGTTAATATGATTCTTTAGTGTCTAAATGAAAAGTTTGTAATATACTTTATTTAAATATTCTCTTTTGTATTGTAAGAAAACACTAATTTTACCTGGTCAAAAACAGCTGTTTTCAGCTAGCCGTTTCAGTGCATGTGCCCTTAAATGATAATGAGCTTTGCTCACCCCGCTCCTCTGTTCTGTGGGGCGTTTTGACACAACACACGTGGAGTGTTGCCTGGACAACAGTTGAGGGTATATTTTGGAGAAAGAATAGCAACGGGAGTCTTTGAGGACACATCTGTGCAAACGTATCAATTTGAACTGGAGTCGGACCCGGAACAAGATGACGGCCCCAACGAAGTTCGAACAGGACGTTTCTGAATGGTTGGTTAACGTAATGTCACTTTGATCTATCTTTGTATACTGGCAGGGTAGCGTAGTGCGATACGAATGCTATGCGTTTACTGATGTATACGTTTGTTACCACGTTAAATCAAATCAAAATCAATCAAATCACTTTATTGTCACTCAACCATATACACAAGTGCAACAGTAGGTGAAATTCTTAGGTGCAGTTCCGAGCAACATAGCAGTGATGACATGACATGTACAACATTTAAAGCAACATCAGATTACATCATCTGATGCACCCACAATTACTCACAGCACAGTATACACTACAATAAACAATAAATAATTTACACAATGTGAGTGTAGTTCTCACAGCTTTAAACAATATACACATACTTACAATATACATATACTTTAAACAATGTACACTAAACATACATTAAACAATATACATTACGCTATAATAATAATAATATACAATGTACAGTATACAATATTCACAAATAGACATCCAATGTACAATAGATACGCTATATGATAAATAAATGTGTATATAATGTGTGTGTATCTACAGTGGGTTGTGCTGAGTGATATTCTGTCCAGTGTGTAATGATCCTGATGGATCAAGAGTTAAGGAGTCTAATTGCTTGTGGGAAGAAGCTGTTCTGGAGTCGGCTGGTGCGTGTTCTGATGCTGCAGTACCGCCTGCCTGATGGCAGCAGTGAGAGCAGCCCATGGCTCGGGTGGCTAGAGTCTCTGATGATCCTCTGAGCTCTCTTCACACACCGTCTGGCATAAAAGTCCTGGAGGGAGGGAAGCTCACCTCCGATGATGCAGCTGGCCGTGCGCACTACCCTTTGCAGGGCTTTGCGGCTGCGGGCGGTACTGTTGCCGTACCAGGTGGTGATGCAGCCAGTCAGCAGGCTCTCTATGGTGCTGCTGTAGAAGCGTGTGAGGATGTGGCGGTTCATTCCAAACCTCCTCAGTCGTCGTAGGAAGAAAAGGCGCTGATGAGCCTTCTTCACAACGGCCTCGGTGTGGACAGACCATGAGAGTTCCTCTGTGATGTGGAGGAACTTGAAGCTGCTGACTCTCTCCACCGGTCCTCCATTGATGGTGATGGGGCGGTGTTCTCTCTCATTCCTCCTGAAGTCGACCACCAGCTCCTTGGTCTTGCTGACGTTGAGGGAGAGGTTGTGCTCCTGACACCATCGTGTCAGAGTGTGCACCTCCTCTCTGTAGGCCGTTTCATCATTGTCAGTGATGAGACCTACCACCGTCGTATCGTCAGCAAACTTGATGATGGTATTGGAGCTGTGGGTTGCCACACAGTCATGTGTGTACAAAGAGTACAGGAGTGGGCTGAGAACACAGCCCTGAGGGGCTCCAATGTTGAGAGTCAGTGATGAGGAGATGTTACTGCCCATTCTGACCACCTGGCGTCTGTTTGACAGGAAGTCCAGGATCCAGCTGCATAGCAAGCTGTTTAAGCCTAGAGCCCGGAGTTTCATGTCAAGTATGGAGGGCACAATGGTGTTGAATGCTGAGCTGTAGTCTATAAACAGCATTCTCACATATGTGTTCCTCTTTTCCAGGTGGGAGAGAGCAGTGTGTATTGTGGATGAAATGGCATCATCAGTGGAGCGGTTTTTGCGGTATGCAAACTGCATTGGGTCCAGTGAGGGGGGGAGAACAGAGCAGATATGGTTTCTGATTATTCTCTCAAAGCATTTGCTGATGATGGGGGTCAGAGCAACAGGACGCAAGTCGTTTAAGCAGATGATTTTTGACTGCTTCGGTACAGGCACAATGGTGGACGTTTTTAAGCATGTGGGGACCACAGACAGGGAGAGGGACAGGTTAAAAATGTCAGTGAAAACTCCAGCCAGTTGGTTTACGCACGCTCTGATGACGCGGCCCGGAATGCCGTCTGGACCCGCGGCTTTATGGACGTTCACCCGCCGGAAGGATCGGGTTACATCCACTACAGATACAGAGAGTGAACTAACCTCTGCATCTTCAGCCACGAGCTCTCTCTCCGCGAGGGCGGTGTTAGTTCCCTCAAAGCGAGCATAAAAGGTGTTGAACTGTCTTTCAATCTTGTCCCTGTACTGGCGTTTTGCTGTTCTAATGGTTTTCCGGAGGGCATAACTTGCTTGTTTATGCTCCTCCGCATTACCGGAGTTAAAAGTGAAGGTCCGTGCATTGAGTGCCGCGCGAACATCCCCATTTAGCCACGGCTTCTGATTTGGGTACAGCCGAATTGTTTTGGTCGGAACAACTTCTTCTACGCACTTCCTGATGAAACACGTTACGCTATCAGCGTAGACCTCGATGTCGTCATCAGAGGCCGACGGGAACATCTCCCAGTCTGCGTGATCAAAACAGTCTTGTAGCATCGAGTCCGATTGGTCCGACCAGCACTGGATGGCTTTATCACCAGCGTACAGAGTTTGTAATAACACAATAACAATAACACGTTGTTCATTATATACGTGGGATTATGAATTATATCGAGAACATCATCATACATAGAAAGCATGCCGTAATGTAACTTACCCTGTAAACTTTAGCCGCATTCATCGTGAAGCGTGCAAGCGATTTGCGCTGATCGGGGGGAATATTCCCTTCGAAAACAAAACTCAGCCACTGCGCCTTCAGCGGTTCGGATTTAAGAACACCAAAATGACTGCTGTGTTCGTTATTACACCCAAGAACAGAACACCACAATCGCTTAGACGCAATTCTGCTCCAGCGTATCAACAATGGCGGACTGATGACAGGTCGCTCAGGGCGGGTCTGTGTTGAAACGCTGCTGTCAATTAACAATCGTGGGAGGGGCGTACACCGTGTGACGTCACGCGGTCAGACGGCTCGATTTGAGACACATATAAGGAGATTAAAAAAAAAACACTGGATGGATTTTTATCATTATAGGATGGTTGTGTACAGGCACTGCAAACACACATTTCTGTACAATCAACTTGTAAAATCAACTTGTATCAACTTGCATGTACCATTATATGACCCCTTTAATATGCTTATTGCTAACAATAACCCTACACCGTTTTTCAAGCCTTAAAGCCATAGCTTTGTGTGAAGACTAGACACAAATTCATCTCAATAGCAACTGCCCGCCCCACACTTTGAGTACCACTGATTTATAATCTGTTTATTTCCTGTTACTTCATGTAACAGCAGGTTTGGATGGACCCAAAAGTGAGATAATTTCACCCTATGGCTTTTTTCTTTGAAGCGAACAAGGTTAAACGTGGTTGCGTTTCATTGCAGTTCAGTCCGTTATAAAGCTAGCATCTGTTGCTTCACTGAACACATGCTGCCGATACATCACACATGCTCTTCAGCAAGGGAAGATCTTCAAAGATAGTCTTCTCCCTTTTATCACTCTCTCTCTCTCTCTCTCTCTTATGGGCTCTTATTCCCTCACTTGTAAGAACCGAGAACCTGTCCACTTAATAGATCCTGACCTCAAACCAACACTCTGCATTGAATTTTAAAGCAGTTTGTTAAAGCAAGAAATCAGTCAAGCCCCTAATTGTATAGCAATACCATTCAAAACATAATAAAAATTCATAAAAGCAATTATGTGTGAAGCAACATGTATAAAATGTTGCATCTGTTGCAAGCATTTCATCAGCCAAACCTATTTCATCTTTTTGCAGATAAGATGATTATATATTGTATTTTAGTGTTAAATTACATATCTTTGAATTCAAAGCGTGCCGCAGGAGTGGATTTTGCCAAAAGGAACGATTTCAAGAGATGAAAGAGAACTGATTGACGTCATATTGGTTTGATTGGTTTTTCCTGCAAAATAGCATGCTTTGAATGCACCCAGATCTTTTCCACTTCTCAAGTGTTAAAAATGTAAAACATCTAAGCGTGAATAGAACATTAAGCTTGGCACATCACTTTCATATAGAGATGCAGAAAGAAGATGTTTAGTAGGCTTTTATTATTCATCCTGATTGCGGTTAACTTTAAAATACTAATGTGCAGATTTTGACAGATGCCACTGTTAGTCACAATCATAAATGTAGGCCTAAATGAAATACAATAAATCATCTTTTACTTACACTCTCATACACACACACACATGCACATGCACACGCACGCAGACACACACACACAGAAAACCAAAAATGTCCCCACAAGGTCAAGGATTTTGGATATTGCCATCTTTGTGGGGACATCTTTGGACACACACACACACACACACACACACACACACACACACACACACACACACACACACACACACACACACACACACACACACACACACACACACACACACACACACACACACACACACACACACACACACACACACACACACACACACACACACACACACACACACACACACACACACACACACACACACACACACACACACACACACACACACACACACACACACACACACGCTACTGTTCAAAAGATTGGGGACAATATGATTTTTGGGGGGAAACGGTTACCACAAATGTTTGTCACAAATATTTCAAATAAATGCTGTTTTTGAAATTTCTGTAATTTTAGGGCCCAATTCTCATTATTAACTAGTTGTTTATTAGCATGCAAATTACTAAGATATTGTCTGTTTATTAGTACTTATAAACCTCATATTAATGCCTTATTCTACATGACCTTATTATACATCCCTAATCCTATCCAATACCTAAACTTAACAACTACTTTACTAACTAAAAGTCATAGTTAATAGTTAATTAATAGTGAGAATTGGACCTAATCTAAAGTGAGACTGAAATTTCTATTTCGAAAGCTGAAAAACTTATTTTTTTTTACAAAAATATTAAGCAGCATAACTCTTTGCAATATTGATAGTAAGAAAACAGCAGCATGTTAGAATGATTTCTGAAGGATCACGTGACACTGAAGACTGGAGTAATGATGCTGAAAATTCAGCTTTGCCATCACAGGAAGAAATTACATTATAAGAATATATTCAAATAGAAAACAGTTACTTTAAATTGTAACAATGTTTCACAATTTGACAGTTTTTACAGTTTTTTTTAATCAAATACAGCCTTGGTGAGCACAACAAACTTCTTCCAAGAACATTAATAAATCTTACTGACCCTAAACGTTTTAATGGTGTATACAGTATCTGGCTGAACTGACTGAGATTAAACAAGGCTTTATATAAAGTGTTCAACAATGAAATGATTAAGGGTGTGAAATACCATTAGGAGAACCCTGTGAGCTTTGAGATCTTCTTCTTTGACTCCTGAGTGGGAGCTGATGTCGTGTTAACTCTCAGAGCAGATGGGCCGTATGCAGATGAACTCTGACACATGGAGAACTCTCACAAGTGTTCCCTTGCAATCCCAGTCACACCGTTACACTCCCAGAATGCTCTGTGTGTGATGAGGACGATTAAGACCAACTGTTCTCATTACTGAGTCACAGAAAAAAAAGAAAAGTGATAATTACTTATAAAAATTTGCCGTGCCGCCTCAGGGCATGTATGGATTACAGTCACAGAGGGACCGCTGAAATCCAAGTCGCATCCAGAAATCGTGCAGCAGAATGTCAGAGCTTCTGTTTGATCCAAAACCCATAGCCGGGTCATGTGATATGACAATGATCCAGAAGATCTTAGACAAAGAAGAAGAAAAAAACAAGAGAAATATTCCTGTTTTCCTTCTGGCAATAATAAACATTTTGTGCACTAGTTTTTGTGCATATATATATAGGAAATATTACTGTACTCTTATTTGAATTAAGGGAGGAATGTGGCTATGACATGCTTGAATTTTATATTACACAATTAACAAGTGTAGCCTATAGTTAGAACACACAGATAATGATTATGATAAAGTGAAGCAAAATATCTTCAGAAATCCTAAAATAGGAAATCCTAAAACAGTTGGGGATTTCTTCATGAACCTTTCCCTTAAGATAGCCTTTTATATACACTCACCTAAAGGATTATTAGGAACACCATACTAATACTGTGTTTGACCCCCTTTCGCCTTCAGAACTGCCTTAATTCTACGTGGCATTGATTCAACAAGGTGCTGAAAGCATTCTTTAGAAATGTTGGCCCATATTGATAGGATAGCATCTTGCAGTTGATGGAGATTTGTGGGATGCACATCCAGGGCACGAAGCTCCCGTTCCACCACATCCCAAAGATGCTCTATTGGGTTGAGATCTGGTGACTGTGGGGGCCATTTTAGTACAGTGAACTCATTGTCATGTTCAAGAAACCAATTTGAAATGATTCTAGCTTTGTGACATGGTGCATTATCCTGCTGGAAGTAGCCATCAGAGGATGGGTACATGGTGGTCATAAAGGGATGGACATGGTCAGAAACAATGCTCAGGTAGGCCGTGGCATTTAAACAATGCCCAGTTGGCACTAAGGGGCCTAAAGTGTGCCAAGAAAACATCCCCCACACCATTATACCACCACCACCAGCCTGCACAGTGGTAACAAGGTGTGGCGAGCAGCGAGGCCGAGGGACCGTGAGGGCGGGACGAGGCGGCGCTCATCAGGGATGATGAGCGCCAGCTGCGAGCCGCAGCGATCTCGGCCCTCGCGGAGGAGTGAGGGACTATAAAGGAGGAGCGACAACAGTGAGGGACGAGAGAGGACCAGGCCTGGACGTTTTGTTATGTGCACGCTGCAGTCGTCCGCGAGGGGCTGCAGCTTTTTATTTTCATTTTGTGTCGTCGAGCCGTCCACCGGCCGTCCAGTACCACCGCATGGCATCGCGAGGAAGAGCCTCTCGGCTGGCTGAGGGCCGAGCGGCAGTGTGTCTGGGAACCGGACCAGAATTTTTTTTCTTTTTTTTTTTTCTCCTCTCTCCACTCTCTCGTCTCTGTCGCTCCTCATGTTCCTTGCTCCGTTCTCTCACCTCGCTGTTCTTACCCCCAGGTCCCGCGGCCGCCGTGATCGGCCCCCCCCGGGGAGGGGGGGAGGGGGGAGTAGAGCGCAGTCTCGGGAGTACCCCCCGGCCTGCGAAGGGCGTTGGGGGTATGTGGCGAGCAGCGAGGCCGAGGGACCGTGAGGGCGGGACGAGGACCAGGCCTGGACGTTTTGTTATGTGCGCGCTGCAGTCGTCCGCGAGGGGCTGCAGCTTTTTATTTTCATTTTGTGTTTGTTTGTGTGTGTGTGTAGGCGGCAGTCGACCGTGAGGGGCTGTCGCCGCCATTTTATTTTGTGTTTGTTTTTGATTAAATACTTTAAATGTTTGCCGGTTCCCGCCTCCTTCTTCCCGTACAAACAAACTTTACTACACAAGGCATGATGGATCCATGTTCTCATTCTGTAAATTCTGACTCTACCATCTGAGTGTCTCAACACAAATCGAGACTCATCAGACCAGGCAACATTTTTCCAGTCTTCAACTGTCCAATTTTGGTGAGCTTGTGCAAATTGTAGCCTCTTTTTCCTATTTGTAGTGGAGATGAGTGGTACCCGGTGGGGTCTTCTGCTGTTGTAGCCCATCCGCCTCAAGGTTGTGCGTGTTATGGCTTCACAAATGCTTTGCTGCATACCTCGGTTGTAACGAGTGGTTATTTCAGTCAAAGTTGCTCTTCTATCAGCTTGAATCAGTCAGCCCATTCTCCTCTGACCTTTAGCATCAACAAGGCATTTTCGCCCACAGGACTGCCGCATACTGGATGTTTTTCCCTTTTCACACCATTCTTTGTAAACCCTAGAAATGGTTGTGCGTGAAAATCCCAGTAACTGAGCAGATTGTGAAATACTCAGACCGGCCCGTCTGGCACCAACAACCATGCCACGCTCAAAATTGCTTAAATCACCTTTCTTTCCCATTCTGACATTCAGTTTGGAGTTCAGGAGATTGTCTTGACCAGGACCACACCCCTAAATGCATTGAAGCAACTGCCATGTGATTGGTTGATTAGATAATTGCATTAATGAGAAATTGAACAGGTGTTCCTAATAATCCTTTAGGTGAGTGTATATATACAGTGCTGTCCAGTCAATAAAAAAAATGATAGATTAATCACAATTTTCTTTTCTGATTAATCACGATTAATCACAATTAACACTCAAATGAATAATTTTACAGTTAATCTCCAAATTATTGTAAACAACATTAAGTGGTCCAAGGAAGGAACAGTGGTGAACCCGGCCACAGGGTCATGGGCAGCCAAGGCTCATTGATGCACGTGTGGAGCAAAGGCTGGTTCGTGTTGTCCGGTCAAACAGACGAGCTACTGTAGCTTTCAAAGACCGCTCGCTCATGCAGGTTTGTGCTCCACAACATCAGGAAGATCAGACCTTTTATAACAGAACAGGCAACCCAGCTTCTTGTCCAGGCCCTGGTAATTTCTAGGCTTGACTACTGCAATGCGCTTCTGGCTGGACTTCCATCATGTGTGATCAAAACGCTCCAAGTGATCCAGAATGCAGCATGAAAACGACATCTGAAAACTCACCTCTTCCACGAGCACTTAACCTTGTCTTAAATTTTTTGTAATAAATTCCTTTTCCTTATTTTCCTTCTATTTTCCTTTACTTCTTCCCTGCCCTAGTGTGATGCTCTGTGCGATGTCCAAAACTTAGTACTTCAGGCACTTTCTGTGTTTCGCTGCCTCCTCATGATGGATCGCTTCCTGTACTCCTCAGTTGTAAGTCGCTTTGGATAAGAGTGTGTGCTAAATGCATAAATGTAAATGTAGCTCAAATTGCTCAAGAAGTTAATGCTGGTTCTGATAGAAAGGTGCCGGAATACACAGTGCATCGCAGTTTGTTGCGTATGGGGCTGCAATGCCACAGTCCAGTCAGGGTGCCCATACTGACCCCTGTCCACCGCCGAACGCACCAACATTGGTAAGCAGCAGAACTGGACCACGGTACAATGGAAGAAGGTGGCCTAGTCTGATGAATTACAGTTTCTTTTACATCACGTGGATGGCCGGGTGCGTGTGCGTCGCATACCTGGGGAACACTTGATCTTTGATCTATTATTTAACTTTATATGCTTCCAACCTTTTGCATACACTTCAGTCATATTACTGTCAAGTGTTTCAGTAGTTTGTCCTCTAGACCACTCTTTTTTCTATATTTTCTTTGTCTTTGGACGTGTAATTTTGCAATATAAGCAATGTGATTTATCATCTCAATTGCATATTCATAGATCTGGATATGAGAGTAGCCAGTTATCCTTAATGCATACATCACAGAGGAAAATGTATCGAAGTAGTCAGATTTTATGCATTAGAATGATGGAAATCAGAGCTCGTTATCTCCAGAAATGATCCGGCTACTTAAGTCCCCTCACACAGCGGCATCAGGAGAGATATTGTTAGATTACAGATGTGGACATGGAGAACTGTCATATGAAGCAGTGTGTATGTATCACAGTAAGTAGAGGCAGGTTTCTAAACCCTGTACACACGAACGACAGGGGTGTGTACCATTCAGAATTGAACTGAGAATGACAATTTTACACTCTTCCTTAATTTGAAATGGTTTGAACATGGTGCTGTTTTTATAAATGAAAGGAAATGGAATTAAAATGGAATGCAATTCAAAAACAATAATATAGCCTTCAGTAGCAATAATAATACATTATATTTATGTCACGCTGTGGCTATAGTGAAGTACACAACGAAGGGAATTCAGGAACAAAAACAGTCTTTTAATCAATAAATCCACAGCAGAAGAATTCATGAGATTCAGAAAACACAACCGCATTAAAGCGCTTCTCAAATATCGGAGAACCTGTAAGTATGATGAATTATTGATGCATACCGGGTGTTCAAAATATGTAGTTCCCATTCAGTCGGTCACTCTCGACGCCACGTCGGAGTACCGACGAATAGGAATCTCGCTCGCGAGAGCCAATCTACTTCGAGTGAAACTAAACGAGCCAATTCACATTGGCATGCAATGATTGCACCAGGTGTTCATGCCACGCATCACGGGTATAAATGAGACACAGGTGCTTGCATCAAATCAACCTTTTGCTTTGGAGCCGAGTGGTATCTGGTTATGCTAGACATCACTCACCTACTTCGCAGTCCTGACTGGAAGCCTGCCCTTTTCAGGCTTTTCAGCGGGCACGTCAGGCTGCACTATTCCCTGACTGTGTCGCCGCGACCCCTCCCCCCTGCGTGCTTCAGCACAAAGGAGAGCGATCCTCTAAAAGAGCAACACAGAAAGAGCTTGCGTCTTTTTCAAGATGACAGTCTTTCTGTGCATTACTGGATGCGGTGGTTACCTGTCACCGAGGGATGGTCACCAGCGCTGTATCTCGTGTTTGGGCGTTCAGCACGCTGAGGCAGCGCTGGTGGATGATTCATGTTCTCACTGCGGGAACATGATCATCTCAGAGTAACCCACAAAGGGTTACTTCAGGCAGTAGCACGGGTGATTTGAGGGTTACGGTCAGCGCGCTTCCCTCAGGGAACCAACCCCCGGGGAACCCTCACTCCTCACGCACTCTGCAGCCAGATGAGCTTCCGTTGGAACGGGCTGGGCCATCCACAAGGTGTGCACCAACTGTATCCTTCGGGGCTCCCCCCGATGACCAGATGTCCATCGCTGCATCGGAGGGAGGGTCAGAATTCTCTGGAGATGACGTGTCGGCGCAGGGGGCTCCTTCGGGAAGATTCGCTGTGCCCGATACCAATCCGGAAATGATGGCCATGCTTTCCCAGGCCGCCGAGAGAGTCGGGCTCGTGTGGAACCCTCCACCGTGTCCCGAACCCTCGAGGCTGGATGATTGGTATCTCGGGGTGGCCCGTGCTGGTTCTCAGCACCCCACCCCGGTTTCTTTCTTCCCGGAGTGCACGAGGAGCTCACTAGGAGCTTTACTGCCCGAAACTGGCCTAGTGGATCCTCCTCCCTCACCACCCTCGATGGCGGACCTGCAAAGGGATACATGCAGGTTCCTCCCGTGGAACGGGCCGTTGTTATGCAACTGTGCCCTAACTCCACTTCCTGGGGGAATCCGTGTCTCCCCTCCAGGGCCTGTAGGTACTCCTCCGATCTGATCGGGAAAGCCTACCAGGCTTGTGGAGAGGCAGGCTCCGCCTTACACGCTATGGAGTTGTTGCAGGTCCATCAGGCCCAGGCACTGAAGACCTTGCACGAGGGGTGGTCACGATCCCGCAGTTCTCCAAGAACTGAGAACCGCAACGGACCTCGCGCTTTGTGCGACGAAGGTTACGGCGTGGGCAGTGGGTTGTGTGATGTCCACTATGGTGGTCCAGGAGTGCCATCTCTGGCTATGTCTGGCTGACATGCGGGAAACCGACAAGATCAGGTTCCTTAATTCCCCCGTGTCCCAGACTGGCCTCTTCGGCGACGCGGTCCAGAACTTCGCCCAACAGTTCTCGGCCGCACAGAAGCAGACTGAGGCGATCAGTCACATCCAGCCTCGGCGGTCAGCTGCTGTCTCCACCCCGCCGCCGGCAGCGCCTCAGACTGCTCGTTGCCGAGGGCGGCCGCCTGCGTCTGCCTCCGCTCCCGCGCCGCAGCAGCAGCCTCCACCCAAGCGACGTTGTGGAGCTGGACGCAAGCAGGCCACCCAGACCGTCCAGGCCCCTGCCAAGAAGAGGGGTGGCAAGAGTAAGGGCAAGCGGCCCTCAGACGGGCGACCCGGAGATGGGGAGGATTGCTCTTCAGGAGACGGTGACCGCACCGCTCCATCCCCCGGAGGAGGGCGGGTGGAGAATCTTATGTTCCGTTTGTTTCTGTTTGGTACCCAAATTTTCAATAAAAGAGCAATTTCCTCCATGTCTGGGTCCCAAGGGGGTGCGGAGAGTGATGGCCGGTCAAACCCGGACCACACTCATCCTCCCCCCTCGCCAGCAGGCAGCAGTGGACGTCCTCCCCGCGTCCCTCCTGCCCTCAGGTGGAATCAGGTAAGTGTTGCACAGCACACTCACACCCCGCTGTGGGCCGCCTCCACGAGACAGCCGCCCCAGCCTGGTACCTGCATTCCACCTCGCTGTCCCTATGGTCCCACTTGCACGGTCTCTGCGAGCCTGGCTAGAGCTCCGCAGTCCGTCTCGTTGGCTCATTCGGACCATCAGGCTCGACTATGCGATTCAGTTCGCCCGGCGCCCCCCCAGGTTCAATGGCGTCTGCTTCACTTCGGTGAAAGCTGCAGATGCCCATGTCCTGCGTGCGGAGATATCAGTCCTACTGGCGAAGGACGCGATAGAGCCGGTCCCTCCAGCCAATATGAAGACTGGCTTCTACAGCCCGTACTTCATAGTACTCAAGAAAACCGGTGGGTTACGACCAATCTTGGACCTGCGAGTCCTGAATCGGAGCCTCCACAAGCTACCGTTCAAGATGCTCACGCAGAAACGCATTTTCGAGTGCATCCGTCCCCAAGATTGGTTTGCAGCGATCGACCTGAAGGACGCGTACTTTCATGTCTCGATTCTTCCTCGACACAGGCCGTTCCTGCGCTTTGCGTTCGAGGGTTGAGCATATCAGTACAAAGTCCTGCCCTTCAGGCTGGCCCTGTCCCCCCGTGTCTTCACGAAGGTCACGGAGGGGGCCCTTGTGCCCATGAGAGAACAGGGCGTTCGCATCCTCAACTATCTCGATGACTGGCTCATTCTAGCACAGTCCAGGGATCAGTTGTGCGAACACAGGGACCTGGTGCTCAGACACCTCAGCCAGTTGAGTCTTCGGGTCAACTGGGAGAAGAGCAAACTCGCCCCCGTGCAGAGGATCTCTTTTCTCGGTATGGAGTTGGATTCGGTCGAACGGACTGCGCGCCTCACAGAGGAGCGTGTCCAGTCGATGCTGAACTGCCTGAACACGTTTCAGGGTAGGATGGCGGTTCCACTGAAACATTTTCAGAGGCTCCTGGGGCATATGGCAGCCGCTGCGGCAGTAACTCCGCTCGGCCTGCTTCATATGAGACCGCTTCAGCATTGGCTACACGGACGAGTCCTGAGATGGGTGTGGCAACGCGGCACTCACCGGGTGAGCATCACACCGGCCTGCCGCCAATCCTTCAGCCCATGGTCAGACCCCTCGTTCCTTCGGGCCGGAGTGCCCCTGGAACAGGTGTCCAGGCATGCTGTGGTTTTCACGGATGCCTCTGCCATGGGCTGGGGAGCCACGTACAACGGGCATGCAGTGTCAGGGGTTTGGACGGGCCCGCACCTGCATTGGCACATCAACTGCCTCAAGTTGCTAGCGGTACATCTTGCTCTGAGCCGCCTCAAAGGACTGTTACGGGGCAAAGATGTACTGGTCCGCACGGACAACACTGCGACCGTTGCGTATATCAACCGACAAGGTGGTCTGCGCTCCCGTCGCATGTCGCAACTCGCCCGCCATCTCCTTCTCTGGAGTCAGAAGTGTCTGAGGTCGCTTCGGGCCATTCATGTCCCTGGTGTGCACAACCGTGTGGCCGACGAGCTTTCACGAGCTGTGCTCCCAGGGGAGTGGCGACTCTACCCCCAGGTGGTCCAGCTGATTTGGAGACAGTTCGGGATGGCACAGGTCGACCTGTTTGCCTCTCCAGAAACGTCCCATTGCCAGTGGTTCTATTCGCTGACCGAGGGCACACTCGGCACGGATGCTCTGGTGCACAGCTGGCCCCAGGGGCTGCGCAAATATGCGTTCTCCCCAGTGAGCCTACTTGCACAGACATTGTGCAAGGTCAGGGAGGACGAGGAGCAGGTCCTGCTAATGGCGCCGTACTGGCCCACCCGGACCTGGTTCCCAGAACTTATGCTCCTCGCGACAGCCCCTCCTTGGCCGATTCCTCTGAAGAAGGATCTTCTAACTCAGAGACGGGGCACCCTGTGGCACCCGCGTCCAGACCTGTGGAAGCTTCATGTTTGGCCCCTGGATGGGACGCGGAGTTTCTAGGTGACTTACCCCAAGCGGTAGTTAACACCATCACTTCGGCGCGAGCACCGTCTACAAGACAGGCCTACGCCCTGAAGTGGAACCTGTTCGTCGAGTGGTGTTCTTCTCGCCGAGAAGACCCCCGAAGATGCTCGATCGCGTCTGTGCTTTCCTTCCTGCAGCACGGGTTGGAGCATAGGCTGTCCCCCTCCACCCTCAAAGTCTATGTTGCTGCGATATCCGCCTATCATGACCACGTAGATGGTAAGACGGTTGGTAAGCACGACCTGGTCGTCAGGTTCATTAGGGGGGCGAGACGGTTAAATCCTCCTCGTCCCCCCTCCATACCCTCTTGGGATCTTACTCTGGTGCTCCGAGCACTTCAGAATGCCCCATTTGAGCCTTTGCAGTCAGCAGAGCTAAAGCTTCTCTCTATGAAGACTTTGCTGTTGGCTGCATTGGCCTCCATCAAGAGGGTAGGGGACCTGCAGGCATTTTCGGTCGACGATTCGTGCCTAGAGTTCGGGCTGGGCGACGCCCACGTGGTACTAAGACCCCGGCCTGGCTATGTGCCCAAGGTTCCAACCACTCCCTTCAGGGACCAGGTGGTGAACCTGCAAGCGCTGCTCCCGGATGAGGCAAACCCAGCCCTAGCTTTGCTCTGGCCCGTCCGCGCCCTGCGGATCTACGTGGATAGAACTCAAAGCTTTAGGACCTCAGATCGGCTCTTTGTCTGTCACGAGGCCAGCAGAAGGGAAAGGCTGTCTCCAAGCAGAGGATGGCCCACTGGATAGTGGATGCCATCACCTTGGCTTACCAAGCACAAGGTGTGCCCTGTCCGCTCAGGGTGCGAGCACACTCTACTAGAAGTGTTGCATCCTCCTGGGCGCTGGCACGTGGCGCCTCGCTGTCAGACATCTGTAGAGCTGCGGGCTGGGCGACACCTAACACGTTCGCTAGATTCTATAGCCTACGTGTAGAGCCGGTTTCCTCCTGTGTTCTCACCTCAAACGGGTAGAAACACTGAGGGGCCCCGGCTCTTGTCGGCTTGCTGCGCTATGGCGTTTTCTTTCTCCAGAAGCAAACTCTGTGAGTCCTCCATCTCCCTCGGTGCCAGACGTGGCGGAGCGTCTCGCATCAGGCCCCTTGCCGCTGAATCCTTGAGAACCGGTATTGGGCTTGGGTTATATGAGTGACCCTGCGGGGATCCCATATATCTTCCACGGTCGCTCCTACGGGAAGCCCGTGTCTTTCCCTTGGGAGAGCCTTCCCTTCAATGGGATTGAGCCCCCTCTCTCTGTCGCGGGCTACGGCTCAGCCTGTACTCCTACATAACTCCTTCGGGGTATGATGTGGGCTCCGCAGCGTTCCCCTTCAGTTGGGCATGCTTTCCCAGTGTTATCCAATAATCACTGAGCGGGTCATGCGGAACAGCAGTGATGGTCTTCCCGGTGTGAGCCCCGTCTCATCAGGTAAGAGCTCAGGCGGCTCACACAGGGCACTGGAGGGGGGCAGAGGCCATGGCGCTTTGGTAGGGATTCCTATTCGTCGGTACTCCGACGTGGCGTCGAGAGTGACCGACTGAATGGGAACGTCTCCGTTACGTATGTAACCCTCGTTCCCTGAAGGAGTGAACGGGGACGCCACGTCCCGTCGCCATGTCCTCTGTACCCTGCTGGGGTGCCGGCTACCTACTCGGCTCCTCAGCAAAAGGCTGATTTGATGCAAGCACCTGTGTCTCATTTATACCCGCGATTCGTGGCATGAACACCTGGTGCAATCATTGCAGGCGAATGTGCATTGGCTCGTTTAGTTTCACTCGAAGTAGATTGGCTCTCGCGAGCGAGATTCCTATTCGTCGGTACTCCGACGTGGCGTCTCCATTCCCTCCTACAGGGAACAAGGGTTACATACGTAACCGAGACGTTTTGTGTTTTATATTGTGTAAGTTTCCGGCTAACTCACGTTATAACTGTCTTACTGAAATACTTCTGCTAAGCAGCTGCGGGCCACTAATACCTAAAACTGTCTATTAATGCAGAGTGTCTGTTGTTCTTACTACTTTCAGTAATGATAAAGGATGGAGCAAGATTTGTTTTGCAAACTTTAACATTACATCAGTCATTCACGTTAGTGCTGGGCTAGTCTCAGCCTCAGATGTCATGCCCACAGACCATTGGCTGAACGTCTGATGCATATGGCACACTTCAGGAGTTTCGAAGTCGTCATCTGAATTCTACAGGATGTCCGCGAGACGTGTGTTGCGTTCTTTAATGGACCGCCTTGAAACAAATGCAGTGACGCCAAACTCCCTCATGGAAGAAGTACCCCGTCGTGTTTACAACTGTGACAATGAGCGCTTACCAGGATCAAATAAACACTGGATTTTCAAAAGTATGTTAAGTTCGCAGCTCTATTGTTGCAGTAAACTTGCACAATGTTCTTGAATGAATCATTTATTTACATGTCAGTCAAACGTCCACTTGGGCGGTCCCCGACCAAGGAAAGCTGCGATGCCTTCAGCCTTCTGCCGTCAGTCCGACTAGTGCTTGGCTAACATATATTATAATTTAAATGATACCACATAAAGAATATTTTCAGGTTAACTAATAAAACATTTCGTTTTTTTTCACCATAGTAGAGGCATTTCATTTCAAACATTGCATTTCTTCTCTGAGGGTCTATATTTGATTGTAATGTCTGGCAACAGATTTCTATTTGGCTGAACTTCAGGTCTGATGAGTCAGTGAACTCCTCCTGATCGCCTCTAAACTTCTCATGATCATGGGGTGCCTGTGGGTTGAAGGCAAATCTGCAGACCTCCACGTACATTATGTTCCCTTACTGACATCTGTGCATGACAGACAGCTCATAGTTTAGGAGTTTAGTTCACTGAAAGTGACGGGGTACGGATTTATTATTCTTCCTAAAAGCAGACATTTGGGAAGGGACAGTACTGGTACTATTTGTCCGGAAAATAGTACATAGTATGTAATGCATGCTGTGCACAGTATGCAAATTTTCTGCATGCACAGAGTACACGTATGACTTACTACATTTGTCAAAATGTGCACTATATTATATAACCGGAGCACATTGTGAAATACTTCATCACATAATGCAATGCACTTGACTTGACCTTCATTGTGACGAATGAACCAGAAGTTCATCAGCTGTGATTTTTTACATCACTTTATTGATGTATTGTATTGTTTGGTCAGATTGTTAAAACCTCTGAATGGATGTCATTTGCTGGATTAAACATACAATATGATGAAGCCATGTGACTAGAATGTAACATATTACTGTTTGAAATGTTTCTCAACTTACATTGCGTACAACTTCATATACTTTTCTTTAAAGTAGGGTGAATTCAGGGTAATTGGAACACTTTTTCCAAGTCATCTCAATGGCAAAAAGTGTCCCAATCACCCTGAATTCAGGTAGTAAACATGAAGTCCTTTTGGGGAGTTGAAATGTCCTCCAATGTTAAATCTATTTTAACTATTTCATATATATTTGTGTATATGCATACAGTTCTTTATGGAAAATTTATATTTTTGCAAACTAATTTGTCACACCACGTGACCATTTAAAACTTGTGAAGTGTGAAGTGATTAAGATCTCTTCATCATGGCACCTGTTAGTGGGTGGGATATATTAAAACAAGTTAACATTTTGTCCTCAAAGTTGATGTTTTAGAAGCAGGAAAAATGGGCAAACGTAAAGGATTTGAGCAAGTTTGACAAAGGCCAAATTGTGATGGCTAGACGATTGGGTCAGAGCATCTCCAAAACTGCAGCTCTTGTGGGGTGTTTCCGGTCTGCAGTGGTCAGTATCTATCAATATATTGATCCTAAAGATCCTAAATCATTTCCATTTGAGGAAAAATATTAAGGCTAAATTGAGACCATTTTAGACATATCTCAAACTTAATTTCATATTGGCACACATAATGTCCCATTACCTTTTCAAAGTTCAGGAACTTTTGGGGGTGGGACTTGCTGATTGGTTGAGCTCACGCAGCATTTTATTTCAACCTAAAATCTTGTGGGGTCAACGATGGACCGACGACGAGGTTTAGGCTTTATTACGTTTATTTGTGGAGGACAAATCCAGCGAGCTCTGGAAAGTTGTATGCAGTCCTACGTCACTGGACTAATCTTCAAGGTACTTTAGAAAGAGATGGAAACGCAGACAGCAGCAGCTCTTGGGGGAAAAAAGTTCCTGGGACAAATTGTTCCGGGTCATTTTGGTGCAAACGGGGCTATACAGGCAGCACACAGGCCTCGTCTCACATTCTCTTCTCATCGTGGTGAGGAGGGATGAATATGTAACTGATGCTGTTTGAGAACATCATAGTAGACTCCTCCACTTGGCAGCTCAGTGTGGATTCTGCAAAATGAGGAAATATGAAAGTACAGTTCCAATGTTAATCCCCCTGCTGCAGACATGGAAAGCTGGCCTACATTAAGACGTGTGTGTGTGTGTGTGTGTGTGTGTGTGTGTGTGTCCAGAGGGTTACATAAACAACATGGCCAGATGGCATGGCTAGAGGAGAGACTTTGAACTGAGCTGCTCAAAGGAAATAGAATTTGTGAAAGAAAAAAATAACCAAGAATAAATTCTCTCAATAAACACACTGGTCCATTCAGTCATAATCTGTGTAGGTAAACAGTAATATCCATAAATAGACCGTAGTTTAAAGCAGATCAGAATGGATTTGGATCCTGAGTTGAACATGTGAGGTGATGAGGTGGAGGGTGTGTGGATCAGTGCTTCAGCCAGAGGGAATGTTCATGACCTCAAACAGCTCTAACATCATGACATGCCTGTTAGGAGACCAAGAACGGGCTTTGCAGATGCACAGACTTCCACATGTGCGCTTCCTTTTCCATTCTGACCTAGTTCACGAATGCTAAACTAGCATGTGAGCATACCATGAGCCATAGTGATACATGAGAATCTAGCTGGGCCGCATTTATCACACAGACACATCTTGCCGTCTGACATCTCGTCCACGTTATTCTATCCCATGAGTCTCGAGCCCATACATTGAAACGCTGTACACTGGCGGTACTGTGAAGAAAACTCAATGCTTTCGTTCTCTCAGTGACTCGTTCATGTCTGCTATTTCTATTTCTTTATATTATATCGTCGCTGTCCGATGAAACTCACGTATGTCCAAAACGCTTACTTTTCAGGAAGTGAAAAAAACACTGTATTTCAAAAGCAGTTGAATGTAGCGTTGTCATACTTGGTACGGCATCTTTACATGTAACCATATTCTTGCCAGTGTAATGATATAATCCACATTTGACCAAAATTGAGTTTAAATGGACATACGTGCATATTTTACAGTAACGGTGGTCGATACGCGTTCTTCCGATCATTAATTAGAATGGCAAAGTCGCGTTTCAGCAGAGGAATACGTGAGGAATACAGAGGAATACATGCTGGATATTCTCAGCCTCTGGCAAGCGGTGATAGCAGTATGAGTGAGGCATGTTCTAGTGACAATCATGACAGTAGCATTACAGGCTATAATTTGATCAGTTTGACTGAGAAAAAAAGGCTGAATCTTATCAAAGAGACCGAGTTTATTTACATACTAGCAAGCAAACTAATCTGTGAAGAACTAGATTAGAACTAAACTGCGGAGAGCTTCAATGTCGTACTATCGGCTATCCAGTGCTGAGCTTCGATGAAACAACTTCACGATACCAGCGAGACGCTTCCACAGGGCGGGAGATACGCGGCGTGATTGACAGCTTTGACACCAAATGGATATACATGAAAATCAGATGACATGATTTCACAACTTTTCATTGGCCATTTAGATATGTGACGCATACTGTATACGGAAATGAACCTGGACATTCAATCCGTCGAAAAATCTCAAAATCGGCAAAATGGACATACGTGGTTTTCATCGGACAGCGACGATATGTATATTATGTACATATTTGTAGGATTTGTTTCTATTTTGAGATAGGGAAAGACCTGTACTTTTAAGCTGTAGCATAATTAGATACGTTTAGCATGATGCATCAGCCAGTGTGTTATTAAAGGTGCAGTAAACATCCATCCATCCATCTTCTTCCGCTTATCCGGGGCCGGGTCGCGGGAGCAGCAGTCTAAGCAGAGATGCCCAGACTTCCCTCTCCCTAGACACTTCCTCTAGCTCTTCCGGGGGGACACCGAGGCGTTCCCAGGCCAGCCGGGAGACATAGTCCCTCCAGCGTGTCCTTGGTCTTCCCCGGGGCCTCCTCCCGGTTGGACATGCCCGAAACACCTTCCCGGGAAGGCGTTCAGGAGGCATCCGGAACAGATGCCCGAGCCACCTCAGCTGTCCCCTCTCGATGTGGAGGAGCAGCGGCTCTACTCCGAGTTCCTCCCGAGTGACTGAGCTTCAGTAAACAATTTCTGAGAATCATTGTTGAACTCTGTTGATATTTAAAACCAACAAAAGCAACCACACCCCTCCCGTTATTGCTTCGCCCACAAAATGCACAAACACGCAATGCAAGAGTGGGTGTCTCTTTATCGCTGGAGCGAAGCAAAATTACAAACAAACGACAAGGAAGATTAACATACAGTACACAAGTATATACAAGCAAGCGTTTTTTGTTAGTCGCCAGCAGCACACACTCAAAACCAATATTACTCAAGCATGGAGCAGAAACAACACACCCTCGGCCTCCGTTTTCAGGCCTTCCTGTTTAAGTCTCTCCAGCACTAGGAAGCTTTTCTAATATCAATGTGGGTCCTAAAGATTATCACCCTCCTTATTCATCTGACCTTTTCTCTTTTGTAATATCTCTCATTCTTACTCACTCTCTCTCCTCCCCCATCATAATTGGACACGCCCCCAACTTTAAAACTGCATCTCAAGATCTTTTTTCCATTCAGCTGCTCTGCAAAACACATTTGTTATTATGTTTCTTAAAGGGATAGTTCACCCAAAAATGCAAATTACCCCATGATTTACTCACCCTCAAGCCATCCTATGTGTATATGACATTCTTCTTTCAGACAAATAAAATTGGAGTTATATTAAAAAGTGTCCTGTCTAATCCAAGCTTTATATTGGCAGTGAATGGACAATGACATTTTAAGCCCAAAAAAGTGCATCTATCCATCATAAAAGTGCCCCACATGGCTCCGTGGGTTAATAAAGGCATTTTGAAGCGATGCACATCCATATTTCAAACTTTAAAAAGTAAAATAACTAGCCTCCGGCAGACAGCCGACGCAAGTTGACTTACAGTACACCAAAAGAGCCACCCCTGACATGATGTAGGAGTAACGTAAGCTTTTACGCCTCTCGCGGGTCAAACAAATAGGGTTGGGCAACAAACTCAAGATCCTCTTCTCTTATATCGAAATCCTCAGACATTTCTCTTTAAAAATTCTCGTTTTAGACTTCTAATTCGTGACTGGTGTTTTGTTTTGCTCTATCCTCTGTGCTTCCACGTTCGTCAATACGGCATGCGTCAGGTCAGGGGTGATTCGATGCGTACGGCGGCCATCTGTCGGAAGCTAGTTATTTTAGTTTTTAAATATGGATATTTTTCTTACACAAACACATCACTTTGCTTCCGAAGGCCTTTATTAACCCCCCGGAGCCGTGTGAAGTACTTTTATGGTGGATGGATGTACTTTTTTGAGCTTCAAAATCTCGTCCTCATTCACTGCCATTATAAAGCTTGGAAGAGCCAGGATATATACAGTGAGGAAAATAAGTATTTGAACACCCTGCCATTTTGCAAGTTCTCCCACTTGGAAATCATGGAGGAGGAAATCAATGTATTTTTTTAACTATTTATTTGTATGATACAGCTGAAAATAAGTATTTGAACACCTGTCTATCAGCTAGAATTCTGACCCTCAAAGACCTGTTAGTCTGCATTTAAAATGTCCACCTCCACTCCATTTATTATCCTAAATTAGATGCACCTGTTTGAGGTCGTTAGCTGCATAAAGACACCTGTCCACCCCATACAATCAGTAAGAATCCAACTACTAACATGGCCAAGACCAAAGAGCTGTCCAAAGACACTAGAGACAAAATTGTACACCTCCACAAGGCTGGAAAGGGCTACGGGGAAATTGCCAAGGTGAAAAAAGGTCCACTGTTGGAGCAATCATTAGAAAATGGAAGAAGCTAAACATGACTGTCAATCTCCCTCGGACTGGGGCTCCATGCAAGATCTCACCTTGTGGGGTCTCAATGATCCTAAGAAAGGTAAGAAATCAGCCCAGAACTACACGGGAGGAGCTGGTCAATGACCTGAAAAGAGCTGGGACCACCATTTCCAAGGTTACTGTTGGTAATACACTAAGACGTCATGGTTTGAAATTAGGCATGGCACGGAAGGTTCCCCTGCTTAAACCAGCACATGTCAAGGCCCGTCTTAAGTTTGCCAATGATCATTTGAATGATACAGAGGAGTCATGGGAGAAAGTCATGTGTTCAGATGAGACCAAAATAGAACTTTTTGGTCATAATTCCACTAAACGTGTTTGGAGGAAGAAGAATGATGAGTACCATCCCAAGAACACCATCCCTACTGTGAAGCATGGGGGTGGTAGCATCATGCTTTGGGGGTGTTTTTCTGCACATGGGACAGGGCGACTGCACTGTATTAAGGAGAGGATGACCGGGGCCATGTATTGCGAGATTTTGGGGAACAACCTCCTTCCCTCAGTTAGAGCATTGAAGATGGGTCGAGGCTGGGTCTTCCAACATGACAATGACCCGAAGCACACAGCCAGGATAACCAAGGAGTGGCTCTGTAAGAAGCATATCAAGGTTCTGGCGTGGCCTAGCCAGTCTCCAGACCTAAACCCAATAGAGAATTTTGGAGGGAGCTCAAACTCCGTGTTTCTCAGCGACAGGCCATAAACCTGACTGATCTAGAGAAGATCTGTGTGGAGGAGTGGGCCAAAATCCCTCCTGCAGTGTGTGCAAACCTGGTGAAAAACTACAGGAAACGTTTGACCTCTGTAATTGCAAACAAAGGCTACTGTACCAAATATTAACATTGATTTTCTCAGGTGTTCAAATACTTATTTGCAGCTGTATCATACAAATAAATAGTTAAAAAAAAATAGTTAGTTTTTTTCTCGATTATGTCTCTCACAGTGGACATGCACCTACGATGACAATTTCAGACCCCTCCATGATTTCTAAGTGGGAGAACTTGCAAAATAGCAGGGTGTTCAAATACTTATTTTCCTCACTATATATATATATATCAGATTGTATTCATCTGAAAGAAGAAAGTAATATACACACAGGATGGCTTGAGGGTGAGTAAATCATGGGGTAATTTTAATTTTTGGGTGAACTTTCCCTTCAAAGTCAAATCAAATGAAATCAAAATTGGCAATTCTTATGGAGTTTTTATGGAATATTGCCATATTTATTATAAATGATTTATCTGGGCACATGCAGTTGCCCTCGTAATCTTTAATTAAAATAACTTCTACTCTCTTTTGCAGCAAAATTCCTTCTCTTCTCTGATGACGAGGGCGGGACAACCTGACACTCACATGAGATCAACCAATAGCAAACCGCAACCATCCAACCATCCAATCGATTCCCGATGGACGAAATCAAGTCCTGCCCTACATTTTTTTGAGTTGTAGCCTAAATGTAGGATATGATATATGCAGGTTTTCAAAGTTCATCTCGTTCAAGATGGAGCCAGAGGAAAAGGACAGGAGAAGAAACTTCACTTTTACAGTAACTCTATGTTCGTCCTTATTTATTCTGTTGGATATCCTGCTGTTGATTTAATGATTGAATTTCTTTAATTTATTCCTAGTTGAAAATGTGCATTTGGTTTGAGTGGAGCCATTGCAATACACCATCAAGACTTGGCTTCAAAGGCCTTTTTTCCATCTCATAGCCACAGTCTGAAGTTTCTCTGTAACTTAAAAGTGAATATTGAAGTATGCAGCATGGATGGCGCGGTGAACACTCACCATAATCTATCAATCAAACATAACATTTTTCAACAACAAGCCTCATTGTCGGACCACACTGAAAAGCAAAAAATCAAAGAGCTTTGAACCTGAAGAAATATGAGAATATGATTGAAATTCTGCTTAAGTGTGTGCCTGCCTAATATGACCTCACTAGTATCTGTATTCATGCACTAGCCCAATAGTAAGCCTCTCAAGGATAGAGGTTTGGGATGGCTTAAGGGCTTTGAACTGAAAAAAGAAAAAGGAATAAAGACAAAAGTGTGAGAGATGAAAATCTAAGGAGGATAGTCAAATCAGTCCTCTTTAAAACTGTATGCGAACGGGTTGGCACAAGCTGTAGTTGATTATGACAGATGTGATAGGAGCAGGTTTTATTATAATCAGATTAAAGCATTGTCATGGTTTAATCCAGCGGATGTGGCATGATTTTATCTTTATTTGGACCTACTGCTGAAACCATGCACCGTGTTGAGCGGACCATGCAAGCACCTTATTTACCTTAGAAAAGGGACGTTATCCATTAAGAATTGATTTGATAGGGAAAATGAGCATTATATAGATATTGGAATTAAACAGTAAAAACAATTTGTGAACTGTAAAAACAATTTGCCTGGCTGATTATGCTTCATAGGCTAGAACTTTTTAGATGAGGAATGTTAAGAAATAGCAGAATTAATGTAGATCCAATGTTCAGGACCATGGACAGCTCCATCACAACCTTGAAAATGAAATGATCATGTAGTACATTTAATTCTTAAATCTTGTGGGATCAGGTCAAAGTCATTTCGTTTCGATCTCTATTTGTCAGTATGAGATCTTTAACCACAACATTTTCTCTTGGTATTTGTACTTTGATCTTCAGGAAGTTTGTCTGTTCATCAGAGCTGGCTCAGTGTGTCTGGAAGGTATCCAGCCATCCATGAAAAGTGATACAAGACTGTAGTGGTGAGTGTATGTGTGTGTGTGTGTGTGTGTGTGTGTGGTTCAGGTATACCCTACGTTATGTGGACAAATGTCCCCACAAAGACAAGGATTTTAGATATTGCCATCTTTGCCAACATGTTTTGGTCCCCATGAGGAAAACAGCTTATAAATCATACAGAATTATGTGTTCTGAAAATGTAAAAATACAGAAGGTTTTCTGTAATGGGTAGGTTTAAGATTAGGGGATAGTTTGTACAATATAAAAATCATTACGTCTAGAGAAAGTCCCCAAAAAACATGAAAACACAACCTAAGTAAATTAGAGTATTCTAAGAAATGAAGCGTTGTTCCATCATAGTCCGTAAAATGAAAGTTAAGTAGTAGTCAGTCATCCTCCATGTATTTAAGCCCTGAAATGTTCTTTGTCTGGTATCGTCAATGTTAAAGTGCCCCTGTTATACTATTTTAAAGGCTCCTAATTTTGTTTTGGAGGTCTCCTACAACAGGTTTACATGCATCAAAGGCCACTTTCCTTTTCTCATAATATACATTTTGCTATCACCACATTGTTCAATGATTTTCAAACGACTCGAGGGATGAACCAGTCTCTCTAAACCCCCCCCTTCTGTGAGCTACTGTGCTCTGATTGGTCAGATGGCCTAGTCTGCTGTGATTGGGCTACTGCATACACAGCACGTCAGGAGCTAAACGCCCGATACCATAACTGAACTTCAGTTCTGGAGGTTTCCTAAAGCGCAGCAACTGTACACACTGTAAAGACAGTAACGATGGCATTGATTTAACCATATCAATCAGAGTACGAGTCCGATGATGAAACATCGGAAGAACTAGTTATTCAACCTGAACCTCGAGTTCCCTCGAGAACCTGGGTACCACTCATATCCACTACAAATAGGAAAAAGAGGCTACAATTTGCACGAGCTCACCAAAATTGGACATTTGAAGACTGGAAAAATGTTACCTGGTCTGATGAGTTTCGATGTAATGGTGTGTGTGTGTGTGTGTGTGTGTGGGGGGGGGGTTCTTCAGTGGTTCTTCAGCGGTTCTTCACTGGTTCTTTGACTAAGGTGCTATATAACAGCGCTAACTATGGTGCTATATAGCACCGCTACCATATACAGAACATGTTAAGATATGGTGCTTTATAGCACCAAAAGTGGTTCCTCTATGATAACGGCGAAGAACCATTTTTGGTGCCATATAGAACCTTTTTTTTTGAGTGTAGTGGCAATTGGGCATCGTTTAAATGCCACGGCCTACCTAAGCATTGTTTCTGACCATGTCCATCCCTTTATGACCACCATGTACCCATCCTCTGATGGCTACCTCCAGCAGGATAATGCACCATGTCACAAAGCTTGAATCATTTCAAATTGGTTTCTTGAACATGACAATGAGTTCACTGTACTAAAATGGCCCCCACAGTCACCAGATCTCAACCCAATAGAGCATCTTTGGGATGTGGTGGAACGGGAGCTTCGTGCCCTGGATGTGCATCCCACAAATCTCCATCAACTGCAAGATGCTATCCTATCAATATGGGCCAACATTTCTAAAGAATGCTTTCAGCACCTTGTTGAATCAATGCCACGTAGAATTAAGGCAGTTCTGAAGGCGAAAGGGGGTCAAACACAGTATTAGTATGGTGTTCCTAATAATCCTTTAGGTGAGTGTATATACACAGACTAAATGAATCAATTCATTGAATTACAGGTGAACGGAATCATAATCAAATACACTAGGAAACTTGGTCAAATGACAGGGCACACAGGCAAAAAGGATTAAACTAAGCCAAAAATTAACAGAATATAATCATTACAATTACTTTGTACTAAATTGTTTCATTAAATAAAACAAATGTGGAAAATGGTAGCCTATAAAAAGTTCAAAACCAACACAAATACATATACATTTCTAAGAACCAGACATGTGCATTTTAAACTAGATTTATAAAAGATTTCTCATTAAATCAATTTAATTATTGCTTCCTGCTTTTTAGCAATGCTATATCCATAGCCATATACCTGTATTAATCCTGCACTGTATTTGTTAGGCAACTGACATGACAGAGAAACCAAATCAATACATTAGAGTCAGCATTAACAGCACTGACCGTTGAACAACTATTGCTTTCAAACGATACCACTGTGAGTGTATCACGTTCTAAACTGAAAGATTTAGCCATAAAATCCTGTGCAACATTAATGAGCGTCTCTTCTTACCACCATCTCCAAGGAAACATTATGATACCGGACTCAAAATGTCATATGTTGCACCTTAGCACAAAGGGTCACTATAAATAACAGTGTTGATGTTGTGGGATCCATTCGTGTCACTTCAACGCACTGAACAAACCCACCAAGAGCACATTTTTGAGCTAACCTTTATGGCATCCAATTGTCACGAAATAATCTTTGTGAAAAACTTGTTAGCTGAATAATCAATTTATTCTCCACATTGAAGTGCCATATCGTATCACAGTGGCCAGTGTGGAGGATGGATGAATGTAAGGACACTCACACACACACACATTGTAGTCTGACCTCGGATATAATGGCGTTCTCAAGGGGCTCCACAGCAAACAGAGTGTAAGATGAGCAAACACAGGTCTGAGATGCGGAGGAGAAAAGACAGTGTAGACGTGACTGCGATAGGATGAGCGAGTAAGACAGAGAGAAAAAAGACGCCCAGCTGTGTTTGCCAAACATACCTCACCCTGAAAAAACAGCTTGACATGAAGACTTTTGCAGAAATCACTTGATTACTACAGTAGTCAAAGGAAATAAGAGCATGTTAAAATGATAGTTCACACCAAAAAAATTGACACACCCTCATGTCGTTCCAAACCTGTATGAATCTCTTGGAACTGTATGTCTCTGTGGAACATAACAAATTGATATTTTGAAAAAGTGTTTTTTTAAGATACATTTTTCTAGACCCCCAATTGATAGAAAGTATTTGTTTAACATTTTAGTGCCTAGTTCAAATCTGAAAATCGTAAAATAATTGAAAGCATTTTTTTTAGATGTTATTTTACAACTCTGGTTCAATAAATATCAAGTTATGACACATTTGAACTATACAACTGCTAATGGGGCATTATGTGTGCCAATATGAAATGAAGTTTGATGAGATTTGTCTAAATATGGTAAGTCTCGGTTCAGCCTCAATGGATTTCCTCATAATGAACTATCAGTATTTAATTTATGATTGTATCTACCTCTTAAATGCTCATATAAAAGCTATTTTTCACACTGTGTATGAATACAAATAATGAACACACATGGTGTTTTATGGATAACTGAACGTGGCTCTACAAACACAGATTAATGTGAAATGCTAATGAGTTTGAAGAACCGCTTTTGATTAGCCTCTGTCTGCTAGTCGATCACAGAAGCCTTCTGCAATACCGAGTCACGTTTCCTCTAATCTATCATTATGGAGCTTTTAAAACTGAGTTGTCATAACAACTGTGCCGCTCTCAGCCACCGCAAATATGAAGCTGATTGACTTTCTCTTTTTGATCTTCTATAAAGCTTCATTTCAAAGCTCTTCTCCTGGCTGAGAGAACAGTGAATTTTAATCTAATGGAGCCTTTTATGCAAGAAGAGTTTATGTCTGAGGAGGAATACCGCTTTAAGTGTTTGTACTCTCCCCTGTTGACATTATGAAATGCAATCTGCAAATGGCAAAACAGTTAAAACAGACAAAGCCTTCATGGATTAAACCCTCACGAATACCATCTGACAGCATTTGCAATGTTCTATTTTAACGCTCAAGCTCTCAGGTAATGTGTTGTGTTGATGCTACGATGAACAGCTGGCCAGCTGAAGATGTTACACCTTCAGGTTAAGGTGTTATCTGTCAAGATCTACCAATTAACAATTGCTAAAAAAGTCTAGTAAGTAGCTATAAAAAAACAAAACAAGAGCATATTTGACACAACAGCAAATTCGGTGGTGTGTAAGCACCGAAGCACATCAGTGCCGGGAAAATAAAAAAACTGACGTTTTATTTCGGGATCAGAGGGAGGGTTAAAAATGCTTATGAAAACTAAAATAGAGCTCAGGGGGAAAATGTCAAATAAAGACCACTTTAACACTGTCAGATAATTAAAACAAAACAAATAAAAAGATGTCACACACTGCAGCTAGTGGAAATGCAGTAGGACAGTATTTTCAGTATCTCCATTATCTCAGAGACAGGAGAAGAAATTTGAATAAGCACTTTCAATGTTGTCTCTGAGAAACCTGTCCAGTCAACAGATTTGGCCTCAGTACACCACAAAAGGCAATGACTGAGGAGCGTGAAAGAGATAAAGGTGAGCGTAACATCAAAAACAGCTTTTTGAAGTGAGTTGCTTCTCAAGGGAAAATATAAATCCACTGGACTGTTAACTCTTTCTGTTCATCCAGCTCAAACCGGCATTGGTCACTATAGATATCAATGTACTTGTTTATCCTTTTCCTCCTTTTTTTTATCTGACCTTACAGTAAAAATAACAAACAGGATGCACTTTGAATGTAAGGAATTAAAATGATTAGAAATTCCAAGAAATGGACATCTGTCATTTTTACTGTTTTTTTTTTTTAACTTGCTTTACTATTTTCACAAGCAAGGTGTGCAGTTTCAAAACTCATGGTACTTATATCACATCAGATCATCAAAAGTGCACTTTTTACAAACATTTCAGCATATTTTCAATTGTGTGAATACAATACACAAAACCACAAAGTATCCTTTTCACCACAAAAAAATAACTGTTTCATCTATATAAATGTTTCATTCACAATAACTGCCTTTCATAAAGCTCTTACTATAAACTTTTGATTTGGATCTCTTCTCGTTCAGTTTAATACATTTGTCTATTATTTGGTTAATCAATTAATCATTTGGTACACCTATAGATTTCTTTTAGATATTGATTCTATATACATAGTTTCTACTTTGTTTGCAATTTCCGATATGGATAACCATATGTAATGAATTATTTTTACATTATAATCTATTTATTATAACTACTATGTTCAAAATGTGTGCGTGTGTGTGGCCTGGTAAACTCTACATTATGTGTTCTATAATTTCTCAATTTCCCTATAAAGATGGCAGTATCCTAAATCCTTGTCCTTACGGGGACATTTTTTGAGTTTAGCACCAACCCTACTAAGCCACCATAGTATAAAATGCATGTATTTGCATGCATTGCAGCATTAAGTATGTCACCATTGTTGAGATTCATATGTTGATTCTTGATATCTGTGTGGGTCTAAATTTTTACCCCCTAGAATGTATTTAAAAATCAAAATTCAGAATGCCTGATCTG
The DNA here is from genome assembly GCA_023566225.1 of Romanogobio albipinnatus. Lineage (NCBI taxonomy): Eukaryota > Metazoa > Chordata > Actinopteri > Cypriniformes > Gobionidae > Romanogobio > Romanogobio albipinnatus. The sequence continues at coordinate 20,407,852 of CM042255.1, read as the reverse complement.
TGGCAAGAAAGTATTGTTGGTGAATATTGTTTATTAATAGTTTTAGTGATGAGTTCAGTCTAATATGTTTATGGCTTCTTTTGATTTGAACAGATTATGTGTTTTGTTAACACTGCAACAAAAACCACAAACTCACACAAAAAACTAAGAGTCAAACTGCCCAACTAAAGGAAACACTGATCACCATAATGGTGACCAAATATTTTCAATAAAACCAAGATCTAAACCTCTGTTATTCTCAATAAGAGTTTCTATAGACGATTTCAGGGTTGGAGCCAAACTCTCCAGGACAGCGACTCTGTAGGACCGAACTTGCTTGCCAATGGTTTAAAAGGACCAATAGTGTACCTTTAAAGGTACAGTTATACGTTTTGTTCCCCAAGGAACACAATTGTACCTCCACTGTCCTTTTGTTCTGAGAGGGTAGGGTTAATGTAAGGGGAGAGAATACAGTTTGTACAGTTTGTAACCATTACGCCTGCTTATACCCAGAAAGATAGTGAACCAGACATGTGGGTGTGAGTGTGTGTGTGAGTGAACAGAGCAGAATAGAGTATAAGGGAAAGGAAATAGTCAATGACGGTGTAACATCAGACTGATCAGAAATGCATCAGAAGAAGGGAGACAGATGGCATCAAATACAGCATTTTACATTACAGTATATGCCGTGTGATACTGTAAACAGATGACCATGGTACAGACTGCCACATTACTGTAACTCACCCTTATAAAGGTAATCTACAGTATAGATTCAGTCATATGGTACAGTGAGAACATTTACTGTTTTGGCAGCAAACTCTGTTCTATAGCCCAGACCCTCATCACACCTTTTGATAACACACTGAATACTATTACAAACATTATGGATTCAATTACATAAGTTAGGTAATGTAAGTGTATTTTCTAATGAGGCAAATGTAGCCTGTTACTGTAGATAATTCAGCAACGAGGGTGATTTGAAACATGAATCTTGCATTGTTTGCTGTTGAATGAACTGATTGTTAAAAGTACTAAATTGAAAGAAGATCATACTGTTTCGGTGATTAAACCAAATGTTCTCATTAATCTTGTGTTTGAAACAATGATTATGTGGACTGAAAATATGTGTAACTGAATGAAAGCATTACATCAGGTTTTGAAAGAATGACTAGCTGTGTTACAAGAGTGATCAGTTTGGATTTGTGTACTATGAGTTTTGAAAATGTACACCTTACTTGTAAAAATAGTACCAAAGCGAATAAAACAAACTGTAACTCCGAACTCATGTTTGAAATCTTTGAAGACAGACAGACAGACAGATAGATAGATAGATAGATAGATAGATGATAGATAGATAGATAGATAGATAGATAGATAGATAGATAGATAGATAGATAGATGATAGATAGATACTAAATTCAACATTGCTAATAACGATTAATGTTTCTTGAGCAGCATATATAATGTTTCTAATTTAGCATATTAGAATGATTTCTGAAGGATCATGTGACACTGAACACTGAGGTAATGATGCTGAAAATTCAGTTTTGACAGCACAGGAATAAATTACATTTTAAAATATATTACAACAGAAAACACTTATTTTAAATTGTAATATTTATGTATTTTTGAGTGATTAAGAAACTTCTTTCAAAAACATTTAAATTTTAAACAGTAGTGTAGATTGATAGAAATCTCCTCTTCCCGACATTCCAATTCAACTTCCTGTGGGGCATTTTTGGGCATTCAAATGTACATAATATAGTTTTAGTGGACATGCTTTTTGCTCCAAATTGCTATAGTTCCAGCATCTATTAGCAGGAGCTTGTAACTGGATCTTGCTAAATAGCAAAACCTTGACCCCTTGAATAACACTGCACACATCCTGTTTCAGTTGTTAAAAGATGCTGGGGCACTGCTGTATATCAGTTTTCACCAGGCACCATCTCTGATATAGCCTTAACTGAAGAAAGAAACAATTGCTGCCTATTGATTATTTGATTGTTACACTTTCAATTAGAGTCTGTAATGAGTGACGCTGCTCAACGTGTCCAGCTGGCCTGAAGGCAAGTCTAATGGGATAGCAGCAAAACCACAGAGGTTACAGTACTGATTACTTTTTGATAGTAAATATTCATTAACATTTATTCCAAAGTATGAAAAACATGTTGAGTTTTGTTCCTTTTCCATCAAAAAAACTGCCCCTATCAAGCCAAAAATAAGCAAATTACACTATTATTATGACAGCCAATAAATGGCACCTGGTAAACCTGTGTTTTCTCTCTGCATCTCCTATACGTCGGTGGTTCTGTTGCTTTAGAAACAGTGTTGTGGCTTTGTGTCGTAGCTCCACGTGAACATCTCTCGGCAGGATGCAAAAAACACAGCGATTAGCGACACACTGCGCTTTGCTTCCCATACCTCCATGCCCCATACTGACTCAAAATGCTCCAAGCACTTCACCACATGGAGCCAACCACCTCTTGAGCTCACAGCGTCTCCAACGTATCGTCATAAGACATTTCTCCAAAAATAGGGACACCTGTAGAACAGCTTTGTAGAGACACTAGGTCTATACTTTTTAGCCCCCGGTGTTTTGTATCCCACTGAGATAAAGCCTTGCAATACACAAAGTGCTTATAAAGGTGAATTGTTTAATTATCTCATAATAATGTTTGGCTGGCAGTTAAAAAAAATTGCTTATACAAAAGGATCATTGTAAAGGATCATTATGTGCATAAGAGAAACGTACTTACACAATATGTCCGTTTTTTTTATTTTTAAAAAGCAGGTATTATTTGGCCTAATTAATAACTGTTAGCTCAGTTGAGTATTTGTGTGGCCTCTCTGATCTCTGGCCTCCATTTCCATTAGCTGTATGTTTCTGGAGGGGCGTCTTTGTCGCAGGACTAAATGAATGCAATATGTCATTATCCAGAGGGGCACTGGCCATATTTTCCAGCAATGTTGTGGAGAAAAACATGTTTGTGTAATACCAGAGTCAGATATACTAGGCATAAATGTGTGATTACTTCCTCCTCCTCAAATCCAGCTTGACATCTGTGAGCAGAGGTTCATTCAATTGATTTTCATCAGTTATGTAGACACAAGGCAGACAGTTACATAACCAAAACAAAGAGCATTTAAATAATTTATCCTGAGCCGATTTCTGCGGATGGGTTTGTCTCACGAGATGATTTTACAAAAAAACAAAAAATAAAAACGCTACAACAATTTTTTGATAGTTATTTACGAATATGTTAGCACATTTCTGGCTTATAGATGCATCACCTTTAACATTTAAAAGGATAGTTCACCCCAAAATGAAAAATAAAGGCACAATCTGTAAGTTTTCGCCGCTAGAGGTTGCATTTTCAAAACAATAACAAAGGCGAAGCTTCATGACGCTATGAAGGAGAGTGGAACGATGGGAGATGCCGTTTTCACCATCCAGAGATAAATGGTATTCACGAATCAATTTATTGTATTACCTGTACGTTTGATCACAGTATTTTATGTCATTGTTAATGCTGCATAGTTTTACGTGTTTAAAACAATCGTACTAAAAGTACATTTGAACTGACCCACAGTATTTGCAAGTATGGCTAAATATTTTTGTGCAACACATACTGTATTTAATTTCACTGCCATAGACTTGATAAAAAGCATAACTGAAGTACAAACAAAGTGCAATATAACTGTATGTGTAATTTCATCAGCATAACCCACAAAGAATTATCTTCAATGCTTACCTGTCACATGCGAAAGCGGAGTCTCTGTCAAGTCCAAGTTTGTCACGAAGCTCTCGCCATCTCAAAAATGTTTTATTTCTCTGTTTGTCACAAAGCCTGCTTGTCTCAAGGCCAAAGTACACTTCGGCTGCCCACATCCGTACAACAGCGCATGCGCGAGTGAAATGAGCGCTTGAAAACAAAAGTTCACTAGATAGTGCGCACTCCAAGCGGGACTCGAACCCGGGTCCGCCGGCATGAGTCGGATGCTCTAACAAGGAAGCTAAAGGCTGCAACCTCTAGCGTCAGTCGCTAGAGCGTCTCTTGAGATCAGAGGAGTGAGGTTTACTCGCACAGCAACTATTAGCTGGCCTCCGTTACACGCGCTCTGTCAAAGAAGTATACTTTGAAAAATCTCCCCGATAGCCTCTGTAGTCCCATTTAGTCACTTGTTAGCCACCGCCTTTTTCAAGACACATAACAGCTTAATAAAATCACGAGTGGGGTAATACTGATGCATCTTATGTGCTGAAATGCTAACTCGTTTCCGTGTTTTGGCCTACAAAGGGATGTCATACCTGTCCTGCACCACTCTATACCCAGTGGCGTACTGTGTGCTTCTGGTGCACTCACTGTCCGAATTCGCTCATTTACTTCTATTCACTCACTCAATGGACTATACACCGATCAGGCATAACATTATGACCAAGTGAAGTGAATAACACTGATTATCTCTTCATCACGGCACCTGTTAGTGGGTGGTATATTAGGCAGAAAGTGAACATTTTGCCCTCAAAGTTGATGTGTTAGAAGCAGGGAAAATGCGAGTTTGACAAGGGCCAAATTGTCATGGCTAGACGACTGGGTCAGAGCATCTCCAAAACTGCATCTCCTGTGGGGTGTTCCCGGTCTGCAGTGGTCAGTATCTATCAAAAGTGAAGGAATAATGGTGAACCGGCAACAGGGTCATGTGGTCCGATCAAACCAACGAGCTATAGCTCAAATTGCTCAAGAAGTTAATGCTGGTTCTGATAGAAATGTGTCAGAATACACAGTGTACACAGAATACTTTCAGCAGGATAATGCGCTTTTCCACAAAGCAAAAATGGTTCAGGAATGGTTTAAGGAGCACAATGAGTTTGAGGTGTTGACTTGGCCTCCAAATTCCCCAGATCTCAATCCAATCGAGCATCTCTGGGATGCGCTGAACAAACAAGTCCGATCCATGGAGACCCCACCTTGCAACTTACAGGACTGCTAACATGATACCACAGCACATCTTCAGGGGGTCTAGTGGAGTCCATGCCTTGACAGGTCAGGGCTGTTGTGGCAGCAAAAGGGGGACCAACACAATATTAGGACATAATGTTATGCCTGATCGGTGTATTAGCTGATTAATGTAGAGAATAGTGAAGGAGGGAATATGGGGCTATTTTGGATACAGCCATTGACCTTTATCCGTTAGTACCTACTCCTAGTGGCCAGAGTTGTGACCGCATGCTAATTGTTAGCCAGCAAGTTAACATGAATGGAAGCTACGATAGGCTGTATCGCATACTATGTACTACATTTGAATCCTAACTTTGCGACAGTTAAAAAATATGTTCTATATAGTATGAATGTAATCCGGACGTACGACATCCGTCATGTTGTCATTATTACATGACCTACCAGCGTCGCCTCCATTCATAAATCCTCTCCCATGGCCTCATGGGATAGTAAAGTGACAATCGTATGCGCACTTTTCGCCTACTGTTTTTCGAATACTATGAACTTGGACATACTACTCTGTTGCCATACTGTTTTTTTGCATATAGTAGGAAGTATTAGATTTTGGATGCAGCAATAGTCTTTTCTTATTTGTGACATGTCACAATTGCTTACAAAAGAAATTTTATTTCATTGGCTAGGCGCCAACCAATAAAATGACTCCTTTACACCCTCCTGCCTTTCTCTCGCACCGCCACTGAGTTTGCAAGTTCACAAGTTAGTTATGCATCTAATATATTGCGAAAATAGTTGCAAAAGTCAAGGCCAGAGATTTGAAACTGCAGTGACAGATTTGAGAAGTTGCAAGTGCCTAATTGAGGTTTTACTGCAAATGTGAATGAAAGAATAAGTGCAAATATATAAGTTGTGTCCGTCACTGTATTTCTGTGAATTTCATTTTACACATTTGTGACTACTTGTCTGCAAAATCAAATTCAGAATAGCCTACAGGTTTGTGATTATTGCCTGCGAGTGCAAATTTCAACATTTAACTTATTTGACAGGTTTTCACATTGGAGATGCGAGTGTACATTTTAGTGTACAAGTACAAATATTTATCATACAAGTTCTCAAATTCACATCTACATGCTCTCGAGTTTTGCTACTCTTTTACCTTCATAGTGAAATGACTCCTTGAACAAGAAAAAAAAAATTAGGATGGGACTTTTCTCCATCGGGAATTGACTGAAACGTTGGATCATTTGCTATTGCTGTGATCATGTGAGTGACAGGAGGTCCTGCCCTCGCGCCAGTGAACTCATCATCAAAGAAAAGAAGAGAGGGAAGGGAAGATATTGTGATTAAAGGTCCCGTTCTTCGTGTCTTTTTGAAGCTTTGATTGTGTTTACAGTGTGCAATATAACGTGTTCATGTTTCGCGTGTAAAAAAACCCAGTATTTTTAACACAATTTACTTATCTGTATACCGCTGTTTTCACTGTCCTAAAAACGGCTGATGGCTTCCTTTATTCTATGAAGTCCCTCCTTCAGAAATACGTAACGAGTTCTGATTGTGCCAGCGGTTCCCGTGTTGTGATTGGACAGCAGCTTAGCGAACGTGGCCTGGTTCCTGTGTTGTGATTCGACAGCAGCTTAGCTCACGTGGAAAGGTCACGCCTCTTAACGGGAGATATATGCGCTCAATGATCTCTACAGCGTCCCTGGGAAAGCCAAACAAAGGTGATTTGACTCCGGGATGAAAATAACAGCGTCTCGACGACATGGCGACAAACACACTCAAACGCAACACTTCCTTTTCTCCACGCGACACGTCCTCTTCTCCACGTGGGACAGCAACAAGACCACGCCCCCTTTTTCCGCGTAGTCTTGTGGGCGGAGGTTAGTCTGTTCTACTGTTCTATCGACGTCATTTATGAAGGAAGTACCAGGATGTAGTCCAAAGCTGTGTCTCATTTCATTTAATTTTGAAGGCTGCATCCTCTGGAGGACACATCCTGTGAAGGATGCGGTATACGGAGAGTCCTTAATAGGAATTAAACGAGACGTCCTCCGTAGGACACACAGGCAGGAAGTATCACGTTGCTATGCCAACACGTTCACCGTGGAGTTGCGCTCTCACACCAGTTATATGAATGAAAATTATTTATAACTTGAAAATGACTATGAAATGTTTTGCCTTGACAGCAAAGCACTGTTCTAAACGTTTAAAAAATAAAATAAAATATCACAACACTTGTAATCCTGTTTACCACAACTATCTATTTGAGGTATATACAGCTTAAAAACAAAAACAAGCTTTAAACTACTTAAGTTTAAACACCACATCTTCGCTTGCATGTATGTCTGCCGGCGGAGCCATTTTTTCAAATAATATTTAAAAAACATGACGGTTGTTAATGGCGACGCAAAGAATTGTGTTATCTGCAGCAACGAAGGATACACCTCATGCACACAGTGTCCTACTAACTTTTTTGAAATGAGACGGCCTTCAGACGCATGCAGCCTTCAAATGCGACCTCCGGAGGATGCAGCCTTCCGAAATGAGACACAGCTCAAGCCAGCCGTTCGCTGTAGGCTTTGAAAGGGAACTTCTGTTAAATAAAATATCTCGCTTGGCATTGAACTTTGAGCTTTATAATTTTACAGGTATTATTTATGCTCTAACAGCAACATTACACACTAACTAAAGTTTGAACAGTGGGATCACGAAGAACGGGACCTTTAAAGATTATGAGGGCACATGAATTAAAAATAATGATGTGCACATATAAATAATTTATCATAAATACTGCAATAAAAATAAAGACAAAACAAGAATTGTCCATTTTGATTTCATGGTGACTTAATATATATATATATATATATATATATATATATATATATATATATATATATATATATATATATATATATATATATATATATATATATATATACATATATATATATATTTTTTTTTTTTCATTCAAATTAGGAAAACAAAACAAAAAATGAACTAAATAAATAAACAGGAAGGCACGGGATCTTCATTTGTTTTTATCTTGTAGTTCCGGGCTTCCGAACCTTTAAGTAGCCTACTAAATATGTTTTAAAAATAGTATACAATATCGGTTAGTCAAAGATACACACATTGTCCCACATTGATACCTTCACTGTGCACCAACACTTGAAGCAACACTCGGTCTGGTTTAGGCAACAACTCCTCAACCCTCCCTCTGATGATTACAGCTCCACGAATGACAACATTTACACATGTGCTTGTTCTACTACTTAACCATTCGCTTTGTCCGAGACATCATGGATATCCACATCGGAATGGTTTGTTTGATTTAGTTTTCCAGGTCCTCGACGGACGCTATACGGGTTCGTTTTGTAGAGACAGACTGAAATAAGTATCTCTCACTGGAACATAGAAACAGCGCGCGAACAAACACTCCAACGTGAACGAGGACAAAAACTTCGCAAGAAGAGAGAGGAAAGATGTGGCTATAAGAAACCAATCGTTTTTAACAGGTAAATATTGTTTATATATTTCCTTTTTGTAACTGTCAGTCTAAATTCTTTCACATATCGCCATTTCTCAGGATGGCTGTGGGCGCGCGCGTGTGTTTTATCTCATCCGCAGTAGCAGTGCTCGCATACTAACTAACATGCTGCAGTGAACGGACAGGACATAATAAATCATTTAAGGGCCTAAACAACAATCATTTTGACCTGTATTATAATTTGACAACTCCACCTCTGTCTAGATTCGCATACGTTCTCCGTACTTAGTACTGAAGGACTTTGGTAAAGCTGTAACTAAGTGTTTTCCAGATTTGTAGGTGTTTTTCTCGTTGAGATGAACTAATTAAGTGTGGTAATCTTTCTCTCACATCTTGGCAGTTTAAAGGTCAGATGTGTTCTCTTGTACATGATGTTACTAAGTTGAATTTTGCATGTAGCGTTAGTCACAGCTGTAATGTGAAGATCTGCAGAACATTTGCATACTTTGTTGAATGGGTGATAATAAGCATTTCGGTTTAATTCCGTAATGTGCACGTTGAGCTTTTGATGGCATTCGTTGTGACTTGCTTGTTTTTGTGTTTAAAGCTTTGGTGGTCAGTTGTCTCAGTAAAAGCTTAATTTATCACCACCTTTGACACATCCATCATGTTGGAGCCTCTAGTGGGAAAGTGCTGCTTCTTAAAGGAATAGTTCACATCAAAATCATTATTTTTGTGTCATTATTTATGTCATTATTTACCCCCTATGTTGTTCCAAACCTGTATGACATTCGTAGAACACAATTTTGAAGCCCTGGTAGGACATTTTTACACATTGACAGCGCATAACGCACATTTCGTAGTTATATCCTTGTCTGTAAATGTTAGAAAGTCAAGCTATTATTTCTATTTTGCGTAAAGGCTTGTCTTGACAGCAAGCAAGGCTCTGTTAAAGTCAGCATGAAACAGTAGCAATAGTATTTTCTTCCCTAATGTTACATTTATCCGAGTGAAACGGCTTCTCAAAAAATAAAAACAATGTAGGACGGGACATGATTTTGTCCACTGGGAATCAATTGAACTGTGATCTAATGTGAGTGACAGGTTGTCCTGCCCTCGCGCCGAAAAACACATAATCAGAGAAGATTATATTTGATGATAAAGTTAATTTGATTAAAGATTTTGAGGGCACATGAATAAAAAAAAAAAGATGATGCCCACGGATAAATCATTTGCAAGAAATACTGCAATATTCCATAAAAAAACAAGAATTGTCCATTTTGATTTTATGTTGAAATTTTATGCATATAAAATGGTTGCATTCAGAATTTAAAATTCTGAATGCAACACATGAAGGTAATTGTATTTTAATTTTTGTATGAGAAACAGTAACAGGAGTATTGTAATAGGTTATGTAATATAATTGGCCAACTGTTCAGATGAGTCTGTGTTCCTCGTACCATTTGTACTTTTGTTTTTCATTTTTATTGTACTGATTTTTACTACTGCTTTACAAATGGTAAGCATTCAGAAATTAGTTTTTAGGTTTAAAATGTAATGTTTATATTTGAACTCTTTCTGTAAACATAGTAAAGCACATCCTAATCCTAGCATATTGTTTTGGAGCCAATATTGGGCAGGATGTGGAATAACATTTATTTTTAAATAATGGATTCAAAATCTCTCTCATTATCTGTCTGCCTGGTTATGCTGTAGTTTAAGGTGCCTTCACTGATGCTGATTGCCTGTAACAAAACAAACAGGTTTGATGTATTTAGGCATTCTGCATGGAAGATTATAGAAATAGAAGGTGCTTATCCACTGTATGTTTACAACAGAAAGTAGATTAGAGTCAGTCTTTCGACATTTTAAACAATCACTAACCACCCATCAGATACACATTCGAAAAGTGGCTCCATTTTCCTGTCTTAGAGTTGTCACCTTAATTACACTTTTTTTTTAAAAAGCCTTACAACTACAGCAAATGAAGGCTTGAAATGAGGCTGTTTCTGATTGCATTGCAAAACAAAACATCCAAGCAGGTGGACAAGTGATTCACACTGTTCTTGTTTTTTGCACATCAGTGTCCTGACAAATAGCAACTGTTCCTTAAATTTAGTGTGTTAGTGTTAGGTATTCATCTAGGGCTGCAGCTAATTATTATTATTTTTATCTAATTAATCTGTTGATTATTGTTTGATGAATCACTTAAAGTGACCCTATTATGTTATATTATGCTATAGGTTCCTTTCATTTTCTCATAATATACATTGCACATCACCACATTTTTCAGTGATTCTCGAAAAACTTGTCTGACGACTCCACTCCAGACATCCACACGAAGCCAGAGCTTTCCTTATCCAATCTTTTTTCCCCCTCATCTCTAGAAATATCTGCGTACACACAAAACCACTTCCACCGACTCAAAACGATGTAGTATGCATGCCAGACCAGTATGTGGCGCTGTAATTCTGCCACAGAAATACACTAAAAATGGAGAAGTTGTGGCTAGAAGGTGTACAACAACGGTTGGAAAATTTGAACAATAAAATAACAATAAATACATTTGCGTTTTATTAATGCCTACACCTACTCCAACCCTAAACCTACCCTTACAATAATGCAAATACAGTAATTAAATGACGCAATATTGATGTGCGCATACCCAGTGGCTGTAGCTCTATCACTTCTAGTCTTTACTGTGCGTGACGTGGTTTGACGATATCACCGTTTCACAAAATATATGGATTGGCTGTACACACGAAAACGCAAGGGTGTAGGTTTTAGGGATGGGCAACAGTAGTCGAGTAATCGAGTACTCGAACATGACAGCGACCATCGATCATGAGAACGATGATCGCCCTGACTTAAAAAAAAAAATTGTTGTCTCTTTTTTTTTATTGGTTATTGTGTCATTTTGCACGGTGCCTGAGGTCTGATTGGTTAGCGTTATACAGCATGCCAGACCGCGGCGAAATAAAGTGAAACTGAGGCGTGCACAGCAGTGATGTCTGGAATCACTGTGAACATTAAATGGTTAGTGCAAGATGTGCAGTGCCAATCTGTCATAGCCTACATAGCATTATAATGAGAACACGATGGAAAAGAATGCTGTAAATTCTCTGTGCTTAGTTCCCGGGATATATCAGCTGTTAAAGGAAATCCACAGAGAAACTAGCGAGAACAGACTAGCGCGTGAAGTTCATGTGCACATTCGCGTCCCTTTCTTGTAAGATTACTTTTATGTTGTCTATATCTGATTAATCTAATATAAAACGCGTTTAGTTGAGCTTAATAAGCTAGCAAAGCGCTGCCGTTATACTGGCTGTTCATTCTCTTAAGTTTCAGCTCAAATGCAATGCTCGACATTATGGTTTAGAGACGGTCATTCTTTTTAGATAGGCTATTTCTTTCTCAGAATCATTGATATTAGTAACGCAGCAGTGCTATACTGTTCTTGTATTTTTTAACAGTAGACCTAGTTTATTTAAAGTTGTTTTTCGTTATGAGTTCGAAAATGCGCAGTGATGTCTGTAAACATTTCGATCATGAATAATATAATTAAGTGCATGATGTGCAGAGTCAATCTGTCATAGCATTATAATGAGAACACGATTTTAATAAAATGTTGTTTCTGTGTGCTTTCGTTGTCCGTGTATCAGCGTTGTTGGGAAGAGCGCATTCAAAATTTTCAGTTTCAAACCATATAGCCTGTAAAATCTAGCACGCTGAAGTTCACGTGCGCATTCATGTCCTTTTGTGTTGATTTAAGTTGTAATAGGTTCATATTAATCTGATATAGGGTGCGTTTGGTTGAGTTTATTAACCAGCTAGCAAGCTCTGCAGGGTGGTGTTATTTCACAGTTTCAGCTCAAATGCAATGCTCGATATTATTGACGTGGTTATTTGAGACACATCGTGTAAGTAAATTTAAGTTTACTCTACTCTTCTCCCAGTTCACCGGCCACTTACTTTTATGTATTTCGGGAGAAGTGGATGAATTCACATGTTTTCTGAACTGTGGCACAAACTAAAATGGTGGCACCCATCGCACATATGGCTCAACTAACGCAATCGTTATAAAGGTGTGTAACCCCCTCACCGACGCGACGGCCGACTCGCTTTTTTTCTTATCAGTGCCAAAGAGACTCAAATAACTAACTAAATGTTGTTTTTTATCATTCAGGCAAGTGTTATACATCATTATAATCTCTTATGTTTATTTTTTTTGTGTACAGTCACAAAAAAAAAACTAATTGTTGTGCTTTTTGCAAAATAAAGCAAACAAACATGATGCGTGATCTGCAGCCTCTCTGTCAAAGACGTTCATTCAGATAGTTTTCAGAAACTCTAGCTTAGTGAAAACTTGACTCACAAACATGTAGGGCTGTAATCTCCCAGTCGATTAGTCGATTATTAGTCGATACGTTCTGGCTCGACCAAAATTCTGATTGGTCGATTTTTTTGCCGCGTTCATTTCGTTAGTTTTACCGCGTTCATTTCATCAGTTTTGCCGCGCTGCGTTCATTTCATCAGGTGGAGAGCACTAATTGCTAATGGGGGTGTCTTCAGAACACCCCCTTGTTTCCACTTCTTTTGGATTAGCCCAACCCACTGGTGAAGAGAAGTCTCTCGCTGGTCCTTTGTTTTTCATTCCCCGCTGGCTCAAACGCACGCCCATAGCGGTAAACTTGAGGAACGCCCATCAACATACACATGAGGGGAAGTGTCACAACACCACGCTTCAGTTGTGCTGCAAAAGTGGATCTGTACTGTCTGTTTTGCCGCGTTCATTTCATCAGGTGGAAAGCACTAATTGCTAATGGGGGTGTTTTCAGAGCACCCCTGTTTCACAGGTAACAGTCTGTCTTCAGAACACCCCCTTGTTTCCACTTGGATTAGCCCAACCCGCTAGAGAAGAGAGACAGATTGAAGAAGGCTATAGTTTGCTGTATATTATTTATTTAATTGGGAGAGCGTTTTTTCTGCTCTTGATCTGGCTTGTTTAATAAATATTCCTTTTTTATTAAAGTGGACGTGCCTTTTGTGTTTAAGAGTAAAAGCTTTAAGTTAATAGTCTATTCGTGTCTCAGCCGCGAAGCTGAGCTGATCCTGTGTTCGAGCTGCACAGAGCGGCTGAAATGATAGTGTCTGTCAGTTAGTATAATACATATGACAAAAACAATTGTCTAAATTATGTTGCATATTCCTCAAAAGTTCTTGTGATGATATCACTAGTTGACAACGGAAATCATAGGCTATGATGGTGCTCGTGATGCAACGCTATCAGAGCCGACAGACTCGTGTGTCAGACTCATTTCAGTGCAAAATAATCAGGTCAAAAACGATTTAATATACTGCAAATAGCCTACTAGTGTTTATGTTTATTTATAATTCATTTAGGCAGACAACAAGGCTACAAAGTACTGCGCACAGTGTGCAGCTAATTAATTTAACGTTTTTTTTCCTAACGTCATTTTTACTCGAAAATTTCAGGACCTCAGTCGACCAAGATTTTCTTTGGTTGATTACAGCCCTACAAACATGAGACATATGTCTAAAGAAACGTTGAAATGTCAGGTTTTAAATAATGTAAATCAAATCGAAAACAAATAATCTGTGTTTATGTAATCTCTTTGAAAACAGAGAGATGTCAGTCGTTTGCGAATGTCTCATTATCCGCAAATGCGACCACGCCCACAGAGCGTGCGTTCTATTGAGATTAAAATACTGAGGCAATCCAGTGTCGACGCCCAAACATCAACTCAATTGTATTGGTATACTTCAGCTACATCGTTGAGGAATAATCCTGGAATAATTTACCTCACGAAAAGCTGTTCATTTCTAAGAGCAACGGATTCAGACGCTGATTGTAAAGGTAGGCTAAGTTTATTCTGTTAGCATCTGTGAATATTACACGCAAAAAGACTGTTTAAATATGAATCATGCTGCAACATAAAATGCCATACACGCAAGACACATTTAGGCAAGATTTATTTGGCCTGTTTTGGACAGATTATGACGTTAACAGCACAAATAATAAAGGATGCATCATTTGCCGCGCAATATATCAGAAGACATAGATTTTATCAGAAATTATTTTTTGAGTTTTGTAGAAAACATTTCTTTAAAGTTATTCATTCGTTTTGTATAAATTGTATTTTCATTTTAATCAATGTTTTTAATATATTTGCTTCTTATTTAAAACTAATCAAATATAGCAGACAATAGCCTTAGTGCTGGCACGATCATGCATTGCACGCATGTCTCATAAATGAACCGAAACTCGAAATTATGTTTGAGTATTGTGTTTATCTGATCGTTTACAAAATCAAATGATTCAGAAAATGTTTGCCATTGAAATGACTGGGTGTCCCAAACAACCTGAATTCACCCTATACTCTTTGAAATCATAATTGCGTTGTATTATGTTGCTTTAAATCCCAAATATTCATCATTACCAATTATTCAGTTGTTTGTATTTACTGAATACTGAATTGAGTTCAGTGTCAAAATATTACTGTTACAAAAATAATTACAAAAACATAAAAAATAGTACACTGCAAAAAATGTTCTATTTTTGTCTTGTTTCGAGTCTAAATATAAAACAATTCTTAAATCAAGATGCATTTACTAGATAAGTAAAATGACATAAATAAAAAAAATTCTTGTTTTGTAGAAAATTAAATAAAAAAAGAAGTGAGTTTTTGCTTAAAACAAGCAAAATATGCCAATGTGGTAAGAAAAATAATCTTGTTTCTGATTGAATCTTGTTTCTGTCTCAAACAGAAATAATATTATTTTTCTTACCCCATTGGCAGAAATTTTAGCTCTTTTTAAGCAAAAACTCACTTCATTTTGAGGCCTTAAAGGAACACTCCACCGTTTTTAGAAATAGGGCTTATTCAACTTCTTTCCAACATTTAGATATGTGGGCAAATGCATTTTTGTTTCAGTGCATGCATTGTTTTAGTTTGGCCACCTAATTACTTCTTGTGGCCTGCGTATTCACAACGAGTACAAATAGCGATGCAGATTAAGACTAGGTGATTTCCTAGGCAGATATTGACATGGGACTATATTATGGGGAAGCAAAGACGAAGCACTGCTACTTGGGCGCAGAGATATCACGCAACACATGAAATCCCACAACTTCCGTCAACATACCGGCGTGAATAGTAGCTGGCTGTTTTTCATACAGTACATGAATGGGGATGAACATGGCTGATTTTGTGAGAGACGAAGACGGTTACTTCTTAGACAGTCAAAATCCAGAATCATATCTCTATGAACCAGAGTTTTCAGAAGAGGAGCTACGCCTGCATGCTTTGGAAATGGAACGACAGGAGGAGGAGGAGGTTGCGATCGCTCCACAGCCGAACAGCACATGAATGCAATGTCATATATGTCAACATATAAAATGTACATAAACATTGAAGACTGTTCTGCTACTTCCTTTGGTCAAACTGCTTGTAGCCTTCTCTCTAGTAGTTATATTAAAACTCCTGAGTCAAAAGAACCAGGCTAACTCGGTGAGAGAAATATAGCCCTCATTTATTTCATTTCACAGGTAACAATAACATCATTTTTTATTTTAGTTTCGGTTGTTCACGCTAAACAGGTTAAATTCAACATGAGGTTATACTAGAGGAGGCTAACTTTATTTGAACCATAGTCTATATACAGCTTCTCAGCATCTATCTTAAAACCGAATAAAGACATAAGCAATAACATAAGGAAGAGTAATAAAAGACAACTTACATGTGCACTTTGTTCTGCCTGTGCTTTGAAAATGGATGGGACGGCCGTATCTTTCAGACTTAGTACCGTCTTTCTTGTCCTATATTGCATTTTTTCAAAGTAGTCCTCCGGTGCAAAATGCTCTTCGCAAACACGATACTGTTTAATTTTGTAGAGAGGCGTTGAAGTACAGAGATCCAGAGCAGCTAGCCATTTATTTCTCAGTTCCACATTCAATGGAATGTCCATTGCTTTTTCTCACAACCTTTTACTACGCAGGCAATTACCATGTTTGCTGTAACTGTAGCTGTAACTTAACTCAAAATAAACAATCCAAAAGATAAGACACTCGGTGCAGGTCACGCCGGTATGTTATACATTTTTTCCAGTTTTTTGTTGCGTTTGCACGTCGGTATGTCTACAGAAGTTTGGGGATTTCATGTGTTGCGTGATATCTAAAATAGCTCAGACTCCAGAGGGTTAAACAACAAAACACATCCACTTGCCCATATTTAACAATCGTAATATCAGATATTTCATGCTATAGTTAACAAATTTGTTTTGGAAAAATGAAATAAAAGCAGAGTCATACAGCACTAGCAATACCACGTCACCATAGAAACAATAAAGTGATACATTCTAAATAATGGTTGACTTGGAAAAACTCACACTGGGAGGTCAGCCAGAATATAACTTGCATGTGAAAGGGTTAACAAGTGTATGTCAATCAACAAACCGATGTGTATGTATTTATTGCAGTGCACATATGGGAACTGTATCATTAAATGTATCAATAACAGTGTATACTAGGGCTGAAACGACTAGTCGTCATTGTCGACAACATCGACAAATATCTTTGTTGTCGAGTAGTCGTTTGATCTCACGTGACCTAATGTAAGGGCCTGCAATATCGCAATTTGACTGCTACACTGCTGTAGCGCTTGAGTGTAATGCAGCCCTTACAAATGTTGCGGTAGAAGAAAACAGCGTGAATGACGGAGTGCAAACAAATCTGAACTAGCAAGATGTGGGAAAGTTTAAAGGTCCCGTTCTTCGTGTGTTTTTGAAGCTTTGATTGTGTTAACAGTGTGCAATATAACGTGTTCATGTTTCGCGTGTAAAAAAACACCGTATTTTTCACACAATTTACTTATCTGTACACCGCTGTTTTCACTGTCCTAAAAACGGGCTGACGAGCTCCTTGTTCTATGAAGTCCCTCCTTCAGAAATACGTAACGAGTTCTGATTGTGCCAGCGGTTCCTGTGTTGTGATTCGACAGCATCTTAGCGCACATGGCACGGTTCCTGTGTTGTGATTCGACAGCAGCTTAGAGCACGTGGAAAGGTCACGCCTCCTTAACGGGAGATAAATACGCTTAATGATCTCTACAGCGTCCCTGGAAAGCCAAACAAAGGTGATTTGACTCCGGGATGAAAATAACAGCGTCTCGACGACATGGCGACAAACACACTCAAACGCAACACTTCCTTTTCTCCGCGCGACACGTCCTCTTCTCCACGTGGGACAGAAACAAGACCACGCACCCTTTTTGCGCGTATTATTGTGGGCGGAGGTTAGTCTGTTCTACTGTTCTACTGACGTCATTTATGAAGGAAGTACCAGGATGTAGTCCAAGCCAGCCGTTCGCTGTAGGCTTTGAAAGGGAACTTCTGTTAAATAAAATATCTCGCTTGGCATTGAACTTTGAGCTTTATAATTTTACAGGTATTATTTATGCTCTAACAGCAACATTACACACTAACTAAAGTTTGAACAATGGGATCACGAAGAACAGGACCTTTAACAAAACTTCAAACTAAGGCTGCGTCTCAATCATCTCCCTAGTTCAGTAGTCAGGGCACTGATCAGGGAGTTAGCCCATTGACTCTTGTCCGGATCAGTGCCCTGACTACTGAACCAGGAGCTGACTGAGACGTGCAAGGCGAAACTTTTCACGGGAGCACAACGTGCATGTTGGAGCACTTAAAGAGGAAACAACTAACTAACTAGCGGTAAATCTCTTTATTAGAGAATGCAATACTACTAATAATTGTAATAATATTAACAACAATAATAATATAATTACAGTAATGTGGTGATTTATTTAGCATATAATAAAGTTTGATCGAACTTGGAATTAGGACTGTTTTTATTATTATAACACTTTTAGGTATTAGAGTCTCATCACTTGCCTGTATTTTGTTCCATATGCATGAAGACTTACAAAAGGTGATTTTAGGAAGAATATCATGTCAGTTACTTTTTCATATTGTTAATTAAAAGGTGAATAAGAGTCTGTCAGCTCAATTGTCATGTAAGAGATTAATATTGTCATTTTGTCTGCAATGTCTTTTGCAGATTAATATTTTTTTATTAAATATTTTTAATATTTTTTCTATCTTTGTGTCCTGAAGTAAATGTCCTCTTTTTCTGTTTCAGTTCTAAGAAAAGCAGTGGGCCTATTGTTTTACAAATGAAGCTCTTAATACTGCTGCCAAGAGATGTTTACATTCAAACATCTATTTTTTTGTTGTTGTCTGTAATGCAGCTAATTTTTGTATATTATTATTATTATTATTTTTTTTTTTTCAATTGAAAGCGAACAGAGTATTTAAACAATGCTTAGAGAGCATTTGTTTGTGATTTGAGTTCTGAGAACTTGGCTCAAAGTTAATTAAAACAACCATTTCAAAAGCTGAAGTGATTTTCTTTTTTATATATTATAGTTAGAATATGTATAACTCAATGTTTTAACTAATTGAAAAAGCTGAATAATCGTTCAAAATTTACTAATTAGCTGTCAGTGTCAATGACAATAACCGATGATTAGTCGATTAATCGTTCTAATAATCGTTAGATTAATCGATTATTAAAATAATTGTTTGTTGCAGCCCTAATGTATACATTAGCCAATAGTGGTGTAACGGATCACAAAACTCACGGTTCGGATCACACTACGGATCATGAGTCACGGATCGGATCATTTTTCGGATCAGAATAAAAGGGAGAGGAGACAATTTTTATTTGCTTTCCATTTATTACATGAAAACTTTTGGTGTTAACATAACCTATATGGTTTATAGGTTAACAAGGTACCTTTGGTGTTAACAAAAATAACCTATATGGTTTTAACAAAAATAAATAAATAACCATCTGAATAAATCAAATTTTACTCAGTTGTTAAAGTGTAACATGTAAAAAACAACCTGAGACGTGAAAATGGGCCTGAGCTTATATATACAGTGAGGAAAATAAGTATTTGAACACCCTGCTATTTTGCAAGTTCTCCCACTTAGAAATCATGGAGGGGTCTGAAATTGTCATCGTAGGTGCATGTCCACTGTGAGAGACATAATCTAAAAAAAAAAATCCAGAAATCACAATGTATGATTTTTTAAACTATTTATTTGTATGATACAGCTGCAAATAAGTATTTGAACACCTGAGAAAATAAATGTTAATATTTGGTACAGTAGCCTTTGTTTGCAATTACAGAGGTCAAACGTTTCCTGTAGTTTTTCACCAGGTTTGCACACACTGCAGGAGGGATTTTGGCCCACTCCTCCACACAGATCTTCTCTAGATCAGTCAGGTTTCTGGCCTGTCGCTGAGAAACACTTGAGTTTGAGCTCCCTCCAAAGATTCTCTATTGGATTTAGGTCTGGAGACTGGCTAGGCCACGCCAGAACCTTGATATGCTTCTTACAGAGCCACTCCTTGGTTATCCTGGCTGTGTGCTTCGGGTCATTGTCATGTTGGAAGACCCAGCCTCGACCCATCTTCAATGCTCTAAATGAGGGAAGGAGGTTGTTCCCCAAAATCTCGCAATACATGGCCCCGGTCATCCTCTCCTTAATACAGTGCAGTCGCCCTGTCCCATGTGCAGAAAAACACCCCCAAAGCATGATGCTACCACCCCCATGCTTCACAGTAGGGATGGTGTTCTTGGGATGGTACTCATCATTCTTCTTCCTCCAAACACGTTTAGTGGAATTATGACCAAAAAGTTATATTTTGGTCTCATCTGACCACATGACTTTCTCCCATGACTCCTCTGGATCATCCAAATGGTCATTGGCAAACTTAAGACGGGCCTTGACATGTGCTGGTTTAAGCAGGGGAACCTTCCGTGCCATGCATGATTTCAAACCATGACGTCTTAGTGTATTACCAACAGTAACCTTGGAAACGGTGGTCCCAGCTCTTTTCAGGTTATTGACCAGCTCCTCCCGTGTAGTTCTGGGCTGATTTCTCACCTTTTCTAGGATCATTGAGACCCCATGAGATGAGATCTTGCATGGAGCCCCAGTCCGAGGGAGATTGACAGTCATGTTTAGCTTCTTCCATTTTCTAATGATTGCTCCAACAGTGGACCTTTTTTCGCCAAGCTGCTTGGCAATTTCCCCGTAGCACTTTCCAGCCTTGTGGAGGTGTACAATTTTGTCTCTAGTGTCTTTTGGACAGCTCTTTGGTCTTAGCCATGTTAGTAGTTGGATTCTTACTGATTGTATGGGGTGGACAGGTGTCTTTATGCAGTTAACGACCTCAAACAGGTGCATCTAAGTGGAGTGGAGGTGGACTTTTTAAAGGCAGACTAACAGGTCTTTGAGGGTCAGGGTCAATTCTAGCTGATAGACAAGTGTTAAAATACTTATTTGCAGCTGTATCATACAAATATATAGTTAAAAAATCATATATTGTGATTTTTTTTTATTTTTTAATGATGTAGGCGGCAGTCGGCCGCGAGGGGCTGCCACCGCCATTTTATTTTGATTAAAAGTTTTTGAATGTTCGCCGGTTCCCGCCTCCTTCCCGTACGAACAAGCTTTACTACACGCAGCATCGAGTTTAAAGGAACGAGATCACTTAAAAAGCAATATCGGCAGAAAAACTGTCTTTTAGTCTGCGACCGCTAAACAATTCAGATTAATCCACAAGTTTAAAAATATGTGCAATAAAACCGCGGGTCATGTGCGTGCCGAACTGTTACACCTCTATTAGCCAAGCACTAACGTGAATGACTGATATACAATTAAGCATTGTAAAACAAATCTTGCTCCATCCTTTGTCATTACTCAAAGTAGTAAGAATAACAGACAATCTGCATTAATAGACACAATTTTAGATTTAGTGGGCCCACAGCTGATTAGCATGAATGTGCCCCCTCAGATTTTTGAGCCAAATGCATTTGATAATTAACCATTTGAAGCATATGTTCACACCGGTGTGATAAGAACATTCATTAAGTCACGTTATCAACTGCTAAATTCAAATCTGCATTCACGGTTTGGCTGGAGCTCAGCCAGAGACTGACGCGCTCATTGCACTTCATATATCACATGTTCTCATGAAATACGTCTCTATAGCACAAATTGTATTTGTCGTGTGATTTATAAGGCAAATTTTCTTTTTACGTGGATATCTACGCATTGTCAACCCATTGGGTAGGTTTAGTGGTGTGGGGTACGTACATATTACTCTCAATAAAGTGCGTATCATATGCATGTAAAAACTTGTTTTGGTGTATAAATCGCACAATAAATACCATTTGTGCTTTAGATATGCATTTTCATGAGATCAGGCTGATCACAACTGTTCAGCGTTTTCGACCATAATGTTTATTTTATGATTCTGACATTTAAATACAGAAAAGTACAAGCAAAAACGTGTAGTTTGTAAAATATACATTGACGTCTATTGTCTATGGCAGCTGCAATAATGCTTTCAAATATATTGACAACGTGTTTAATACGATAGTACTTAAATGCTTTAATATCTTTTGTTTCTATAAGCTACAGAATACTTGGAAGACTGAATCGATGTTAATCGAATAGGCTGTTATTTATATTCTAGAATATTAATGCATAGTAAATGAATTAATAATGTATATAATAATGAATAATAAGTAGGCTATTGGATATGATGATTACAGTAATTATTGCAGTGAAAGCTTAAGTAAAGTTTTATTAGGCTTTAATCACTATAAAAAACTATTTCACTATAAAAACTATTTTATAAATAATAATAGTTGTTATAGTGAAACACATCAAACCCCCTCTCCTCAACTGGTGCCCCCTCAAAAATACTGAGTGCATAATGCCCCTGACTATTTCAGTAAGACAGTAATAATGTGAGTTAGCCGGTTAGCCAGCCCAGAGACCTACACAATATAAAACATTAAAACGACATATTTGGAACACCCAGTAGAAAATATATGAGGTTACATATATACGGAAATGAGACTAGAATTATCGACAACTCATTTCGGCAGTTTAGATTCTATTCTTTTTTGAGGGGTGAAATAACTATTTATCGTGCAATTTGATCTTTATTCCACACCATGCTTTGATGTATGTATGTATGTATGCATGTATGCATGTATGCATGCATGTGTGTGTCATGCGTGTGGCTGTAATGATGTGCACAACGCAGGATATTCAGAGAAATAAACAGTCTTTAATAATAAATCCAGGGAGAAATTCAGGAGAACACAACCATGCTAAACCAAAGACAATACCGGACAAAGAACTAAGGAAGCTAAGGACTTAAATACACAGGGATATTGAATTAACCAGAACAGAACAGGTGCGGGATTAATAAAAAATGAATAACCAAGTAACACAGGCAAAACTGGAGCAGGGAAAATAAAACCAAAACATTTGACAGACTTGGCAGGTTTAATCAGGGGGACAACAGCCAGAGATGGAGCCGATAGAGGTAGAGAACCAGGCGTAGCCAATGAAACTGGGTGACACCAGTGGAATATGGAGCCCCAACAACGAGAATCCGTGGTGGAGCCAGGGTGCCAGAGGACTGAGGCGAAGCCGGTGGGCCGAGAACCAAGGCATAGCCGGAGGGAAGGCAAAGCCAAAGGGAAGGCAGAGCCCGATGGAGCCGAAGGGGTGGAGGGATGAAGCTCAACTGAAGGCACGAAAGTCTGTGTGGCAGGCAGAGCGACGGCTGACCAAGGCGAAACTGGAGGGATGAGGGAGCCCGGAGGAGCCATAAGGACGATTAGTCCCAGGTTGAGTCGAGGTGAAGGAGGAGCCATGTGGAGCCGACGAGCTGCGGTGGACTGATGGGTTCGGCGACTGGAGGCAGAGCTAGGGGATCCTCTTAAAAAAGCGGAGCTGAAGACTAGAACACCCAAGGCAGATCCACACAGCATAGTGGAGTCAAGAGGAGTAACCAAGTGACTGAAGGGAAACAACAGAGGTGGGGCTGAGGAAGTGGCTGTTATAGGCAGAGGATGTGGAAGAGGGAGGATGGGCAGGACCAGTGAAGGCAAAGTAGACTTGGAACTAGGTGGGACAAGCAGAGAAACTTAGAGCTGGACTAGACCAGTGGAGACAGGAGACATAGGGATATTTCCTTTTCCAATTCCTCATTATATAATGCAGAGGCTGCAGCTCACCCTCAGCGATGAGAGTGATGGTTTCTCTCCATGCCTTGATCTCCATGAGGACACCCACAGTGACGCATGGTGTAGCAGTCTGGGACACCCAGTCAGCTCCTATGGTGGGCTGGCATACACTCTGTACAGAGTGTGGGAGGTGGTTGGCTGGGCTCTGGGTCCGAAATTTGGGGCTGGTGATGTACTCCCCAGCGGAGCAGATGGTGAACACCGATCCGTTGTTCACCGGCACCCACTCCACAAACGATCTCCCTGAGGACCAACACCGGACAGGCGTGCCTTGGATCAGGAAAGTGTGTGAGGCATGGCATATATAAAAAGTTCTTGGTGTGTTCTTCTAGTTTTGGCTCCTTATGCTCTAGGCTGAGCAGTTGGACAGTCAGCAAGTACATGACAAAAAAGGGAGAAAAAAACACAGCTGAAAACAAAAATCATATGTAGGTAGGGATGTAACGATTCAGTCGTAGCCAGTTGAAAATCGATTTAAATGCGTGACGATTCAATTCGGTTCAGATGTTAAACGAATCGCAATACACGTTTTAAACAGCCTCATTTTACAGGCACGATAGCAGCAAGCAAGTTGTAGCTAGTGTTACGGTCTGTGCGTGCACACTGGCGCGAATAAGAGTGAAATAAACAAATGTTTTCAGTTCATTCATATGGAAGTTGTGCGCGAGCACACCCTTGTGCACGCACCGTCAAGCATGTAGTTTGCGCTGACTCATTCAAATGGGAGGTGTGGCGGCATTTTGACTTCCCGAAGACTAATAATCACCACAGTGAGAGGCTCCAGTCACCTCCGTATGTGTGTAAAAGATAATAGGCCAAACCACACTGACCGGCAGATTTGCAGCCCCACTGGCGGCGTCGAGGGCGATTATCATGGAGATCACAAGGTGCATCAGTGTTTTCACAGCGAAAGATAGGCTGTTTTCTGCCGTAGTAAATAAATTCCAGGCCCTTTCTCATCAAGAGAAAGATCATCGCGAAGATGTATTCCACCGACTGAAGGAGAAATCTGTGCAGTTTCAGAACCAGGTGTTGTATTAATTTTACTATCTCTTTGTCTAAAGGTGGATTTGTTTCAATAATTCGCAGATTTTTATGGCATATTTATCTAATTGGGTTCTGTTTTTCTAACTCTTGCAAGTGTAATGATACAAATTATAATTAAAATCTTGCATTTATAACAATGTGAAACCCCAAGTTGTCTTTTTATTTCTGCTATTCCTCAGTGCAGGATGAGGGTGAAGAAGCTGAAACAACCTCCTCCCATAAAAGTCTGTAAAACACCATTGGAAAATCTTCTTGAAGGGACTTTTTGATGATTTGTTTTACAATTTCAATTAAGTTATTAATTTACATAAAATATATATTTCAGTTTTACAAAGAAATATGCAAAATTTTGTCTGAGAGATAAAAGGACACTTTTATTTTAGAATTTGTCTTAAATCTCATTTTGTTAAAAAACATTTTTGTGAGAAAATCGTATTGTGAAATTAGTATCGTGAATCGTAGCGCATCATAAGTTGAGTGAATCTTTACATCCCTATATGTAGGTCCGGTCTTCTGTCACGTGTGTGTGGTTGCAATGATACGCACGAGGCAGGAGATTCAGAGAAATAAACAGTCTTTAATAATAAATCCAGGAGAAACTCAGGAGAACACAACCATGGTAAACCATAGACAATACTGGACAAAGAACTAAGGAAAATAAGGGCTTAAATACACAGTGAGATTTAATTAACCAGAATAGAAACAGGTGCGGGATTAATCAGAAACGAATAACCAAGGAACACAGGAACACATAACAACAGTATGTATGTATGTATTTATTTATAATTTTGTTAAAAGGTTACAAATATTTACATTATTCAACAAAAAATGTTGAATTTCAGTTAAATATGGTCTAAATGTAACATCCAACAACAAATATTTTATATTATTAATATCGTAGTCAATCCATTTTTAGAATTCATTGACTGCTGAGGTCTGACTTCACAAATGATAGTTATTTCATTACCACTTCATAGCTATTTAGTCGCTGCCCTATATTTAGTTGCTGAGGGAGTCAGGCACTTTGTCTCATGGTCATGTATCCCATCATCAACAGCTTTGCATGGCCTGTCAGCAGCAACTCACCTGGGAAACTCATACAGCCATGTCTCAGAAAGCCACCCTATCAATTGAACAGCTTACATCAAATTACAATGCACGAGTGTGGACGATTTGTGTAAACATATCTCTGCCGAGGGAAGTGAATATGACATTTTTATGTTAAGAGCATTGCCCCGGCATTCCAGGGTCTTACAGATGTAGCCAGCTATTCCCTGAGCTCTGCAGATTAGAGGATTAAGAGATATAGCCTAGAGTTTGTGCAATATCCATAATGCCTCAGCAGTAACACAGACACTAGTGGAAAGCGCACGGCTCACTTCTCTCTAATGCGCCAAGAGGCGTTCACGACCAGCCATTGGTCTGCGACCTCCGTGCCTGTGGTTTTGTAGTTTTGGACTTTTGGACTTTTGCTGACTGACCCACTTATTTGTTTGTGCAAACCCTGTTTTGTTATTTGAAAATACTACAGCTGAAAGCCACAGGCAAAACAAAAAAACTATTAGGGGCCAGTGTTTTTTTTTTTTTCTGTATAGGCACATCCATAAGAGACTAATAATCTTGGACATTTGCATAGAAATACACTCACCTAAAGGATTATTAGGAACACCATACTAATACTGTGTTTGACCCCCTTTCGCCTTCAGAACTGCCTTAATTCTACGTGGCATTGATTCAACAAGGTGCTGAAAGCATTCTTTAGAAATGTTGGCCCATATTGATAGGATAGCATCTTGCAGTTGATGGAGATTTGTGGGATGCACATCCAGGGCACGAAGCTCCCGTTCCACCATATCCCAAAGATGCTCTATTGGGTTGAGATCTGGTGACTGTGGGGGCCATTTTAGTACAGTGAACTCATTGTCATGTTCAAGAAACCAATTTGAAATGATTCGAGCTTTGTGACATGGTGCATTATCCTGCTGGAAGTAGCCATCAGAGGATGGGTACATGGTGGTCATGGTCAGAAACAATGCTCAGGTAGGCTGTGGCATTTAAACGATGCCCAATTGGCACTAAGGGGCCTAAAGTGTGCCAAGAAAACATCCCCCACACCATTACACCACCACCACCAGCCTGCACAGTGGTAACAAGGAATGATGGATCCATGTTCTCATTCTGTTTACGCAAAATTCTGACTCTACCATCTGAATGTCTCCACAGAAATCGAGACTCATCAGACCAGGCAACATTTTTCCAGTTTTCAACTGTCAAATTTTGGTGAGCTCGTGCAAATTGTAGCCTCTTTTTCCTATTTGTAGTGGAGATGAGTGGTACCGGGTGGGGTCTTCTGCTGTTGTAGCCCATCCGCCTCAAGGTTGTGCATGTTGTGGCTTCACAAATGCTTTGCTGCATACCTCGGTTGTAACGAGTGGTTATTTCAGTCAAAGTTGCTCTTCTATCAGCTTGAATCAGTCGGCCCATTCTCCTCTGACCTCTAGCATCAACAAGGCATTTTCACCCACAGGACTGCCGCATACTGGATGTTTTTCCCTTTTCACACCATTCTTTGTAAACCCTAGAAATGGTTGTGTGTGAAAATCCCAGTAACTGAGCAGATTATGAAATACTCAGAACGGCCCGTCTGGCACCAACAACCATGCCACGCTCAAAATTGCTTAAATCATCTTTCTTTCCCATTCTGACATTCAGTTTGGAGTTCAGGAGATTGTCTTGACCAGGACCACATCCCTAAATGCATTGAAGCAACTGCCATGTGATTGGTTGATTAGGTAATTGCATTAATGAGAAATTGAACGGGTGTTCCTAATAATCCTTTAGGTGAGTGTACAGTTCATTGAACACATTTTGACCCTTTAACGGGTCATACATTGTCATAATGGAATCTGCTATTTAAATAGTTTTTCTTAAATTTAAAAAATAAAACAATTATGAAAAGAAATAATTCAAGAAACATAAAAATGTTTCTGTTCTCAAAAGTTAATGAACTGAATTCAATTATAACATCTGAAATGCATGTGGAAACTAATGCACAACTTGAACTATTAAAATGCTACAATTTAATGTGCTACAAATGCTACAAATTAACATATTAACTGATATATTGCTTGACTTACTGATATAAATATTATAACTAAACTTTATTTGGAGTAGGCCTACTTTATTGCACAATGCACATTTCTTAATATTAAGCCTAAAATGTAATCCCTATTAGTAAGGATAGTATTATCTCTGCGTAATATCAGTCTATAAATGCAAGATATTTAAATTATATCTAAAGTATACTTGCAATAGTTCCATTTTAGCACAGTCAAATATACTTAAAGTCCCTGTAAAGTCAAAATTAAATATGTATTCTGAGTTTGTCACACCACAGACTAATGTGTTATTAACCACCCAGCCAAATTTGAATCATAAAAAAATTCACCAAGTAAATAAAATAGCTTATCCAAAACTTGAAAAAATAAGCAGCATTCTCTGCTCTCAAATGCTGAAACCACACCCACTTGCGGGAAAATCTGGCGTGAGCACACAAGACAACACTCGCGTATATCTTTAGTTGGACTTCAGCTCCATTTCCGGATAACTAGTACATTAAGGAAGAAAAAAAAAAGTTTTTTCCAATTCAGCAGACTTTAAGTATACCAATTTAGTTGGTACAATTACAACAACCAAAAGTACAATGGCAGGGAATTTATATTAAGTACATACATATGTAAATGTATTTGTAGTATACTTATCATAAAATAAATGTAGGCTATTTCAAATACATTTTAGTATATTTAATTTTCCTTAGGACACAAACCTGTTAGACAAGCATTTGTTTGCCAGACAAATCTTTGTGTCAACTTTCCTGGTCTTCTCTATACATTAATATCAGAGTTAGGTTCGATTCTGTTGTGTTGGCTTGTAAATCAAGTAATCCAATCGGCTTAATTTGTAAAGCATTCATTAGAGCTGGGAACAGATTTTTGAATTAAGACTGGCTTACTTCTAGCCTTGAATGCCAGACTGCAAGGCTGGGTTTTCATTTGATTTCATGCTTTTATTCAATCCTTTGTACCAAATGAACCTTTGAACTAAATGAAGTAGCCAGTGAGCTTACATTTATGAGCCGATGCACTGATTGCTTTTCTCATTTGCATTGTTTCTAAGGAGTGAGACTAAGAACTCTTCAGACAAAGAACAAAATCAAATGCAGCACGATACTCAAACAATAGAGAATTTGATGATGCATCACCCGCTTCCAGATTGGAGTTTGTTTGGAAGGTGTTTGCCATGGAAACAAGGTTTTGCTTTCATGATGTTTCCTTAAGAGTAATTGAGATTAAGTCAACACAGTCCAAACTTCAGTAATAACATAAGAGTCATTTGTTTGATAAACCATTTGTTTAACTGTTAAATCCAATGCACTTTTTTTTGCCAAGTGACTATGAACAGCATGCAGGTTGATCTAAAATTTGGGGGGGATTTTAGTAATGTCCCAGAACCCTAAACTGGATCCCTGTTCTTCATGTAATGGATTTTGAACATCATTTTTAGCTCATCTTAAGCGCTCCGTCACCTGTGAGATAATGGCAGACTTGTTTTATCATTTGTACAATTAGTGCTGCCATCTCAGGAGGCTTCATAATGATCCTTTTAAATCAACTTATCCCAAGAAACTGACAAGGAGCCCTGCCTTGGAGGTAATGGAATATTGTCTAAGTTAATAAAAGCGTGCAATCAATTATTCATACTGGCTGTAAGTTGAAAATAACTACTGAAAAGAACAGTGATTTCCTCCCTTTCTTGCTCTTAGTCATAAAGTAATCATTGAAACCCCATTTAAAAAAGTAGGGTTGCTAAAAATTCTTTGAGTTTTTTAATATTTCACCAGTGAAAAAGAGAATTAAGAGACCGCTCATAGTGGATTTATTGCATTACGGCTGTGTGGATAATTTTTCCTTTTGGTACATGTCCAGTTGATCGACTTTTGTTCTCATTTTATACTTATGTCTTTTTTCTTCACCTTTCTCACCCTTCTTACCAAGGCTCTTTATTGTATTTAAACTGATAAACTGATTTCTTTAAAATAGTTTGAAAAGCCTGTGACACCAGAAGCTATAGCACCAGGCAGAAATACTGAAATATCAACAGTCATTTTTAATATTTAGACTGAATATTATTATCAAATACATGCATGTTTGCTTTGGCACCATTTTAAACAGTATGCTCTGTGTTTCAATTGATGTTATTTGGCAAAATATTACATAATTATGCATAGAATATAAAGAGGTTAATAAAGCTAAATGCAGCCGTATAAAGGCAAGAATTGCAAAATGCTCAATTGTGGGCAGTTGTTGTTATGGAAAATGACTTAATTGCTGCGCATTATTGTTGAATTAAGGAAAGTGTCATATGATAGACAATCTTTGTTATTAGGATGATGAGAGCAGATTCGCTGTGCTTTATTTTTTGGCCATTAGCAGCTTTATGATTATTAGATTTGTCAGGAGAGTGACATGCATTGTGCGCTGTGGGCCAGGTGTTGGATCTTTCTGTAACAAATTACAGAATAATGGCAAAATACTGTTGACAACTAAATAAACTATGGAATCACTTTGCTTAATACCCTTGTCATTTGTGTGATTCAGAATGGCTCCTTTGTTAGTCTTGAGTGACTACTGAATGAAAGGTGCTTTTGTGAGGGTTGAAATTGGCTATAGGAAAGTCTAATGTGGCAGGTTGTCAGTCATTGTCTTATGGTTTAACATTGTGATGGATCATAGTCCATCACAGAAAAGGAAAACGGCGTAAAGCACCATTAGTAAATTCTCAAATCATTATGCATTCATCTTACCGGACACCTTAATATTCAAGACATTCTCAGTATTTTTCATTAATTTTAATTTCAAATCAGTCTTAGCATATTACATATTATCTCGCTGGAAATATACATACAATCTGACAGCTTGACTTTGTGGCACTAATGGATTTATTTTGCAACTGGCTTGGTAATGAACGCTTAAAGTTTTTGAGTGCTCATGATTAACATGATTTTTTTGTAGCTCCAGTTCCAGCTTGCAGTTGATGTCATTCTAACAAACTTGTTATCTGGTGCGCACCAATTGGAATGAACTCTGACGTCAAATGTATTCAGGTCCACCAAAAGCAGAAGAAAAAGAGCAGTTCTTACTTGCTCTCCTGTGGATAAATCAACGTTTTAAAAAAATAGAGTTTAAGAGATTGTTACAGAAACTAAACCTAGGTGACAGCTAACAACACTGACAGCCGGCATGCAGAGGAAGCATTTCAGTATTTTTCTTCCTGAACACCCTAAAATTATAATTGCCTGGAAAAACAGCTACATGGCAGCTTGAGAGACATAGTCCCATTACAGCTGTCATTTTCTGACCCATCACAAAGACCTGGCCAGAGGTGTTGTGGCCCAGCATTTCCTGTGCTGCATTCAGTCAATCCTATTAGAGCATTACAGCACACATCTGCATCGCCTGCAGACCTGATCCCTGAACAGAATGGAGCCTCTATTTTGTATAATGCTCTCCTATTTAATCCCTCACCCAGACAGTTGAGCTCTATGGATGTTGGCAGAGGTCTTGTTCTGCTGCCCAGTTGCTTTGCTCCAGTTCTCCCTAAACAAGGTTAGGCCCTGGTTTACTGGTCCTGTGAATGAGGGTTCTCCTTCATTTGTTTGGCTCCCTCCAATGTTTTGACAACTTTTTCTAAGGTTTGATTCAACTTCATTATTCTTCATGTTATCCCAGCAACCCACTATTGGTCGACACTTGGTTGGGTAATAAATTAATTATCGGTGACAAACACATCATCTAATAGAGTATCAGTACAATGACGTTGGTATTTGACTGGAAACTATAACTTTTTGCCTCACGCTGCACTGTATTGGGCAGCAAAAAAAAAACAAAAAAGGACCACTATTTCTCTCACTCCCCAAGCAATCAACCATGCTGGTAGATGCTTTATCTACACCATTGTGCATTCATGCATCAACTGAGTTTATATTTTGTTAAAGGGGCCATTGACTGCATGTACTAACATTGTATTAGGGATGTGCAAGAGTACTCGGACATGACAGCAGTGATCGATAATAATAAAACAAACAAAAATTCTTCGTCCTAGCTTGTGTCCCGCGTTGGTGTAGACCAGGGGTGTCCAAACACCAGTCCTGGAGGGCCACTGTCCTGCAGAGTTTAGCTCCAACTTGCTTCAACACACCTGCCTAGACGTTTTTAGTATCCCTAATAAGACCTTGATTAGCTGGTTCAGGTGTGTTTAATTGGGGTTGGAGCTAAACTTTGCAGGACAGTGGCCGTCCAGGATCCGGATTGGACACCCCTGGCGTAGGGTTTGCTTGTTTGCATGCCTTTCGCCACTTCGTGAACCAGGGCATCATCAAGGGCAATAATGACTGCGCGCATCTCTCTTGATGGTTGCACAATCGTCTCGATTGCCTGGCGGAAGACATTTACGTGGCCGTTGTCCAGGTGGTGATAGATAGGCCATTTTCGCCACTCTCTTGTCGCCGCTTCTAATGACGTGGCCATACCAGCGGAGCTGTGCTTCGTGCATCTTGTTGACAATGGGCATGCACATTCATTCATGACGCAGTTGAGTCATGTGTGGGACCAGCGGAGCATCTTCGTTTCCATAATGTGGAAGGTCTGCTCATGTTTGGTGGTGGCTGGCATACAATGTTTTTTTTTTTTATAGATCTTGCCCTTGAGTAGTATGGACATTTGGTGGTCGAAGAAAATGCCCATGTCTCCATTTGAGCCATGCCGCGTTGATCCGGGTGCAGGCCTTGGGGAGGGAGTCGCCATTGCTCCGGATGAGCGACCCAAGATATTTGAATTCAGTGACCTTGTTCAGTGGCTGCCCTCTAACTCTGATCGCCCCGTTGGTCTGGGGCACACACTCCATGCACTCAGTCTTCTTGATGTTGAGGCAAAATACTTTTTATTACCTGTCTACCTGTCCAGACTGCAGAAATAAAGTAAAACTATGGAAAACTATGGATTTGAAAGCGCACAGTGATGCCTGGAATCACTTTGATCATGAAAATACAGTCCAAGATGTGCAGTGCCAATCTGCCATATAGCGTACATATTATATTGAGAACACTATTGAAATAGAACGTTCTTTAGAAAGTTCTAGCTTTAGTTGCCCATGTTTCAGCAGGAAGAGCACGACCACAAAAGGAGTTAAACATTCAGACATGCACGGTCAATGCTCTTTTCACTTTCTATTGGAAATGTCCTACTTCCCACTTCTGAAGCTGTGATTACTAGCTCGTTGCATTCAAGAGCTTTGTTGACAGAAAGAACAGGAATCATGGAGGAAACCAGGTTTATCTTATTAACATCTTATTAAAGGTCCCATGGCATGAAATTTTCATTTTATGAGGTTTTTCAACATTAATATGAGTTCCCCTAGCCTGAATATTGTCCCCAAGTGGATAGAAATGTTGATCGGTGTAAACCCGAGTTCTGGCTGTCTCTCTCTGCCTTTGAGAAAATGACAGGCCAGACGAGCCAATCCTGAAGTCTCCTGTTTTGACGTCCAAGCAGGAACGGTTACCTCCCTTTCCTCCGCCCAGAGAATCTGGCACGCCCATGCAAACACTCGAGATCATTAACGTTACTTGTGAATGCTGGCAGTTTCTCAGTGTTTGGATGTACAAATGAAAACAGAAGTCTTTCTTCAGTTCCTTCTGATCTGTGATCAGTGATCTCTTATGTGTAGCTAATTATTTATTATTCGTGCACACGCAGTGGCTTCTCTCTCTCCCGACAGAACGGTGTTTTCTATCTTGTGAGTCAGTGTTTTTGTACGTCCTCGTCGCGTCTATCGGTTCTAAAATGTGCATACAGTCTTTTCTGTTTAACATCAGCAGTCACATCTTTAGAGATAAACCTCACACACGCCGAAGCTCGGCCTTCCATATCCCCGACCCCCAGTACTGCATCTGGCCCACAGCGGAGGCACCAAACGCGGCGTGAGATTAAGCAGAAGGAGGGTAAGCGTGAGCATATCTGGGCTAGGCTAGCCATCTTTCCCCACAATAAACTGGATTACATTTGATTACTGTTGTTGTGTCTTTGTTTGCTCTGTGTAACGTTACTCAATGCGCGTCACTGACGCTATTCATATGATTGGAACATATCTAGAAATAATGCTATACTCAACACTTACTAACTCGTTCATCTCGCTGTAATGGTACATTGCATGTGTTACACAGTTGGTAATAATGATGAAGACGGACTCGGCGTGACTGGGACTCGTGTTTATTCAGAACTCTCAGATACAAACACAGTAAACTTGCGTTGACTGACAGCGCTCTCATAACTCAGAAGTTACTATAAATAACTTTGTTAGCAATCGCTCCGTCTCCATGATGTCCGGTTCGCAAAAGAATCATTCTTTTGAATCGGTTCTTTTTAGTGAACCGAACCAGTTCACCAAATCGGACTGAATCGTTCTAAACGGTTCGCGCTGATCCATATTTTACTAAAGTTACTAACTTTCTGACATGAGTGACAGCCCCTCCGACTAGAAATAAACTAATAACCTGAAGTATATGCTAGTAACTACAACAGTTCACCCTGAACTGAGACATGCTGAGAAAACTGATGAGAAGTGAACACAGGTCCATCCGTCTCTGGCAGACTCGTGCCTGCTCGTGCCTCGTTAAACCACGCCCCCTCCGCTCATTTAAAATGCAAAGATGTCAGCCAATCACAACAGTGGGCGTTTTTACTGAAGTCTCACAGCAGACACGCCTCTTGAAGCAGGGCATTCAGCCACAGGGCAAACAGCAGTATAGAAAAAATGCCTTTTATTTCTAAATTATGACATTTTATGATGTAAAAATCATACTAACAATATAAGTACACCTCAGGAAACATTATAAAATAATAGAAAAATGCCATGCCATGGGACCTTTAAAGCCAAAATGGTATTTGGCCAGTATTTAGGAATTTCAGTAAAATACAGGCTGTTTCGCTGTGTATAAAACATAATATGCTGCAAATGTGTATTCGTATTTGTAAATATGCACTACTTTAATGACAAGAGAAGGCAAGCTGTTGTGGAAGAAACTAGTAAAGAATACCATTCACAGCAGTAATCTTTCTTCACTCCGCCATGTGTATAGATTGTGGCCCGCCGAACTCTGGAATTTAGGTATCAAGATTATCCTAGAGCTACCCAGTGGTAAATACGACTTGAGAGGGCGTTCATGTCCAATTTTTAACTAGGAAACCCGTATTTAAGAAAATTCCGATATCATGTGAAGGTAGCGAAAGTTAATGTGTGCATTCATGTCCTTTTGTGCAGATTTAAGTAATAATACTTTTAATATCTGATTAATCTCATATAGCATGCGTTTGGTTGAGTTTAATAACCCGCTAGCAAATCACTTCAGTTCGGTTACTCACACTTATGTGTTGCGACATTTCTGTCTGTTTTAATATAGTCTGCACTGCATCAGCTTTTATTTTAAATCTCTTTGTAAAGCCTGTGCCAGAAAGTTGCAGTAAAATGAAGCGAACAAACGAACAGTGTCTTGCTAACGCGATCTGGGAAAAAGTTCATCCACACTTAGGATCACAAGGAAGGCAAAGCAAAGACTGTGTTTTTTTTTTACAATTTGCCACTGCAAAACATCTTGTAACCTTCAGAGGCATGTCTATCATTTTTGTTGCTCAAGTAATCCTGTTTGCATCTCTCTTGTATTTAATACATGACATGCACTGTTTTTGGACTAATGAGGAAGATTTGAGTTCTGAAACTTACAGGATATTTGAAGAGTTTGGTTGCAAAACGCGATATATCCATTTTGAGAAAATTGGTTATTTGCCATTATTATTTGACATCAACAGTCAAGTTCATTCACATTTTTTTTGTACATTAAACTATTACTTGAGCTCAGTGAAGGCCAGGGACACAATATTCTTCAAATCCAGGATATTTTTTATTTAATTTTATAAATAATTCATAAATAAGTCAAAAACCATGCCAAAATGCAACATATTTATCTTAACATTGTCAAACATCTTAAATTGGTTAAAAAACAATACATCATAAATATATGGAATAGTATATACAAAGATTGATTAATAATAATAATATTCTGAGTTAGTTTTGGCTAGAACATACACAACATAACCACTTTTGTTTTTGTTTTTTTTGCAAAACGCTATATATCCACCTTTGGCTATATTCTACTACTTAGATGCCTTCCTCTTTCTCCCAACAGCAGCTGGAATGACCGGCTCCAATCCGTCATCGAAATCCATAACGTTACTGACTCTGAAGCTTTGATTCTCTGACTGACAGACAGCTGTTGATCAGTGACGTAACCTACGTGACTGACAGCTCGCCTACAGTATAAACAATTAAATGATAAACGTTTTTTAGTTAGCCTATTGAATCCTCTTTTTAAAAATATGTTATTTGTTTTGATATTATCGTTAAATCACTGAGCAAACTCGGAGCACTTCACCGGCGGTGACTCTCTCCTCGCGTGACATCCTGAGCTCGCGCACGACGCGCAGCATCCAGAACGTTCTATAGCCTAACCGTTATATCGCACTTTGTAAAGAAACTGGGCTGGCGGATATCACGTTTTGTGAAAAAATACATTTTGTAGTAGGCTTAAAATGTACATTTTTAAATCTTATTAATGGCAGCAATTCACACATAGATTAAGGTACATCTGAACATTGATTTCCAATAATAAAATGCAAATGTCAAAAAATGGCGTTTATCGCGTTTTGCAACCAAACTCTTCATTTCTATAGTACTATTGACCTCTAATATGTCAAAAGATTATCTCCTTCACAACTCAAGATTTACGCTACACTAAATGCATTTGCTCTGTGCCCATGTCAAAAGAAAGCCATTGTTCGGCTTCCCAGAGCTGCCTCCAAGCAGTACCGTCGCAAGGGCTGTGCCAAGTGTGCGACCGCACAGGGCCTCGCGCCTCACCAGGGCCTCGCAAAGTAAAGTGACAGCTGACTTGATGTAAAAGCCGACAGTTAAAGTTTATGTTTTTGTCCTTCAAAATACTATAATAGTTAAAAAGACACGGCTAAAAACGTGTCATAATGCTGTATTATTCTGCTTGTTAAAAATGTATTAGGCTATGCAGTAACTATAGGCTGCAATATTTCTCTTTGCGTGAGACAGTGATTAACGCGAGTGACAGTGATTCATGCGCATATACATGTCAGTCAGCGGGCATCGCACCTCAAGTTCGTAGAGAGCTTTAATCAGTCCGTTCAAATTTGATTTTGGCTGCCTCTGAAATGGGTTAAACCATAGATATTTCGCTACCTAAGAAGTTCAAGTAAATAGGCTATAGAAACGCGTGCTCATTGAAGGATGTGCATTTATTGCATGGACGGAGAAAGCAGGACGCCTGCATTTCAGCTGACGTACGCACAAAAGGTTTTTTATGTAACACTATAAAGTTAAATAACCATATAGCCTAACTATTACGCATCTTTCGGAGCATCAGTGCCGCAGAACGAGTAAAGCCTATAGGCTACTCTATATCTAGACGTTTTAAACGTTTTTAAATATGAAAACTGCAATAAGCAATTAAATAGTCAAACATCCATTTAGCGCATATTCACAGAGGAAAACAACTGGACAACAGAGCTGGTTGTTCTCTCAGTACTGTCTGTTTATTTTACTGACTGAGAAATGGCTTCAGATGATTCAGTGAGAGAGCAGTCCAAACTCATTCAAGTGGATTCAGACCGTTTTGCAAACGCGTTTGACCCATTCATAATTTTACAACATTTAAACGTCAAAATGTGCGCACTGCGCAGTTCAGGTAGCCTACAGTTTAACTTCTTGAACCTAATGCTGTTAAACTGAATTTATTTTTCCCCTTAAATATCCACATAAACAACTAATAATACATCACTATAGAAACAGTATACCCCCGTTAATATACCCATGGGCCTCGCACATCACGTTCGCACAGGGCCTCGCACCCCCCTTGCGACGGGCCTGCCTCCAAGAGTCCCTAAACGTTTTCCCTGTGTATTTAGCCCTGCTGTCTGCAGCTCGTTGGAAGTGACCAACATGTTGCGGTAGTTTAGACATCAGTGGCCTAAGTCGAGAACTGCTGTTTGCCCAGCTCTAATGGCCCTGTACATTTAGTGGACCTCATCTCCAGAGTCATTTCCTTGCTTCAGAGGCAGTGGGCATGGGTTGCTTACGTATGTGTGAGTGTATTTAAAAGTTTTGATTGTTTATGTATTTATTCTGCACGCTTGTGGACAGATCTGTTCAGGCGAAGCTTCGGCATGTTTCAGTGGCTTTTTGGATTCCTAAGCGGGCGAGTGTTCCATCAACCGGCAAACTATCCAGTGTTAAATGTTTGGGTTTGCAAAAATAGACGGAGCACACACACACACAAGTACACAAGTGCATACAAAACATATAAGAGCAGGAAGCGAGTGTTCAACAAGCAGTAAATAAAAAATAAGAGCAAGTTTATTTGTGTATGTTCTGTTTGTATCTGTGTATTTTGTTTGTATTACCCTCAACTCTTTTCCTGTTTCAGAGCTTGAGTGCAACCGAGCATGGTTCATTTCATCAGCCTCTAATAGTGCACCATTGCTTTTCACATTATCGAATTATTAATTTACTAATAATAAATCACCACATAAATAAAGAACAAGAAAACTTTCACACTTCACTTAATGTACCACATTTCAGTGAAGGGTTTTAATGAGTTCCACCATTTCAGGGGGCAAAAAAAAAAAAAAAAAACTTGTTTCAATAGACTTTTTAATTGAAAACCCATTTCCAAAACATAAAACTGCAGGTCGGAGGACCAGCTGGTGGTGGGGCTGGGTCTGGCTTGCTTGGCAGCTCGCTGCCACTGAAATGGAGAATTATTGTAAAACAGAAGGGATGAAGAAGCACATGCCAGAGGGTGATCAGATCATGGCTCCTTTTTTTAGCTCGACTGCTTCAGAAGTCTCATTCAGCTCTGAAACTCTCAGAGCTGAAGCTCCATATGGCAAGCAGGACCTTTAGTGATCTGTCAGGCCACTTACCATCCACGGAGCAAGTTTCATATGTGCATTCTGTGGCCTTCGAGAGACTCTGGATCACTGAACTGAGACAAAGAGCTGTTTGTTTTTGATAGTGGCGTAGACGTTGATGTCTAATGAGCCCTTGGGGCTTAACAATTACACTAGCACTAGAATTAAGTTTAAATGGAGTTTTTAGATTACCTCAGTCGTTAAATAGTGCAGTGTGGGTTTGCTGAGACTGGGAGATGTCGGAAAAGCTGACGACGAACCTGAAGTTTCACTCCCACAGTTTCACTCGTGATCCATTTATGATATTGATGTGGGTCAATGACATATAAGAGTATCCATTATAAAGATAATTAAAAAATATAGTTCAAAACATGTTTAAATTCTCAGAAATGCACTTTGTATTCATGTTGATTTCATGCGATTTGCAAAAAATTGAATCGAAGTTTAAGTAGAAAGTAACATATTTTCCTTTCAACTTCAATCATCAGTGTGCAACTCAGACACACACAATCTTTATTTTCACAATCATTATTTTAGGGTCAGTAAAGAATCGAATGCTATTATTCATCAATGACATGTTAATTTGATCAAAAGCAACCGTGATAATGCTGTTCTTTATGCGTTCTATTCACCAAAGAATCCTGAATTTTTTTTGTAACACTTTACAATAAGGTTGTATTAGTTAACATCAGTTAATACATTAGTTAACATGAACTAACCATGAACAACACCTCTGTTCAGCATTAGTTAATCTTTTTTAGCGTTAGTTAATAAAAATACAGCTGTTCATGGTTTGTTCATGTTAGTTCACAGTGCATTAAACTAATGTTAACAAGATTTTAATAATGCATTAGTAAATGTTGAAATTAACATTAACAAAGATTAATAAAAGTTTTATAAGTGCAGTTCATTATTAGTTCATGTTAACTAATGTTAACTAATGAACCTTATTGTAAAGTGTTATCAATTTTTTTAGACCAATTGAATGTGTATAAGCTACTCTATTCTAGTGATAACTCATTACTAGGTCATGAAAAACATGAGGTTTTAATATCTCTTTTGGTGTAACTGGAATACCCTATTATTTTGCATATTTTTAAATGCCCAGCTAATGTTTCTGCAAATGTTTATGAGTGTGAAATATCTTTCATTTAACAGCATGAGGTTAATGTTCCACAGTATAATAGATTCATAACACAGATGCCTTTTTCTTAAATTAATCTACAGTAGATCTTTGTGTGCACTGTGGCGTGCTGTGTGCGTTTGTGCTATGATGTCTTGAATCTGGAAATTGTTATATTTCCATATATAGAGTAAACCATGAAGAGGTCAGCTGTATGTTAAAAGGCTTCCGTTCCTTCTGTATTCCCTATTGGACTTCACAAATTAATATTTTTATAAGAGGCACTTTTATACCCCTTTTCTTTAAAAACATTGGGGAAAAGAGACTTTTTGGCTTTGCTCAGCATAGTAAATGTGAAAATGTGTGAATTGAGTGAGACAGTTGTAGACATATTGCACTTTATGAGTTCAAAGCACATATTGTTCTGCTTTTTCAGTCGTTCGATCTACAGGCAGTTTTAATGTGGCATTTACCATGAATGTTGCTAAGGTGATAGATATGAACCCCAAGCCGATAACTTTTGCTTAATGTGGGAGCCAGGCTGGGTAATGGAGAGAGTAAGTCATTTTTCAGCACGGTCAAGTACTGCATTTAAATAGCCATTTTCTCTTCTGTAATTTCCAAGGCATTAAAATGGCTGACTGCTTCATTACTTGAGTAGAATCTGATCACTTCAGTAGGATGTATCTTACTGCTCTCCAGGGCAATCTTCCAAATAATGGTGAAGAGGCCTATCTTTCTTTTGTTCCTAGCTATTTCTCACTCTCTCTCACTTTAGTAGTCTCATTCCTTTACCTCACTAGACAAATGTAATCATGACATTTAAATGAATGAAGTTGGCTAGTGTAAGTATTACAGTAATTGGTTGTAAGTGAATAAATCTGAGATGGATACCTGCACTAAGCCAGAGGAAGATACTGTGGATGGAAGGATACGATGTATGTTTGTCATACTGTGAGAGGCGTTTCATAGTGAGGATAGCTCTGTGGATTAAAGGGTTAGTTCACCCAAAAATGAAAATTCTGTCATTAAATACTCACCCTCCTGTCGTTCCAAACCTCTAAGACCTTCGTTCATCTTCAGGGCACAAATTAAGATATTCTGATGAAATCCGAGAGCTCTCTGACCCCTCCATAGACAGCT
The DNA here is from genome assembly GCA_023566225.1 of Romanogobio albipinnatus. Lineage (NCBI taxonomy): Eukaryota > Metazoa > Chordata > Actinopteri > Cypriniformes > Gobionidae > Romanogobio > Romanogobio albipinnatus. The sequence continues at coordinate 20,366,843 of CM042255.1, read as the reverse complement.
ATTTAATTACCACTTTCAAGGCCCATAAAGGAAAGAGATCGTTAAAATAGTCCATGTGACTCCAGTGGTTCAACCTTCATTTTATGAAGCGACGAGTACTTTTTGTGCGCAAAAAAACAAAAAAAAAACAGAAATGGCGACTTTATTCAACAATTACTTCTCTTCTGTGTCAGTCTCCTACGCTGTTTACGTTGTAACCACAGTGCAGCGCTTCTGGGTTCTACGTCAGAACGTCGGCTTTGCATCGCGTTGCTCACATGAACCAATACAGAGCCGGCGAGTTTTTAGTTAAATGGTCAGTTTTGGGACATAAATAGTTAAGAAAGAAAATGCAAGTTGTGAATCAGTATATTGGATTCATGCATTAGCTCTTAAAGTGACAACAGCCTAAAAAACCTGATGCTGTTTGTCATGTTAATCAAAGAACAAGATAAATAAAATCACTCTCTTCTCTTGACTGATAAACTTTTGTAACTTTAATTGTAAGCAAATTTTATTACCGGGGTTTTACTTGTTTTTTTATGAAAATACAATTTTGCATCGAAAAAAAGTAGATTTTTGTTTGTATATGCTGTCAATTATAGTTCTTAGAAAGAAAATCGAAATCGTCAAAAAACTGTATCGGCAGGTCACACTTACAAAAAAATCAGAGATCTGATTTGGCCAAGAAAATTGCAATCAGTTCATCTCTACTTAACAAGTGGTTGGACATAACCGACTATGTTTCACGAAGGATACTCGCCCATACAGGCATTTTGACATGATTTTGTGTGAATTTGTCTGTTCAATCGCAAGAAGACGGGAAAGAGAACTCAATTTAGTGGGCTTTCCTTTGCGATTCCTTTAAAAACCCTCTGGTCCTCTTCAGTCAAAAACCAACACACACACAAACCACAATATTATACGAACACAAATAAACTAGTGCGGCTGTAATTACATGGTGATGGTGAGGAATTACAGTTGAAACCTCTCATAATTACCTCAAACTGAGTAGCATCACAGGTTGAATAACTAGTTCCAATGTTTCGTCATCGATTCAGACTCGCTCTGGGATTGGTGTAAAATCGACGTCATCGTTACTGTCTTTACCGTGTGTACAATCGCTGAGCTTTAGGAAGCCTGGAGTTCAGTTATGGTAATACACTCTAAAAAAAAAAAGGTTCTATATGGCACCAAAAATGGTTCTTCGTCGTAATCATAGAGGAACCACTTTTGGTGCTATATAGTACCATCTTAACATGTTCTGTATATGGTAGTGGTGCTATATAGCACCTTAGTCAAAGAACCGGTGAAGAACCTCTGAAGAACCACTGAAGAACCAACATTGGTGCTATATAGCACCTAAAAAGGTTCCCCTATGATTACGAGCCAAGTTTGTTTCTGAAATACATGCTGTGCGCGGTAGAGACCAATCACAACAGACTGGGCCATCTGACCAATCAGAGCAGGGTAGGTTTGTGGAAAGGAGGGATTTAGAGAGACTGATTCATCCATCGAGTCGTTTGAGAATCATTGAACATTGTTGTGATGTGCAATTTATATTATGAGAAAATTAAACAGTTTTTTGACCTTTGTTGCATGTAAATCTGTTGTTGGAGACCTCCAAAACAAAATGAGGAAACTTTAAAATAACATAATAGGGGCACTTTAAGCTATTATTCACTGATGTTATGTTACCCTTCATTTAGTCTGGGCCAATCTTCATAGTATGCTGGCTATGTTCCTTCCCTCCCAAAACTATATTTACACTATCCACTCTTTCCTTCAGTATTTTTTTTTTTTTTTTTTTGTGGCCTGTGGGGTTGACCGTTCCAATTACTGCCACGAGCTTGTTCCTTCCAGCTCTCTCAAACACAGCTGCTCTCACGCTGGCCATTAGCATGCTGAGAGGGTCTCAGGCCTGATAAAAATGCTGATTTATAGACCGGGATGAACATTAATCCCTGATTGCTCTGTAAATTGAGTCTTATGAAATGAATTACGTCCCAGCTCTGTAAGGGCGATAAAAGAGTCCCCTGACACTTCTGACGCATTTGTGTAATGTGCTCCTGACTACCTTAGCATGTTCTCTTCCTATTTACACATGTTAAAACAATATCAGGAAGATAAAATATATGTGCATGCAACGAAGATTACCGGCCTGCAGAATACAGCCTAGATCTGGACCAGAGTTAGGTTCCACCTGGACCACACATAATTTCTCATAAATTAAAACAAATATGAAGAAGCAGAGAATATGTAGGAGAAAGCAGAATACCAACTACATTTAACATAAACAATTCCAGACAAAGAACTGAGGAAACACAGGGCTTGTAAATATGAGGAAACGTGATCAGGTTGAAACTTACTAGGAAATCAGGCAAAAAGGAACAGATAAGAAAGAGTGAAGATGGAAGTGTATAGCAGGACATAACAGTTACACTATACACCATGAAAGGGGCGTTTAATGGTTTCACAATCATAATCACACAAAAAACAATCATTTTAATCGGCGTATCTGCTATTTGTTGATGTCAGTAACACACAACCAGTCAGAGCATGTAATGTGACATAATTCCTTTTTCCTAATTGAAATAACACGTACTAGCAAATGTTTGGGGTCGGTAAGATTTTTTTTGTCGTTGTTGTTGAAGAGGATGCATTGAATTGATCAAAAGTGACAGTAAAAACATTTATGTTACAAAAGATTTCTATTTCAAAAAGGTTATATTTTTCACAGTTTCCACATTAATAATAATAAGATCATAATAAACATTGATAATGAGAAGAAATGTTTCTTGAGCACCGAATCAGCATATTAGAATGATTTCTGAAGGGACGTGATGATGCTGAAAAAGAGTAATGATGCTGAAAAAAATGTTACCACCAATAAGTTACATTTTAAAATATATTAAAATATATATATATTTTTTTTTCTTATTATTTTTTATTTATTTAAATGATTATGCTATTTTAAATCCAACATTGGTGAGTATACAAGTGATAGAATTACAATTAAAATTGTACAATTATAAAGTTTTTGACATTGAATCTTAGTATCTGGAGAAATAGTCTTCAGATTTAGTCAAACATTTTCCACATATTGTTGTATGTTTTAGGGGCAGGGATTTTCTAGCATTTCTAAACTCCATTTGAGCTGAAGCCAAATGAGCTTGAAGTGCCTGCTGTTTTGCTCAAGCCGCTGGTGTCATCCACTTAGAGTATGACTGTGGCTTCTTTGAGAGTTCAGCAATTTGAGAAGAAACTCTCTGCTCATAAGCACTTTAATGAGACATCATGAGCCTGCGCACACTTTTGAATTTTAAGCTGTCAGAAGATAAAAAGCATAATAAAGTTATCTTTTGTAAAGTATTGTTAACGCATTTTACTCCCGAGATCCTTCAATCCTTTATTTGGAGAAGTGCAATTAACTGTATCAAGCCAAACGTCACAGAAGATTGTCAAATGTTACATTTATTGTTACAAAAGAATAATTATTCGTTAACACCATTCATCATTTTCACACTTTTAGAGCACAACATAATTAAAAAAAGTGAATTGGTTAAGTATAGGGCTTTTCATGAATCAAGTCTATTGCAAATGATCATGACGTGCCATTTCAATTAGCTCGACTCAGAATGAGTGTGAAATGGGATGTTTTCTTCTAACTCTGTCCAGAGCAAGGCTCATACTTACATATGCTCATAAAACAAAAAGTATTTTCTTTCTTTATTTAAAGCTGCTGTCCGTAACTTTTGTTTGTGTTCAAGATTTACACATTTATAGCATAACATTTGAGAATGTACAACATGAATCCATTTTCCAAACCTTGTTTTTGTCTTAGCCTGAATCATTATGGTACACTTATAATAAGTGTTTATATTGGGACTATTTAAACAGAGAGAAGTAGCCCCGGATGCAATGTTCTGCAAGACGCATGCAGTTCTGTTTAATAACAAATAGAGCGCAAAAAGTTACAGACTGCAGCTTTAAGTCAGACCAATAAAATACTTTTGGTTTTATAAACAAAAAAACATCATGATCAGTGAACAGACTATCTGTCATTTAAAAGATGCTTTATGCAATTATGAGTTTTCTTTTCAATTGCTTTATCCTATTTGTACTTCTAGCTACTATTGATTTTAAATGGCTATATATCCCATATATTAACGTTAACAAGAAACAGAGTTTTTTTCTTTTAAATGTATTTTATAGGATTCATGTAGTCTTTACCTGAAGTGGGCGGTATGAGTCATTGTCACTGCACTGTTTTTATAACAAAACTAACTGTCAGTATTATCTACATCACTACATGTCTAAGGTGCTTTTGTAGCTTTATGTTTTTGAACTGGATCAAGAGAATAGGTTGAATGTTGTGGCAGCGAGATCCTACATTGGTTCAACACTTGTTGCTATGGTAATGGGACGTCTTGAAGGTTTCAACACTTCTTCCTACAAATAACCCCAATGGAAATGGTAGAAGTGAAATGAAAATGCTGAAATTCTGTATCAAAACTGTTGTCAAACTCATCACATATTTCAAATGCACATTGTAGCTCAAGGACATGCTTTCCTTTGATTTCCTTTTCGGATTACTCAGTAGATTGATGAGCTGTTTGATGAGCCGGCTGTTTGTGTGTATTTGTGCTATGAGTCATTTTTGTCCTTTGGGTAAAAGCGAGGGATGCCACAGACTGTAATAAGTGGAGACAGATAAAATGTGCTAACAATACGTGTAACTAGCAGCAGTGTAAAAACTTCTAGTACTTATCTAGTACTTATTTGATTTACATGTTTAATTGTACTTGCAGAATTTATTTCAAGATCCACTTATTCATTTTTAGAGATGTACATTGCGCTGCTTATTCTGACCTAATTTTCTTGAATCTGCTTCCATATGTGAATGTTTATTGTCTGTGGTTGTATGTTTCAGACAGATTGTCAGCCTGTTCATTAGTGGTGGGGATTTATTTGATCAACTTTCTATTTCTGCAGGTTATATACAGTGAGGAAAATAAGTATTTGAACACCCTGCTATTTTGCAAGTTCTCCCACTTAGAATTCATGGAGGGGTCTGAAATTGTCATCGTAGGTGCATGTCCACTGTGAGAGACATTAATCTAGAAAAAAAAAATCCAGAAATCACAATGTATGATTTTTTAACTATTTATTTGTATGATATAGCTGCAAATAAGTATTTGAACACCTGAGAAAATCAATGTTAATATTTGGTACAGTAGCCTTTGTTTGCAATTACAGAGGTCAAACGTTTCCTGTAGTTTTTCACCAGGTTTGCACACACTGCAGGAGGGATTTTGGCCCACTCCTCCACACAGATCTTCTCTAGATCAGTCAGGTTTCTGGCCTGTCGCTGAGAAACACTTGAGTTTGAGCTCCCTCCAAAGATTCTCTATTGGATTTAGGTCTGGAGACTGGCTAGGCCACGCCAGAACCTTGATATGCTTCTTACAGAGCCACTCCTTGGTTATCCTGGCTGTGTGCTTCGGGTCATTGTCATGTTGGAAGACCCAGCCTCGACCCATCTTCAATGCTCTAACTAAGGGAAGGAGGTTGTTCCCCAATATCTCGCAATACATGGTCCCGGTCATCCTCTCCTTAATACAGTACAGTCGCCCTGTCCCATGTGCAGAAAAACACCCCCAAAGCATGATGCTACCACCCCCATGCTTCACAGTAGGGATGGTGTTCTTGGGATGGTACTCATCATTCTTCTTCCTCCAAACACGTTTAGTGGAATTATGACCAAAAAGTTATATTTTGGTCTCATCTGACCACATGACTTTCTCCCATGACTCCTCTGGATCATCCAAATGGTCATTGGCAAACTTAAGACGGGCCTTGACATGTGCTGGTTTAAGCAGGGGAACCTTCCGTGCCATGCATGATTTCAAACCATGACGTCTTAGTGTATTACCAACAGAAACCTTGGAAACGGTGGTCCCAGCTCTTTTCAGGTCATTGACCAGCTCCTCCCGTGTAGTTCTGGGCTGATTGCTCACCTTTCTTAGGATCATTGAGACCCCACGAGGTGAGATCTTGCATGGAGCCCCAGTCCGAGGGAGATTGACAGTCATGTTTAGCTTCTTCCATTTTCTAATGATTGCTCCAACAGAGGACCTTTTTTCACCAAGCTGCTTGGCAATTTCCCTGTAGCCCTTTCCAGCCTTGTGGAGGTGTACAATTTTGTCTCTAGTGTCTTTGGACAGCTCTTTGGTCTTGGCCATGTTAGTAGTTGGATTCTTACTGATTGTATGGGGTGGACAGGTGTCTTTATGCAGCTAACAACCTCAAACAGGTGCATCTAATTTAGGATAATAAATGGAGTGGAGGTGGACATTTTAAATGCAGACTAACAGGTCTTTGAGGGTCAGAATTCTAGCTGATAGACAGGTGTTCAAATTAGGGGTGTGCCATATCATACCGTCCACGATAATACCGGTATATATTTTTACATGATAAAAAAGTGTCATATCGCGATATCAATGATATAGCGTCGCGATGGCGTATTTACATTCCCCAGCGCGCACAACAACAACACTGTCAGAGTATACACGAAGAGCAGCATGTCAGCCTCCGATAACGACTTAGTACCTAAAAAGGGAGCTACTTGGTTACAAGAGGTCAGCCCTCTTGACAACTGACTAAACATTGACAACTTAAAGCTGCTATTGATGTTTGCAGTGCAATATTTGACCGGAAGGGAAACATTGACAGTTATTTTTGTCAGTTACGGCTCGTTAGATCTAGCATTCTGCCTTCTTTTAATCAGACACAGAGATAAAGTAGTGCGTAAGATTACATTTATTTGAATGAATGGATTATAGCATTTATTTGGATTAATTAGAGAGAGAGAGAGAGAGAGAGAGAGACCTGTGACCTGTGACCTTCGTACCTGTGTGACTGCGTCTGTTCAGCGTCTCTCTTAACGAAGATGTGGGTTTATTACTGAAAAATAGCAATAACCCCATCGTTGCTGAGAAATATAATGTAGTTATCCAGTAACTTATTTTATTGCTAAAAGTCACGGGGGGCGGTAATAGTTTCTGTGCTCATGAATGTGCAGCGCGATCTCTGCTCTCTGAATGCGAATGACGTGTGTGTGTGTGTGTGTGTGTGTGCACGCTTCAATAGCCCAGTTTACGTGCACAATTTTATGTCATTCTGATTAAAATCATTCCGATTGAACGATTCTGTGGACAGTTTACACAAGACGTTATCTAAACCGATCTGGTGTTGCTAAGAAATCCCTCAGGCGCAGTTGAAGTAGAAAGTGCCTGGGACAAACGCTGACAGTTGAGATGGCGTAGCCAGGCTATGTCTGTGTCATTATTCCAACATTATCTTCATAACTTGTTACAAAATAAAAAGTTTTACACTTCAGAAATATTAGTGTATCCTTATGAAAGCAGTGTTTATATGCAGCATTTGCATTCAGACTTTCAGACTTTTAAACCGATTACAGTGCTCGTGTAAACACACCTGAAATGAAAACAGCGCATTAATATAGAACGAGGATTCATCTGACTTGGAACCACCAGTGCATTAAACGATTTTATTGCACACCTTCCAGCCAATCAGAATCAAATATTCAGACAGACCATGGCATAAATGACATTAGTTATTGTTAAACTAAAATGTTATGTTATGGTTTTGTTTGCATTAATAAATGCTGCTGCCTACCAGCTGCAATAACCAATAAAACTTTGTTCCATTTATTTTTTTCTATATCGTCATAAATATCATTATCGCAAATATTCTTTAAATATCGTGATATAATTTTGAGGCTATATCGCCCACCCCTAGTTCAAATACATATTTGTAGCTGTATCATACAAATAAATAGTTAAAAAATCATATATTGTGATTTCTGGATTTATTTTTTTTAGATTATGTCTCTCACAGTGGACATGCACCTACGATGACAATTTCAGACCCCTCCATGATTTCTAAGTGGGAGAACTTGCAAAATAGCAGGGTGTTCAAATACTTATTTTCCTCACTGTAGTTACGCCAGTAAGTGGCAAGTGATTCAATGATTTGATGATTTACTCACATAAACATTCAACCGATTTGTTCAACAACTCTGATTTGTTCTGGAATGAAACAAGTGTCTCTTTTTGATTGCGCCAATTAATCATTTACTCAGCGATTCGTTCAAAAACACTGATTTATTCAGGAGTTACACAAGTGACCATCTTTATAATTGAGTCATTGAATCATTCACTCTGAAATTCATTCAAAAACACTGAATCATTTAGGAACGATACAAGTGAGTCTTCATGAGTCAGAATGAACCATGTCTTTACTGAATCATTCACTCAGTTGAATGATTCACTCAATTTATTTTTTCAAAAGACCAATTAATTTGTGACAAAACAAATGACCGTCTTTATGAGCGACGGAATTGTTTTCTCAGTTTAAACATTCACTCAATTGATTTGTTCCAAACACCAATTTATTCATGAAAAAAACAAGTGACCGTCTTATATGAGTGAGTCACTAAATCATTTGTTCAAAACATCAATTCATTCAGGACCCTATTGTGCATTTGCTCTAAGAGACAACTCTATTATTCTTGGGGTTCTTTCCGAGCTATTTTTGTTGAAATAGCAAAAATAGACAAAGTAACTGCTAATATTTTGTCTAAATTATTAACTTCTTACTCAGTATTAAAGCCACAATAAGCACGTTTTCGCTGCTAGAGGTAGCTTGATGACGCCTTGACTTTTATTACGCCTTGAGATTTTATTATGTCGCAGATGACTGCTTCCGCTTTTTACAGTCATGCGTATGTAAGGTGACGCAGCGCTGTTTTAGCATATTACATACATTTGAGTGTTTTGATAGTTGTTATAATGCTTCTCTGTGTGTTCGCTTGGTGGCTACTATGAGACCCTTGTTGCACACTGCCATGAGCTAGATCAATATTAGGCATGATAAAACATGGTCATTGATAGGCGACGTACGGACACGGCCCGTGTCCTGGTTAAAATTACTTATTTCTCTGGATTTAAAACATTCTTGGGAACATTTGGGATAATGTAAGTACACAAGTCAACAAAATATATACTATTGTTCTAGTAGTTTTTGGGTATTTTAATCCAAAAATCTTACTTATTGTGCCTTTAACTTCTTGTTATACTGTTGTTATACTGAGCTTTTTTTTTTTTACTGTTGTGTAAAAGCAACAAATCACTCAACAGAATCACTTTGTAGACCGTTCTAAAGGAAGCTTTATGAATAAAATATTCTTGAGTGACCTAAATGTATATCCCTGCTTTTCCAAAAAATGAGTTAAATGATGAAAGAGCAGGGAATGTGTGATTTCTTCCCACAGTGAGATTCACAACGGCTCCATTTTCCGACAAAACCTCCTCTAACCCACGTTTCATTCCTAATAGCGTACAATATTTCTGACATCCTTGTGAACAATCTATAGTACTTATTCGATTGAAGACCTAATTGAAGTGAAAAGTGCCATGGCCTGGGCCGTGGATTAGCCGAGCTTTGTGTCCAGAGCCAAGTTTGGACCACATCCAGTCAATCATCTGTTACTGAACGTGAGGATAGTGCCGAGAGCTGGACTCACGCCAGTGGCTTTTTACTTAGGGACTCCATCAATATCAGGCCTGGCAGATAGCACTTTTCCTGCAGCTCTAATTCACTCTCTCTCTCTTCGCTGCAGAACAAGCCTGACCTGTTTAATCAGGGGAAGCCTGGCCAGAGTGTATATCTGCATCTGCTAATGCCTGTCTCCTGACAAAAGTGCTGTTTGTAGGGGGAGTATTGACCTTTTCTGTGTCTCAGCCCACTGCTTGTTGGAAGACTTGTTCGTTCGGCTGGGGTCTGGCAAGGGTTTGGGCCGAGTGCAGTCCCATAAGAAAGATAAATCACAAAGAGATCTCTTTTGTTCCTCGGTAATGAGATTAAATGGAGCACAGACATTTATATAAATTTATCGCTTCTCATTTTCTTCTTCTGAATAAAATGTAGTCTTGCATTGTCTCCTCTTGATCAGAAGGTTTGATCAGAAGGCTGGCAAAGTTAAAATGTTAACCATTTTTATATATATATACACACACACACACACACACACACACACACACACACACACACACACACACACACACACACACACACACACACACACACACACACACACACACACACACACACACACACACACACACACACACACACACACACACACACACACACACATATAAATATAAATGTATGTATGTATATATATAAATGTATGTGTATATATATATATATATATAATCTCAGTTATTTTAATTATTTATGATTATAAAATATTATTGCTTTGTCATAGTAAGAAACAAATGATTTCATGCTTTATTTAGGCAGTATACGAATCATTTTGAATTATATTCTCTTTAGATCTATTGATTGGGTTCCTTGGGAATAAAAAGTTTGAAAACTCTTCTGCAAATGTCAGGGATTTTAGGAGAAACATCTGAGACTGAATTTCTACTAACTTCAAACATAACTGCTTTAAGTCTACTGAGCAAAGAAATGTTCCTCTGGAGTGGAGGTTTGTTTTTCAACTCATCGTGGTTGAATATACCAACCTAATCAGAAAATTTGCTTGAATTAAGGTTCAGAGTCTTCACTTGGCATTACACATACATACCTTATGATCATCCCAGACTGCATTCGAGCAATGGTGTAGATGAAAGTGTGACTGAAACTCAGTGATCACTTTGATTTTCAGGAGCTCGGTGAGCCATGATTTGGATAGGATGCACTGCTGGAGTCAGTGCTGATACGTTTTTTCATTCGATAGTTTGCAGCACACTCTTCCATCTCCCCCAAACTTACACTTTCACACACCCCAAAAAAATGTAGGGGTGTATCTATCAATGTAAAAAAAAAAAAATATTCAAAACTATTCTATTACTTTTTTCTATTACTATTCTAAACTTTTGTCCGAAAAATTTACTTCTCCAAATGTCAGAGGGGGCAACCGACATAAAAATGCCAATTTATGCAATGTTGCTTTTAGAAAACAATGTGACGGCATATGACATCACACAGAAGACTCCAGAGGACCCCTTTGATGCAGTAACAATGTTAGTCACCCTCCCATAAATATTAGATAATTTGACATTTTTGAATAATGAGGTTGATTCAACTTATGTCAGGTGGTATGACCCCTGGAAAACTTTGAAAATGTGTTGTTATTATAAAAATGTGTATTTGATTTAAAAAATGTATGTATAACCTTGAGCATATGGTCAAACATGTCCAAGTTAAAGGGTTAGTTCACCCAAAAATTAAAATTATGTCATTAATGACTCACCCTCATGTCGTTCTACACCCGTAAGATCTCCTTTCATCTTCGGAACACAGTTTAAGATATTTTAGAAAATTTAGTCCGAGAGCTTTCTGTCCCTCTATTGAAAATGTATGTACGGTATACTGTCCATGTTCAGAAAGGGAATAAAACATCATCAAAGTAGTCCATGTGACATCAGTGGGTTAGTTAGAATTTTTTGAAGCATCGAAAATACATTTTGGTCCAAAAATAACAAAAACTACAACTTTATTCAGCATTGTCTTCTCTTCTGGTCTGTTGTCAGTCCACGTTCATGACTCCGCAGTGACGCTGCTGACATAAGACGCTGCTGACGTGCTATCTGGTGCGCCCGAGCTTCCATAGCTTGAATATAGCGTGCGTCTCGCCAGATAACACGTCAGCAGCGTCTTACGTCTGCACCGTCACTGCGGAGTCGTGAACGCAGATTGACAACAGGTGTCAGGTGGTGTGACCAGCAAATTTACATTTAAAAGTATCAATTCCCACTGCAATTGCAAAATGAAGTAAGAAATATAACTGTAAACCGTTATATAATGTATACAAATAATTTTTTCAGTCAAAAACAACTACAATGATTCATATCTACAAGTTCTCAGTAGTGATATATATATATATATATATATATATATATATATACAGGGAGTGCAGAATTATTAGGCAAATGAGTATTTTGACCACATCATCCTCGTTATGCATGTTGTCTTACTCCAAGCTGTATAGGTTGGAAAGCCTACTACCAATTAAGCATATTAGGTGATGTGCATCTCTGTAATGAGAAGGGGTGTGGTCTAATGACATCAACACCCTATATCAGGTGTGCATAATTATTAGGCAACTTCCTTTCCTTTGGCAAAATGGGTCAAAAGATGGACTTGACAGGCTCAGAAAAGTCAAAAACAGTGAGATATATTGCAGAGGGATGCAGCAGTCTTAAAATAGCCAAGCTTCTGAAGCGTGATCATCGAACAATCAAGCGTTTCATTCAAAATAGTCAACAGGGTCGCAAGAAGCGTGTGGAAAAACCAAGGCGCAAAATAACTGCCTGTGAACTGAGAAAAGTCAAGCGTGCAGCTGCCAAGATGCCACTTGCCACCAGTTTGGCCATATTTCAGAGCTGCAACATCACTGGAGTGCCCAAAAGCACAAGGTGTGCAATACTCAGAGACATGGCCAAGGTAAGAAAGGCAGAAAGTCGACCACCACTGAACAAGACACACAAGCTGAAACGTCAAGACTGGGCCAAGAAATATCTCAAGACTGATTTTTTCTAAGGTTTTATGGACTGATGAAATGAGAGTGAGTCTTGATGGGCCAGATGGATGGGCCCGTGGCTGGATTGGTAAAGGGCAGAGAGCACCAGTCCGACTCAGACGCCAGCAAGGTGGAGGTGGAGTACTGGTTTGGGCTGGTATCATCAAAGATGAGCTTGTGGGGCCTTTTCGGGTTGAGGATGGAGTCAAGCTCAACTCCCAGTCCTACTGCCAGTTTCTGGAAGACACCTTCTTCAAGCAGTGGTACAGGAAGAAGTCTGCATCCTTCAAGAAAAACATGATTTTCATGCAGGACAATGCTCCATCACACGCGTCCAAGTACTCCACAGCGTGGCTGGCAAGAAAGGGTATAAAAGAAGAAAATCTAATGATATGGCCTCCTTGTTCACCTGATCTGAACCCCATTGAGAACCTGTGGTCCATCATCAAATGTGCGATTTACAAGGAGGGAAAACAGTACACCTCTCTGAACAGTGTCTGGGAGGCTGTGGTTGCTGCTGCACGCAATGTTGATGGTGAACAGATCAAAACACTGACAGAATCCATGGATGGCAGGCTTTTGAGTGTCCTTGCAAAGAAAGGTGGCTATATTGGTCACTGATTTGTTTTTGTTTGGTTTTTGAATGTCAGAAATGTATATTTGTGAATGTTGAGATGTTATATTGGTTTCACTGGTAAAAATAAATAATTGAAATCGGTATAAATTTGTTTTTTGTTAAGTTGCCTAATAATTATGCACAGTAATAGTCACCTGCACACACAGATATCCCCCTAAAATAGCTAAAACTAAAAACCACTTTCAAAAATATTCAGCTTTGATATTAATGAGTTTTTTGTGTTCATTGACAACATGGTTGTTGTTTAATTATTAATGTTGTAAAATTAATCCTCAAAAATACAACTTGCCTTATAATTCTGCACTCCCTGTATATATATATATATATATATATATATATATATATATGTGTATATATATATATATATATATATGTGTATGTGTTTTTGTTCATAATAAAGCTATAAAAGTTATTTAGTCAAGAGCAGTGAGTGATTTTCTCTTTATCTTTTGTTGTTTGAGACAGCAGCAGGTTTACTGTATTAGACTGCTGTCACTTTTAAGACCTAACGCACGGATCCTATTGACGCACATCAGATTTATTTCCCAATTGTTTAAGTTCACTTAAGACATAACCGACTGTGTTTACATGAATTCTCACCAAGACAGGCATTTTGACATAACTGTGTGTAGCCGCATAAGAGAACTGAATTCGGGCTGTCAAGTCGTCCGAGAGGCGACTTTCTGTGCACGCCCTTTGGGTGTGTGTGTGTGTGTCAGACAATGAGTTTTCTGCAGCTTATTGCGCTTAATAACAGTCGCGTGCCCAGTCTATTCTCTGCTATATGTGTCGACCTAAAAATTTGACTTTTCGCAACGTTTTGAAGTAGCTTAAAATCATTCAAGCCTTTGTGATATGCATATCGAAATATGTAAATGTGTGATATTTCGAAAATTGCTGAGGTGCTGAAATGTTATTGTATATTGCAAGTTATGTTCTTAACTGATTTATAAAATCATAAACTTTACAGCATTTGAGGGTCATGATAAATAACATTTTCAGAAACTTCACACTTCACCACTTTCACTTTCCAAGTAAATGTATAATGCGGTACTATAATTAATCATTTGAGGATATTTCACCGTATGTTCAGAAATAACTCATATTAGCTAAGACGTCCTTGTAATGCCCTCACACGTTCCCTCTTCCTGAAAATATACAGTTGCCTTTGGCAGACGTTGTGCCAAACTAAATGTGTGGTTACTGCGCTTTCCTGAGCACAGCTGCTCCCCATTTCATTAGTGTACTGAGGCAAGTCTTTTTCCTCTTTGATTAAAACTAAGAGCATGTTGGCCGTGGTGTCTAGTGCGCTCTATGCTTCCCAAAACAAATCGCCGACTGCAGGAACCAGCGGAGCACAGAATTGGCCTCCTCTCCTCCTCTTGTTTCCGAGGCCCACAAAACCCCACCTTCCTTATCTGCCTCGTGTCTCCTTAGGCTGCCTCGGCCTGGGGATTTGTTCAGGGTTATTTTTACCATTAGAGGCTCCATTACAAACACGAAAAGGTCAAGAAGCACATGTGCACATGTAATTTGGGCCCTGACCATTGTTAGCACGGCGGAGAAGAGAGAGCCGCCAGCAGCCTCCCTCGTTTGTCCGGGGAGTGTGAGCTTTTAATTATTTAACCTGAACCTATTTGATCGATGCCGAAGAACCGCACTTCTGTACCTCCTGTGGCACAATACCAGCATCCCAGTTCCGTGCTTAAATATTTATGAGGAAAGAGTGTAAGGAGTTAGTAGGATGGTTGAAGGGGTGGAAATTGAAAGAGGATTCCTCAAGGATTTCTTTTTTTTTTCTCTATCTCTCTTTGACTCTAATGAATTTTTGATTATCAGAAATATGTAGACATTTCCATGGAAATGAAGTGGATGAAAACGACCGATGATTGTTTTAAGATCAATGGAACGCCGGGTATCAAATACCGAAGTAGACGGTGAGGTAATTGTCGTGAATAGCTTTCATTGGATTTTATGCTCACATGCTCTTAATCCACATCTCTCGTTACTCTATAATCACTTATCATGCCCTTTTATACTGTGCTCCGCTTTGCCCTTTAGAAGCTCAGGATTCTCTGCCATTCTTGTATAAAGCTCTATCTAAATAATTGATCCCGATTCCATCCATCAATGTCTTGTCTCTGGGTTGTGTCAATATTAAAGGTCTCTCTGCTAATCCTCCTCTTCTTTCTGTGCTTCCAAATGGTTTTCGGACCTGTGTGAAGCTCTTGTTTACATTTCCACTGGGAAGTGGGAGATGCCTTCTCAATTTTTACCGACCATTTAATTATAGGTGTACTGTACGAATTAATTATACACTACAGTATATGGTCAAAATAATATGTATATCCAGACATCACACCTATATTTATTGTTGGGTATTTAATTTTGTTTCATTCAATCAGTGTTGTTGTTGTTACCTAAAACAGTTTTTTTTTGTGTGTGAAATTAAATAGTTAAAAAAAAAACTAAAACATAGAACACTTAAGGGTGCAGTGTGTAATATTTATGAGGATCTATTTACAGAAATGCGAAATAATATATATAACTATGTTTTCAGTGGTGTATAAAGAAGACCTTACACAATGAACTGTTATGTTTTTTTTTCCCTTAGAATGTTACATTTATATCTACATACGCCGCAGTGAAGTCACCATTTTGCACCGTCATGTTTCTACAGTAGCCCTAGACGGACAAACTGCTCTACAGAGCGCTAGTCAATCTCTGTTCTCTCCGACAACAACATTTTTGTCTTGTGTCGGTCCCCGTAGCTTCTCTATGTGCTTCGAAAGGGAGGGGTGAGCAGTGTGTTATTGCAATTCACAACCTCACTACTAGATACCGCTAAAGTACACACACTGCACTAAGGCTGAAACGATTAAACTCGATTAGAAAAATTCCTCGAGGCAAAAATTCTGCCTCGAAGCCTTGTTTAATTCCTATGACGCGCACTATACGCGCAGGGATCTGATTCACACGGACCGCTGTTTAATGTTCAGGAAGCACACCATAGCGCGTGATGCATTTTGAATTTTGTTGGCGCGATGGCGGAGAGTAAAGATGTACATTAACGGCAGAGAATGTCTAAAGTTTGGGATCATTACATTCTTAAAAAAGAAGATAACAAGGTGCAATGTGTCTACTGCAAAGTGCACGCACACACACACACACACACACACACACACACACACACACACACACACACACACACACACACACACACACACACACACACACACACACAGGTTGCTAGGTTACCATAGCAAATAGGCTCACCCCAGAAATTATATATTATTTGTTATAGCCTAATGGTAAATGCTGCAGGTGTAGAAATCTACATAAAATATATTTACTTTGATGTCAGGGCTAGATTACAGCATGATACCTGTTGTGCATATTAATAAATTAAATTGCTTTTCCTCTTCATTTTTGTTATGCATTATTTGTTTTGGTTGTTTAAAAACACAAATTTTTATCCGATTAATCGATTAATCTATCGATTAAGTGCTAGATTAATCGATTACAAAAAGAATCGATAGCTGCAGCCCTACACTGCGCCTTTAAAGGGATCATGAATTGAAAAAATCTAATTTTCCTTCATCTTTTGACATGAGATTAATGTAGTATAAAACATCCTGTAAGTTTCAAAACTTCCTTAGTCCAAAAACAGCTTTTATTGAATCAGAAAACTACTAATTTAGAATTTTGTCACATAATATGACGACAGAAGAAGAAGATCAACGCTTACTTCTACATCATTGAAAATTTGGCCCTGCCCACTGGTGCATTAGTGAGATGAGAACAGAAGGGAGATAAAGGACTAAAGATAGTGCTGAAATTAATCGTGATTAACTCTTTCCCCGCCAGCATTTAAAAAAAAAGTTGCTAGCCACCGCCAGGGTTTTTGATTATTTTCACCAAAAATTGCCCATAGAATATCTGAGCATGCAATATATCAAAAGAAAGAGCAGACCCTCTGCTTTTAAACTAAACAAAAAAACCTTATTCTAGCTTCATGCATTCCTTTTTTATCAACACTTAATTATGGGTAAGTTTCAATAAAAAAGCTGAGAAAATCACATATATATAAATACACACACATGCATGTATACATTTAAGAAATATTTGCATGTATATACTGTATAATTTATCTTATATATAAATATAATTTTTTTCTTAAATATATACATGCATGCATGTGTGTGTAAAAATAACATTACATTCCAAAGGATGCTAATGCTAGGAAAGTGGTTATTTATTTTCAACAATGTGAATGTCTCTGTAGAGCATTATTTGTTAGTTCGATACATTTCACTGTGGATTCTTTGGTAAATCAGTCGCATTTCTGCGCTGGCTTTGCAAACAGACTTTTGCTGCAAAATATGGATGATTCATGTTCAGTCAGACGTTCTTTGTCTCAAAATCGTTTATTGCTGTTTATGCGTCAGTAAATCAAGCCAGTGACTAATCGATCAGCTTCACGTTGTTTCTCTTAGTAGCATGAAAATAATCTGTTATTTAAATTGTGATTTAAATTATATACAGAAAGCAATCAAAGAATGCTCCCTTTATAATCGCTGGAGCTGTCAATCACAAGGCGCAACTGTGTGACAGTGACTCTCGCCAGTCTCACAGCAGACACACCCCTTCCAACAGAGGGCTACAATTAGGGCAGAAAATGGCCTTTTATTTCTAAATGATTCACAATAAAAAAATCATACTACATAAGTGAACCTCAGGAAACATAATAAACAAATGCAGTTCATGACCCCTTTAAATGGACATTACAAATGCTGCAATTAACTGAAATAGTGTTTAAGTTGAAGTACTGAGTTTTTGAAGCTCAAAAAAGCACATCCATCCATCATAAAACTAATCACGTCCTACTTCATACGTCGGGTCAGAGGTCACCCTTCCGCCGGAACTCGACTCTCTTGTGAATGCGCATCCGACCGTTGCCAGTGATTTATAGTTTATAAACTTTTAAATATGGATATTTTTCTTACAAAAACCCATCGCTTCGCTTCAGAAGGCATTTATTAACCCACTGGTGTTGTATGAATTACTTTTGTCATGGATTGATTTGGAGCTTCAAAAACTCTCACTATTCAATGCCATTACAAAGCTGGGAAGAGCCAGGATATTATTTAATATAACTCCCAATTGTGTTCGGCTGAAAGGTTAAAAAAGTCACTTTATAACACCTGTAACACCTATGATGGCTTGAGGGCGAGTAAATAAAAACCCACAATTCTGAGGTGAAAAAGATAGAATATCGAGTTTATATCTTGAAATTCTGACATTTCCTCTTAGAATTGTGAAATATAAAAAAAGTGAGAGAAACTCAAAATTATCGTTTTATTGTTTTATTACATGGCCTCCATAGAGTGCTGTCTCTCATTTTCTGCCACCAAGTAAGCTCCGCCCACAAAACTCATAATCTCTGTGTACAAACACGAAATAGGTCTATACTCCAGTGTGTATTTTTAATGTTTGTGTCAACACAAGTGTAAAAATTGTTAAAAAAAGTATTTTCACTGGTTTGAACAATTGTAGTTGTTATTTGTAGTTGTTAATTTCTGCATGGAATTGATTTTAAATAATGTTGAAAAGGCAGTGATTAGCATAATACATTTTTAGGTGGTGAATTGGTCATTTACTGACTGAAACCCCTGTTTCAATCGATCAAGTAGATCTGGAGCTGTTGTCGGTGGCAAAACAATGTTTCAGCGGAATGGTTATTAACATTTTAATGAAGTTTTTGCTCAGTGGGTTTTCATTAGATGACTCTGCTTGACTTCTTTTGTTGGGGTTGCTGACAGACGCTATTTAATGGAAGTGCTCTACCTGCTGAGTCCCACATCAAATGCACCTGCCTGATAGTAGCAGCTTCTCAGATTCACTTTATTTCCATGTTCATTTGGTCACTGCGCTGAGACTGACATTGCGATAATGATGAAGTGGACAGGCCATTCTCTCTCACTGTCTCTCTCTCTCTCTCCTGCTTTGTAATTGGTCAAAGTGTGGAAAGTCTCAGACGCTTTTATCTCTGAGCACTTTTATAGGACAGACAAATCTGATTACTGTCAGCCCTGCTCTTCAGATGCCGGGAGAGTCCATTAGAATGGACTGAGAGTAAGAGTTGGAGAAGGTAAAACATATTAGGTGTTTTTGTCAGTGGCAGTCATGAGGTAAAGGTCACAGTAACAATATATTTCCCAGTATACGTTGCTTCTGTTTGTTCATTGTTAGCACACTTTATTCTTTTAGGTTGCATATGTCAGCTTTAACCTTTTACATAACTTAGAATCTCCTTTTCGCAGACTGAAACTCAAGTTGACGTTCGTTGTCATTTTGTTCAGCATGTTCTTTATTGTAAGAGCTATTTCCTAGCAATTAGCACACATGCTCTGAACACACTGAGCCATGGTGCTTGTGTCAGCGATGTGGATTTGAGTCCATTCAAATTCATTTCATAGTCATATTTTATGATATTCAGTGCAGATTATGCAAAATTGACTCCCACTTAAATTGTTTCAATGAGACCAGTGTAATAATGTTTCCTGCACTATTTGAATCACCATTATTTATATATATATATATATATATATATATATATATATATATATATATATATATATATATATATATATATATATATATATATATATATATATATATATATATAATTACACGTATACACACACACACACACACACACACACGTATACACACTGTATATTATATATGATATGATACAGCCTTTGTTACAGTATATAGTGACATGTGACAGATAATTCTGTCTTCATTTACTTCATTACCCTCATGTTATTCCAAAACTGTATGTCTAAATGTATTCTGTGAAACACAAATATGATAGTATATATATTTATATATACCCCCCCCCCCCTTTAAATAAGGTTATGATATCAACATTTTTGATATCATTCAAATTTCATAATTCTCATCACCATTTTCAACATCATTTAAAAAACTAATACTAGCCTAGAAAACTCTCAAGCTTACTGAAGACAAGTAAACTGATAAAGAAAGAGCAAAGAAAACTAACTACAATAGAACAAAGACCTTTACCTGAAAAACTTAAAGCGCTAAAAATGCTAGATAAAATGTATAAAGTAATAAATGTATAAAAAAAAAACAACGCATGGACTTTACTGTGTAAATTAAATATACATTTATTCTTATTAAAATTACAAAAGTGATTCAGTCAAGAGCAGTGAGAGATTTTTCTCTATTTTTGTTGTTTGATTACAAGTGGTTTCTCTTGAAGCCAATATGGAAGTGACATATACTGCAATTCACCGACTGGCTGCTAGAGATAGGCTCCAGAAGGGAGCAGAATCACATTGAGCCCCATGTTAAAATGCTCAATTTTACAGCAGAATGTTTACAGCCTGGTACAAATTGTGGTTTTGGTCTCTATGGCTAATTTTGCCCTTCATGACAACTGTGAGGGGGGTGAATTTTTTTTATAACTCATTCGTTTACATTATATAAAGCATTAAAGTTCTGCATAATTAAGGGCGTGGCCACTTTGAGTGACAGGTGGATAGCCATTTATCTGCTGTCTGTTAGTCATCGCGTCACTTTCGTTTACGCTTCAAAACTGCTCATCAGAATCCTATGGGTGATGTCACGGACACTACGTCCATATTTTTTTACAGTCTATGTTTGATTAGCATTAATAATGACAGCAGGAAAATTTGACTGCACAGATCCAATATACTTGTGCGTTTTCTTTCTCAATTCAACGTTCAGTTAAGAAATAAAGTACTGTGTTCACTTGCAAAGACATGGTCACTTTAACACATAGGTATGTGTATTTAACCGTTCAAGCTCAATTAGGCGTCAAAAAGCACTCAGTTCAGTTCTCTTGCGCTTTATGAGCAGCGGCTTCATGTCGCATGTCTCTCAGACAGCGCTGAGAACAGTCTCTCAGTGAGCAAGCGCTTATACTGAAATGAGATATCTTTCACTGCTAAATGTGCTTCAATGGTTTAAAATCACTTGTTTTAAAAAAAAAAAACGCATGCAAATGATAAGCTTTTGTGACCGTGGCGCACAGCAACATCACGTGAGTGTCTAACCGCGATTGAGAGACGAATATTAATACTACCGGTCTAATTGTGTCTACCGGTATATCGCCCACCCCTCGCATTGTAACTGTTGATGCAGGAAGTGTACATGTGTCTTTGGGGCATTAAAAGCGATCCACAGGAATATGAGTGAGTGTAATTGTGTGACATAGTCTGCTTCATAGATCTTCACAATCTACACTGCTGAGCACATCAAGAACATTCCTTGAACAGCATCTTCCATTTGAGCTTGCAAAGTGGTTCTTCCTGTACTGGACTAGCTGGTTAGTTGCTAAATTGTGCACGGCAACTGAGCACCTCCTGTTTACTTACGTGGTTCATTACAGTCGTTCTGTTCAGGCATCTGCTCACCTGTAACCAGTTCAGTGGCTGAGTAATGCTGTGCCCAGTGACTTGAGCTGTGTTTGATATGCCCATATGTCTTCAACATCTCAGCACAGGAATGCACATTGACTCTCTGGGACAGATGACATGTTAGGGTTTCACTACAGGATGTCTCATGGAGACATCCGGCTTACTACACGGTAAAATAACAGCATTTAAATACAAAAGAGTGATTCTCTGAAAAATCACCCACATGGTGGTATATATTTGCCAGTAAAACTCACATTTACCACCTCCTCCAGCCATCTGCTGAAAGAGATCACGCATGAACTGTGACATCGACGACAAATCCATTGTAAAAATGTCACACAAATGTGGGCCAGCAACAATAAAACCCTCACAGGAAGTTTATCAGCACAAATTTCAGAATCTTTGTGACTTTGACCCTTCTGATGTCTTCTGCAGTGGTTCGCTTTTTTGTTCTAACATCCCTGAAAACGTGAACAGTATTAAAATAGCTGTACTCTTCTGTAATTAGCTCTTTTGTCATTTCCTGACCTCAACTTCCCCTCTCAGCCATTCTGAATCTTTCACAAAACAGGAAGGAGAGCGTCCTTTTCATCTCTCAGTGGCGCGGCGGCAAATTGGCGCTAATTGTTTTGAGATAATTAGGACTCCTGAAAGAGGTAGCCTATAGGAGGCCCTGACTAAAATGAGAGGTCAGGAAAAAAGATGTGTGTTTGAAAAGAGGAGGGAGCAACTCCTGTGCTATGTGCCGTTCATCTCATACAACAAAACTAAAGGCCCCTCTGATTTTATTTTCACCCCAAACAGAAAATTGCAACAAACCACAGCAATGTCCTAAACACCTGAAGCCGAGGTTATTGTGTTATGTTGTTATATTGTGTTATTGTGGGTAGCGATACATTCATGTCACAATTCGATTCAATTCACAATACTGAACTCATGATATGATACTATTGCAATACTTTAAGCCAAAATGAAGAAGTTTTTATTATTATTATTACTTCTGAGACATATTGTATAAAGTTAACAAAAATATACGGTTGATTACAATGCTAAATTTAGTATTACATCTTGAATAAGCTTGGCCTGAACCAAGGCACAGGGCAATGGTGACACCAGAATAAAAATATTAATTCCTGAAAATATAGAATTATGTTCGACACATATGCTTGAACTTTGTCAAAATATGACTATATTTACTGACTACATTTAAAATAATGTAGGCCCTTTTGGTAAAATTAGACATTTGACATTATCAGGACCCACAAATATTCCCCCATTGCATTATTATACATTATATTCAACATTATAAAGTACAGGGAGTGCAGAATTATTAGGCAAATTAGTATTTTGACCACATCATCCTCGTTATGCATGTTGTCTTACTCCAAGCTGTATAGGCTGGAAAGCCTACTACCAATTAAGCATATTAGGTGATGTGCATCTCTGTAATGAGAAGGGGTGTGGTCTAATGACATCAACACCCTATATCAGGTGTGCATAATTATTAGGCAACTTCCTTTCCTTTGGCAAAATGGGTCAAAAGAAGGACTTGACAGGCTCAGAAAAGTCAAAAATAGTGAGATATATTGCAGAGGGATGCAGCAGTCTTAAAATAGCCAAGCTTCTGAAGCGTGATCATCGAACAATCAAGCGTTTCATTCAAAATAGTCAACAGGGTCGCAAGAAGCGTGTGGAAAAACCAAGGCGCAAAATAACTGCCCGTGAACTGAGAAAAGTCAAGCGTGCAGCTGCCAAGATGCCACTTGCCACCAGTTTGGCCATATTTCAGAGCTGCAACATCACTGGAGTGCCCAAAAGCACAAGGTGTGCAATACTCAGAGACATGGCCAAGGTAAGAAAGGCAGAAAGTCGACCACCACTGAACAAGACACACATGCTGAAACGTCAAGACTGGGCCAAGAAATATCTCAAGACTGATTTTTCTAAGGTTTTATGGACTGATGAAATGAGAGTGAGTCTTGATGGGCCAGATGGATGGGCCCGTGGCTGGATTGGTAAAGGGCAGAGAGCTCCAGTCCGACTCAGACGCCAGCAAGGTGGAGTACTGGTTTGGGCTGGTATCATCAAAGATGAGCTTGTGGGGCCTTTTCGGGTTGAGGATGGAGTCAAGCTCAACTCCCAGTCCTACTGCCAGTTTCTGGAAGACACCTTCTTCAAGCAGTGGTACAGGAAGAAGTCTGCATCCTTTAAGAAAAACATGATTTTCATGCAGGACAATGCTCCATCACACCAAGTACTCCACAGCGTGGCTGGCAAGAAAGGGTATAAAAGAAGAAAATCTAATGATATGGCCTCCTTGTTCACCTGATCTGAACCCAATTGAGAACCTGTGGTCCATCATCAAATGTGCGATTTACAAGGAGGGAAAACAGTACACCTCTCTGAACAGTGTCTGGGAGGCTGTGGTTGCTGCTGTACGCAATGTTGATGGTGAACAGATCAAAACACTGACAGAATCCATGGATGGCAGGCTTTTGAGTGTCCTTGCAAAGAAAGGTGGCTATATTGGTCACTGATTTGTTTTTGTTTGGTTTTTGAATGTCAGAAATGTATATTTGTGAATGTTGAGATGTTATATTGGTTTCACTGGTAAAAAATAAATAATTGAAATGGGTATAAATTTGTTTTTTGTTAAGTTGCCTAATAATTATGCACAGTAATCAAAATCAATCAAATCAAATCACTTTATTGTCACTCTACATATGCACAAGTGCAACAGTAGGTGAAATTCTTAGGTGCAGTTCCGAGCAACATAGCAGTCATGACATGACATGTACAACATTTAAAGCAGCATCAGATTACACATCTGATGCGCACACAATTACTCACAGCACAGTAAACTCTACAATAAACAATAAATAATTTGCACAATGTGAGTTTAGTTCTCACAGCTTTAAACAATATACACATAATAGTCACCTGCACACACAGATATCCCCCTAAAATAGCTAAAACTAAAAACCACTTCCAAAAATATTCAGCTTTGATATTAATGAGTTTTTTGTGTTCATTGACAACATGGTTGTTGTTTAATTATTAATGTTGTAAAATTAATCCTCAAAAATACAACTTGCCTAATAATTCTACACTCCCTGTAGTTTAAATGCACAATATGTAAGAGTTTTGGATTCAAATCTAGACTAGACCCATGGAAATGATTACATTGTTATTATCTTTCCTCCTTGTTTTAAAAAATAAAATAAAATGGGCACTGCCATTTTAAATTTGAATATTCAAGGCTTTTGGTGTCAGGCATCTTGAGTTATTTTAGCTGTGCAAAAACAGCATGTAAAAATGACTATTGCCAAACTTTAAAGGGTTAGTTAATCCAAAAATGAAAATTCTGTGTTCATTTACCTTGAAGTAGAGATGCTCCAATCAGCATTTTTGGGGCCGATCACCGATTACCGATCACCAAGATCTTGATCTGCCGATTGCCGATCACTGCCGATCACAGAATGGCAGGGGAATGGGAATCTTTTATCTATAATCTTGCAGAGTTTGCACCATTTGTAGAAATGAAACAGAAAAAAACTGTAGAAATAGGCTAGAGTCAAGATCTTGAAGAACCACCAAGTGTTTATTTTAGAAAATGAGAATTTAAGGCTACAGTAGGCCATCTTTCCCAAATAAGGTAGAGTAGCATAAAATGATTCCAAACAAAGAGGGGTTAGGCAGACCAACACACATCATATCAGCTTAATGGGATGTAGCCTCTTAAAACACTGATTACATGTAATAATTGGCAGCTATATGAAAAACTTCTTACACCAAAACTGGCTACTGCCACAAAGGACAAAACTATGGCAAGTTTTTTTTTTTGTTATTATTATGAATGCAGGGTTTTTCCTGGGTCAAAAATGGTCTTCGGTGGTGGCTGACAGACATGGTCATCCATACACACACACACACACGCACAGTAAAAAAGGACCCTACCCACGTGATCTGCAAGCGCAATAGGCCTACTCCTGACAATACATTTTAAATAAATTCAAAGAAAGTTTGTAATTTTTGCTCATCTTGTTTTTGTTCCTAATTTTTACACTATTTTCAGATAATTGTTTTGATATATTATCATATCAATATTAAAAGTAGTATTAAAAAAAATGAACAAATAGCCTACTTTTCTGCCATATACAATTTCATAAAATTATCAGCTAACAACTTTGTTCTGGGTTCACCTCACTCCAGTCTAAACTAAATGATTTATAGGCTATTTATTTTACTACACATTGTCAACAGAAATAAGCTGAAAGGCTGTGGATAATTAAAACTAACTCTTACACCCACTCTTGCTAAATTGGGTAAGCACACTTGTGTTCTCATTTCAGATGCGTTCTGAGTAAATGATTAAACTGATTCGAGTTCAGTGTTGGACAGATCAGTTGTTCTAACCAGTCGTTAAAATGATTCGGTTCAAAGGAGTCATTAGGTCGCGAATCGGACATTAGCAGACGCGTTGTGTGCGAATCCCATCTGTTAAAACATCGCGAAAGATTTGTCAACACACAGAAAACACTTCATAACCGGATAGGATTTGTTTCCCGTTTATTCAAGGTATGGTTTATGTCAGCTGGTCAGAGAAGAGTCGACGTTTTTTGAGCGCAAATCACACCCGGCGGTAATTAAAGGAAAACATCGTCTGATAGCGTCACGTGCAACATGGATTCGGTCTTCTGACATTTTGATTTTGATTAACGTAATATGTGAAATATTAGAAAGCTAAGAATGCTTATTTTGAAGACAGAGCGTGCGAGCGGGGGAGGAGCTCTCTGATCGTTCTCTCTGACACTCAATCATAAATCACAATAACTGATCAAATAAGGCTTTGGCGGGACAAAAATTTGTTTTGGCGGCCGCCAAAAAATTTTCAATGTAGGAAAAACCCTGTGAATGCATCACTCACAGTCGGCTGGTTGAGGGATGCGGATGTTGTTGGCTTCGGTTGGTTTAGTTTCTCATACTCGGCATATTCAGTTGAATGGCGTGTTCGAAGATGCCTAATCATGTTAGTGGTGTTAAAATGACGTTGCGTGCTTCCACCTCGGGGGATTTCATCACGACATACATTGCAAACGGCTAACTTTACGTCTTTATCGGACACTTTGAAAAACTTCCAGATGGGAGAGCTCATGTTGCCACTGACAAGCTCGGCTCTGCTGTTGTGTACCTGTGCGCCGTGCATGCACATGTGAAAAAGTCGCACGAGTAATTTACGTCACGTGATCGGCTTTTTTGATCGGCGCTTTTGGGGTTCGCCGATCAAGCTAATTTTAGTCAATATCTGCCGATCATGATCGGTGGCCGATCGATCGGAGCATCACTACCTTGAAGGTCCGTGTTTACTATAGTATGTGCGTTGATCAATAAATCTGTTCATCATATAAAGCAATCCTGCCTCTTAGTAGACTTGATGATGTTGTCTTTATGACCTTTTTTGAATCTTTTATGATTGAGGGGAATGGAGTTTAAATGTGGGGACAGAAACCTCTTAGGTTTCATAAAAAAAATATATTCGTTTGTGTTGAGAAGATGAATGAAAATCTTATAGGTTTGAAACAACATGACGGTGAGTTCATGATGCCAAACTATAAATACACTCTAAACTCTGTATCGCAATTCATTGTTCACATCATTAATATATATTGTCATATTTTTGTATTGCAATAGATCGATATAACGATATATCGTTACACCCCCAGTTGAGGATGAAGATAAATCGTCATTTCTTTTTACGTAAAATTTTAATTAAGGCAAAAAGCCCCTTTTTTGAGGTTGTGGTTTTTGATCTTTGCAGTCTATATTTTTGTATGATTTTTAATGATAACAAACTGCTCATATAATATGTGATATGCTGCTTCGTCGATATTTAAAGATTTTTTTTTCAGTTATCCCAAAATGACCATTACGATAATGTTTAGTATTGTCTTTCTCCTTATTTTATGATGATCATTAAAGTAACATACACATTTTTATTGTATCACAATACAATTATTGTTTTGTAATGATTAAAATCACTTATGTTAATTAAAGGCAGGACAACAAATTATATCATTATGTATAAATCAGTGATGCGCGGGTTGATCCAAAATGAGCGGGTGCCTGCGGTCACCCGCGGTTACCCGCGGTTACGAGTCATCCAAAAATATTTTTAATGATATTCGGGTCACGGTCGGTCGGGTCGTCAATAAATCCTTATTTACCTTTTGAATGTTGAGCGTTATTAACTTTTGAATAAATGCTGACGCGGGACAAAATGCCCGATTTCCCAAAACGTTGAACTGAGCAATGCCATTGTACCATTTTAGGCTACTTTTAAATGCATATAGCTCAGTAAAGTCAGTTTTATGTATTTTCTGAGAGGGGCGGGATTTTTGTTGGTAAAGTCGGGGGAGAGACGCACACTTCGATTAGACTGGATAAACACATGCAGCATCTTAATTGTTAAGAAAATGAAACGAAATAAATGAATAAATCAAGCCTGTATCATACAGCATCATACAGAAAAAGAACAGTTTGCGCTCCTAAGGGCTTGCTGATGAATTCTTCAAGCCGGGTTGAAACATAAACATCGCGTTCATCAATAATATGCATCTAGAGCTGAAATGGAAAATGATGGGCCGCCTCAAGAACTGCCTGCTCTCGCCGCTGCACCTCTGAGCGCACCACGTCAGGGCCTGAAACATTTTCTCAATGGCCCAATGACGCTACGATGAGCATTTACTACGTGTAAAAAATGCGGGTCAGGAAGCGGGTCGGGTACAATATTTTCTTCTTTTTTTTTGCGGTCCGAGTTGCGGGCGGGTTAGTTGAAAACGTCGGTCGGGTGCGGGTTGTTTATACATTGACCCGCGCATCACTGGTATAAATACTAGGGCTGTCAATAGATAAAATCTTTTAATCGTGATTAATCGCACCTTTGTTGTGTGATTAATCGCGATTAATCACACACTTATCGTAAAATTAAGCATACATAATTTATCTCATTAAACACATAATTTTTTCCATAATTTGCTATATCCAAAGTATATAATCAGATTGCAGGGTGATTCTCACAAAACTGTATTTTCTGCAACCTTTAAGGATCATTGGAGACTTCAAAATGACACCAGATAACCAAATATATCCATCCATCCATCCATCCATCTTCTTCCGCTTATCCGGGGCCGGGTCGCGGGGGCAGCAGTCTAAGCAGAGATGCCCAGACTTCCCTCTCCCTAGACACTTCCTCTAGCTCTTCTGGGGGGACACCGAGGCATTCCCAGACCAGCTGGGAGACATAGTCCCTCCAGCGTGTCCTCTGTCTTCCCCGGGGCCTCCTCCCGGTTGGACATGCCCGAAACACCTTCCCGGAAAGGCGTTCAGGAGGCATCCGGAACAGATGCCCGAGCCACCTCAGCTGTCCCCTCTCGATGTGGAGGAGCAGCGGCTCTACTCCTGACTGAGCTTCTCACCCTATCTCTAAGGGAGCGCCCAGCCACCCGGCGGAGAAAGCTCATTTCGTCCGCCTGTATCCGGGATCTTGTCCTTTCGGTCATGACCCAAAGCTCATTACCATAGGTGAGAGTAGGAACGTAGATTGACCGGTAAATCGAGAGCTTCGCCTTACGGCTTAGCTCTTTCTTCACCACGACAGACCGGTACATCGACCGCATTACTGCAGAAGCTGCACCGATCCGTCTGTCAATCTCCCGTTCCATCCTCCCCTCACTCGTGAACAAGACCCCTAGATACTTGAACTCTCCACCAACCTGAAGTGGGCAAGCCACCCTTTTCCGACTGAGGACCATGGCCTCAGATTTGGAGGTGCTGATCCCCAGCCCAGCTGCTTCACACTCGGCTGCAAACCGTCCCAGTGCATGCTGAAGGTCCTGGTTAGAAGGGGCCAACACGACAACGTCATCCGCAAAGAGCAGAGACGAAACCGTGTGGTCCCCAAACCTGACACCCTCCGGCCCTGGGCTGCGCCTAGAAATTCTGTCCATAAAAATTATGAACAGAACCGGCGACAAAGGGCAGCCCTGCCGGAGTCCAACATGCACCGGGAACAAGTCTGACTTACTGCCGGCAATGCGGACCAAACTCCTGCTTCGGTCATACAGGGACCGGACAGCCCTCAGCAAAGGACCCCCGACCCCATATTCCCCAAGCACCCTCCACAGGACGCCGCGAGGGACACAGTCGAATGCCTTCTCCAAATCCACAAAACAAATGTGGACTGGTTGGGCAAACTCCCATGAACCCTCCAGCACCCTGTAGAGGGTATAGAGGTGGTCCAGTGTTCCACGACCAGGACAAAAACCACACTGTTCCTCCTGAATCCGAGGTTCCACTATCGGCCGAATTCTCCTCTCCAGTACCCTGGCATAGACTTTCCCGGGGAGGCTGAGAAGTGTGATCCCCCTATAGTTGGAACACACCCTCCGGTCCCCCTTCTTAAAAAGAGGGACCACCACCCCGGTCTGCCACCCCAGAGGCACTGTCCCCGACCGCCACGCGATGCTGCAGAGGCGTGTCAGCCAAGACAGCCCCACAACATCCAGAGACTTGAGGTACTCAGGGCGGATCTCATCCACCCCCGGTGCCTTGCCACCGAGGAGTTTCTTGACCACCTCGGTGACTTCAGCTAGGGTGATGGACGAGTCCTCCTCTGAGCCCCCAGCCTCTGCTTCCTCAATGGAAGACGTGACGGCGGGATTGAGGAGATCCTCGAAGTATTCCTTCCACCGTCCGACAACATCCCCAGTTGAGGTCAACAGCCGCCCATCGCCACTGTAAACAGCGTTGGTAGGGCACTGCTTCCCCCTCCTGAGGCGCCTGGACAGTTTGCCAGAATCTCTTCGAGGCCAGCCGATAGTCCTTTTCCATGGCCTCACCGAACTCCTCCCAGGCCCGAGTTTTTGCCTCCACAACCACCCGGGCTGCAGTCTGTTTAGCCTGCCGGTACCTGTCAGCTGCCTCAGGAGTCCCACAAGCCAGCCAGGCCCGATAGGACTCCTTCTTCAGCTTGACGGCATCCCTTACTTCCGGTGTCCACCACCGGGTTCGGGGATTGCCGCCTCGACAGGCACCGGAGACCTTGCGTCCACAGCTCCGAGCGGCCGCTTTGACAATGGAGGTGGAGAACATGGTCCACTCGGACTCAATATCTCCAGCCTCCCTCGGGATCCGGCCGAAGCTCTGCCGGAGGCAGGAGTTGAAGATCTCTCTGACAGGAGACTCGGCCAAACGTTCCCAGCAGACCCTCACAATACGTTTGGGTCTACCGAGTCTATCCAGCTTCCTCCCCCGCCATCGGATCCAACTCACCACCAGGTGGTGATCAGTTGACAGCTCCGCCCCTCTCTTCACCCGAGTGTCCAAGACATACGGCCGCAGGTCAGATGAAACGACCACAAAGTCGATCATTGACCTACGACCTAGGGTGTCCTGGTGCCATGTGCACTGATGGACACCCTTATGCTTGAACATGGTGTTCGTTATGGACAAACTGTAACTAGCACAGAAGTCCAATAACTGAACACCACTCGGGTTCAGATCAGGGGGGGCGTTCCTCCCAATCACGCCCCTCCAGGTTTCACTGTCATTGCCCACGTGGGCGTTGAAGTCCCCCAGTAGAACGACGGAGTCCCCAGTCGGAGCACTCTCCAGCACCCCTCCCAGGGACACCAAGAAGGTCGGGTACTCTGCACTGCTGTTCGGCCCGTAGGCACACACAACAGTGAGAGACCTATCCCCGAGCCGAAGGCGCAGGGAAACGACCCTCTCGTTCACCGGGGTAAACTCCAACACATGGCGGCAGAGCTGGGGGGCTATAAGCAAACCCACACCAGCCCGCCGCCTCTCACCATGGGCAACTCCAGAGTGGTGAAGAGTCCATCCTCTCTCGAGGAGTGTGGTTCCAGAGCCCAAGCCGTGTGTGGAGGTGATTCCGACTATCTCTAGTCGGAACCTCTCAACCTCACGCACAATCTCAGGCTCTTTCCCCGCCAGCGAGGTGACATTCCATGTCCCAAGAGCCAGTTTCCGTGTCCAGGGATCGGGTCGCCTAGGCCCCCGCCTTTGACTGCTGCCCGATCCTCTTTGCACCGGCCCCTTACGGTCCCTCCCGTGAGTGGTGGGCCCACGGGAAGGTGTCCCCACGTCGCTCCTTCGGGCTGAGCCCGGCCGAGCCCCGTGGGGGAAGGCCCGGCCACCAGGCGCTCGCATACTAGCCCCAACCCCAGGCCTGGCTCCAGGGTGGGGCCCCGGCTGCGCCGTACCGGGCGACGTCACGGTCCTCAGTTTTTTAGTCATCATAAGGGGTTTTGAACTGCTCTTAGTCTGACCCGTCACCTAGGACCTGTTTGCCTTGGGAGATCCTACCAGGGGCATATAGCCCCGGACAACGTAGCTCCTAGGGTCATTCGGGTACTCAAACCCCTCCACCACGTTAAGGTGGCAGTTCATGGAGGAGACCAAATATATGAAGTCCATATAAATCTTTTATTTTATACATTTATACACACCTAAGCACCCATGAAAAAAACATTACATAAAAAAACTTTACAGAATTCACAGTGTATAGATTGTTTTCATTTTAGCCGAGTCAAGCTGCGATACCGAACAGGACCACACGAAGATGCCAAAAACTCCTAAATCAACCTCTTTGACTGCATACACCTACGATTATTAAACACATGACAAATAAAACATTATCCTTCCTGAGTGTGTGTGGAAACAACTCGAATGTACTGAAATGTGTCTGTACATGAATGCAGCGTGCGATCAGTGATCGAGAGTGCGCACATACACGGTTTGTTCTTTGTGCATCAGACACTCACACGCTTACTGTACGACTCTGGTACAACACCAAAATTACTCTCTTCAGAAACAATCGCAGAATACGACAGAGCTCGTATTTTTAAGCAGAGCACACACTGGAATGAACAATTCACTAAAAACACAATGTGAATCTCTATTCTCTCTGATATGTCTGATGTAATCAGGCCTTCTTTACATTAGCTCTGTTTTGGACTGTTTGAATGAATTCGATTACTGGATCACTGAACACTTTCCCAAAGTTTAACGGCTTAAAATGGCCTGATCGCAAACAGAGAAGCAGAATCGGGTTAAAGCGTTAGAATGGACATTTCTTTCAACTCAGTGTGATAAACTCCCAACTTCTAAGAT
The DNA here is from genome assembly GCA_023566225.1 of Romanogobio albipinnatus. Lineage (NCBI taxonomy): Eukaryota > Metazoa > Chordata > Actinopteri > Cypriniformes > Gobionidae > Romanogobio > Romanogobio albipinnatus. The sequence goes on along the minus strand of CM042255.1, from coordinate 20,333,947 downwards.
GATCTAACTGTGTGACGAAAATTACGTTAATGACGCAGCTTCACGTACTTCTGTAATTTATTTGCGTTAAATCATTTTAATGCGTTAAGTACTTTAAATGAATCGCATGCGTTAACGCGTCAACATTGACAACACTAATAATTACGTTAAATTGTCTACAATAGTATATACTATTGTTACAATAATGAGAACTGGAGGCTAAAACAACGTAATTGACCTGAAAACAATGCACAATGCAAAAAGCCTTTAGGGTCCTAATAGATTTTTTCTAGTTTTGGTGGTAAAATTTAATTCACCTGTTAAGACTTAAACATCTGATGTTTTCCACAGTTTAAAATACATTACTTCTGCATCTTGAAACAGTTAGTTTTTCGTGATGGTGGTAGTGAAATGGTTAAGGATGGGAGATGCTAACACAAGGTGGTAGAATAATCTCAAGTAAAGGTGAACTAACATCTGGACAGTTTAAGCAAATCACGTAACCCAAGGACGCTCCAAAGGGACTGTCGATTGGTATATTCTGAGGCTGGTGTCCTGCGAGCCAATTTTCAGTTGGAAGCTTCATTTACATAACCGCTCAAGATTAAGAGGAAACGTTTCTCAGCGGGGAATGTTAACAACCCCAGTGACTCAGTTCCCTGCTGAGTTAATGGCCTTGCGACTAAATCACAACATCTAGAAGGCTTGATATTATCACAGGCAGTGACTGGGACGGACTCTCATGGCCGTGGCAGTGACCAGTGAGCTTCTTCTCATATTGAAGAATCTCAGATCTGATCCAAACCTATTCTTCTGCACAAATTTCTGATTTCATAACCATAATATTTTTCCTGCCATTCTCCTACACTTAAATGACTAATAAAATAAGAAAGCGGAGGCAGAGCAGTCTGTGTTTATTGAATATACATCTTTTTCTTGCCGAAGCGGCGCATGGACTTATAACGGCCCCAAAGGGACGAATACACGTCCATATCCTAATTCAGTCTATTACAATAGTTTATGTTTGCGTGGTGCTCCTGTTCTTATCTTCACATTGATATTCTGCCAAAATGGGCCGTTGCAATACGTGAGGGATTTGGAAAGACCTCCAAATGAAAAGGGTGAGATTTCAGTGAAAACAGTCGGTAGGTGTGACATCTCTACAAAAATCTGTAGTTGTTTAGTAGACAACTAGCGGGATGCCGCCTTTAGTTGCTTGAATGAAAAGTATCTGATAAATGGTAATTAACCAAAACAGTTCCTGCAGACAAATCTGTTAATTTAGTGGCAAACAACCAGCTTTTTGTGTTTTGCAGAGGCAGTAATTGGATCTAATTCTACACAATCTCTATGATCTGCTGTACCTTCTGTGGTGGATGGGTGATACACAGAGCTAGAGAGACTTTACTTATTTTGATTCTTCTACTTATTCTATATTATTGCCGTTTTTGACATTTTAAAATAATTTTATAAAGTCTAAAAAATTATGAATTTACACAAAGTATGGCAAAATTATATACTGACCAAAAACGTTAAACCAATCAAAAGTACTTTATTATTTATTAAATACTATCTTGTTTTTATTTAATGGTGGACTAAAAGTGTCATATAAAGTAAAATGGTGGAATGAATTATTCATGTGAAAATAAAAATGTAAATAAATTATATTTTTAATTGACAAATAAATACCAATGCTGCGCCCCCATTTGCATACTATCTGTCCCAAATAATATTTGAAAATGTAATTAGTACATCCCAAATTGTAGTATGTTGAAACGAGTATTCCAAAGATACCTGTATGGTCTACTCTTTCCAGTCAGAATCCGATGCATACTCGACTAATAAGCGACTAATATTGCCCACAACAACAAAAATTGCGTTGGACGAGGATTCAATTAGAACTACAATTTAAAAAAAATAAAAAACTACAGACATGGAGGATAAAGGGGTTTGAGTTATTCATTATCAGTATCTAACCTGAGGAAAATATATTTATTCAATGTTATCCACATTATATTTCATCTGCAGCAGCATTGTGAACTTTTGTAATGATACGTTTGGCCATTACCTTTTAAATGCATCATTATATTCATATTGCAAACATGAGGAGAGTCTCCCAATGGAAGACGACTGTTCGATAGTGTTTGCTGTTAGCAATCTGAAACACGCTTTCAGAAAGCATCTGAAATCAACACTTAAGATAAGTGAACACTATTTTACCCCATATCTAATTTATGTGTTATGTTTAAGTTTTGTGGAGTGATTTACTAAGCATATAAGCTGCAGCGTTTACACAATCATGTTTATGCAGCAACAAGTGATATTGTATGAAATTGCTTTGAGGATACACTATCTAAGCTACGGATATGAGAAAAGGTTCAAGTGAACTTTCGACAGGGTTACCATGTTTAGCTGCATAATTCAAATGGTGCGTTCATTAATTCCATTTTCATTAGTTATGCTTAACGTGTGCGGTTGATTTCAGCTGCTGTCAGAGCCATGCTCCTGTCTTTTTTTTTATTGTCTCAAAGCATTTTACTCATCAATAAGAGTATATGGATTATGTCAATGTTATCCATTAAATGATTTTATTATAATAGTTGCAAAGGTGGTTGCTGGGATTCTCATCTCTATCAGCTTACAACTTTTATCTATTGTTAATGAGAACACATTTCCATTCGGCGTGGGAGCTCAGGCACACATAGTCATAGGTCACTAGAGTTAAAGGAACACGCCACTATTTTTGAAAATAGCTCATTTTCCTACTCCCCTAGAGTTAAACAGTTAAACAGAGTTTTACTGTTTTCGAACCCATTCAGCTGATCTTCGGGTCTGGCGGTAGCACCTTTAGCATAGCTTAGCATAGATCATTGAATCTGATTAGACCGTTAGCATCTTGCTCAAAAAAATGTGATATTGATTGTCTTAAGCTGAATACGTCTTTCCACTCACTTTTGATAAATGTAATGTGCTAAAGTGTTCATTTCTTTGAAGAAAAAAAATACAAACAAACATATACTTACCCCAAACTTCTGAACGATAGTGTAATTTAGTCAAATATGTCCAAATGTTTAATTGGGCTTGCTTTCAGTGTGCTCTGACTCACTTGTTTGTCCATGTTTTTTAATGGTCAAATAATACCCCCAGAATACAACTGCGCTGATAGAGGAACATTAAGGGAAAAGTAGTGCGAGAAAGCTTGGTCCATACTCATTTTTAAAAAAACGCTGTTGTGAACGGGGCAAATAATGAGATTGTGTAAGGGAAAGAGATGCTCAGATAGTGTGTGTTGAAGCACCGTGTCGTGTCTGCACTCTGCATTCTAATTTTATGGCATTTGGGAGTACAGACTACAGGCCTCTCTGGCCACTTGTGCTGCCCGCCTGCCATGGAATATAATGTGTTTTGAGAGCAGCCCTATTATCCAGGCTTGGGAAGAAGGAGGCTGAAGTGGCCAGTGGAGCAGCCCTTAGACAGTACTGCAGGTCTATTTGTGTGTGTGTGTGTGTGAGCCACTTCTCAGCGCTGCCTCAGTCTTTATTAGAGTCGCTCCTTGTAACAGGCACTCGTGCTGCGGTCGAGTGAGAGCCAACCAGTGAGTGAACACCTCCGAAGAGCATCTCGATTTCTCCTGATCTCTGTCTCTTCCTTTAATTTAGCATTTGTTGAAACATAGTGTTAAAACTATTACAATTTACAAGTGTGTGTGAGTGTATTCTTGTAAAATCAGGTTTCTCACACTGCCCAAACGTTATTATTGGCACTGCTGTAACGGGACTGAAGTGTCATTTGTTATTCACAGGAGAGCTAAATGCCGGGTTATGTTGGATGAGATAATAGAGGGCCGAGATGAGTGACAGAGAGAGAGAGGCAAACTGAGGTACTGTATTTTAAGCAGACAGATTTTGCTCGTTCAGGAGGTCTTTAATACCTGGAGAAATACCATGCCATTTTTGATTTTTAGTCATGGACATGGATCAATCTTTTTTTGAGGCAGTCACCGGAGCAATAAATGTTTTTTATTTTATTTGAACTATTCTATATTATATTTTAATATTAGTGATTCATGTTTTTATTATATTTATTCTTTAATGTGATTAAATATTAGCACACTATATTTGTATTATAAAATATACTTAAATTTTAATTAATACAATTGTTATTATCTATTCTATTCTATATTATAATTTAATATTAGTGATTCATATTTGTATTAAAAATATGAATCTATTAATATAATTCAGTATTCAGTATCTGAATTAATGAATTGCATTTTTATTATAAATACTCTATAATGTACAGTGAGGAAAATAAGTATTTGAACACCCTGTTATTTTGCAAGTTCTCCCACTTGGAAATCATGGAGGGGTCTGAAATTGTCATCGTAGGTGCATGTCCACTGTGAGAGACATAATCTAAAAAAAAAAAAAATCCAGAAATCACAATATATGATTTTTTAACTATTTATTTGTATGATACAGCTGCAAATAAGTATTTGAACACCTGTCTATCAGCTAGAATTCTGACCCTCAAAGACCTGTTAGTCTGCCTTTAAAATGTCCACCTCCACTCCATTTATTATCCTAAATTAGATGCACTTGTTTGAGGTCGTTAGCTGCATAAAGACACCTGTCCACCCCATACAATCAGTATTAATCCAACTACTAACATGGCCAAGACCAAAGAGCTGTCCAAAGACACTAGAGACAAAATTGTACACCTCCACAAGGCTGGAAAGGGCTACGGGGAAATTGCCAAGCAGCTTGGTGAAAAAAGGTCCACATTTGGAGCAATCATTAGAAAATGGAAGAAGCTAAACATGACTGTCAATCTCCCTCGGACTGGGGCTCCATGCAAGATCTCACCTCGTGGGGTCTCAATTATCCTAAGAAAGGTGAGAAATCAGCCCAGAACTACATGGGAGGAGCTGGTCAATGACCTGAAAAGAGCTGGGACCACCGTTTCCAAGGTTACTGTTGGTAATACACTAAGACGTCATGGTTTGAAATCATGCATGGCACAGAAGGTTCTCCTGCTTAAACCAGCACATGTCAAGGCCCGTCTTAAGTTTGCCAATGACCATTTGGATGATCCAGAGGAGTCATGGGAGAAAGTCATGTGGTCAGATGAGACCAAAATATAACTTTTTGGTCATAATTCCACTAAACGTGTTTGGAGGAAGAAGAATGATGAGTACCATCCCAAGAACACCATCCCTACTGTGAAGCATGGGGGTGGTAGCATCATGCTTTGGGGGTGTTTTTCTGCACATGGGACAGGGCGACTGCACTGTATTAAGGAGAGGATGACCGGGGCCATGTATTGCGAGATTTTGGGGAACAACCTCCTTCCCTCAGTTAGAGCATTGAAGATGGGTCGAGGCTGGGTCTTCCAACATGACAATGACCCGAAGCACACAGCCAGGATAACCAAGGAGTGGCTCTGTAAGAAGCATATCAAGGTTCTGGCGTGGCCTAGCCAGTCTCCAGACCTAAACCCAATAGAGAATCTTTGGAGGGAGCTCAAACTCTTTGTTTCTCAGCGACAGGCCAGAAACCTGACTGATCTAGAGAAGATCTGTGTGGAGGAGTGGGCCAAAATCCCTCCTGCAGTGTGTGCAAACCTGGTGAAAAACTACAGGAAACGTTTGACCTCTGTAATTGCAAACAAAGGCTACTGTACCAAATATTAACATTGATTTTCTCAGGTGTTCAAATACTTATTTGCAGCTGTATCATACAAATAAATAGTTAAAAAATCATACATTGTGATTTCTGGATTTTTTTTTTAGATTATGTCTCTCACAGTGCACATGCACCTACGATGACAATTTCAGACCCCTCCATGATTTCTAAGTGGGAGAACTTGCAAAATAGCAGGGTGTTCAAATACTTATTTTCCTCACTGTAACTTAATAATAACATTCAAATGTTTATCTTTTCTATATTATGATTTATTATTAGTGATTTGTGGTTTTATTATATTTATTCTATAACGTAGATAAATTACAAATTATAGTTGTATTCTAAATCAAAACTATACTTAAATATGAATATTTTTATTATAGCTATTCTATATTCTAATTAAATATTAGCTAATCCTATTTATTATCTATTCAATATTATAATTTAATCTTAGTGATTCATATTTTTATTAAACAATATGAATCTATTAATATAATTCAGTATTTGCTACATATATTTTTGTTCTAAAATATACTTTAAATATTAAAGAATTACATTCTATAATATAACTAACTATTATTTTTAACCTATTCTATATTATGATTTAATATTAATGATTCATGTTTTTTATATTTATTATATAATGTAATAAAATATTAGGAAATTACTGTATATTTGTATTCTAAAATATACTTATATAGGAATGAATTATAATGTAGAATAGCTACAATAAAAATGTAATCAAATATTAGCTATTCATACTTTTCTCTTTGTTATTTGCTTTCTATTTGCTAAATTCTAAAATATACTTAAATATTAATAAATACATTTGTATAATAGCTATTCTATTTTATAATTAAATATTAGCTATTCATATTATCTATTTTATGATTTTAATATGAATATGAAGTCATATTTTTATTTAACAATATATTATTTAATATTCACAAGTTATATTTTTATTTCGTCAGAATATACAGCTACTTAAAATGCCCATCAATGGGCAAAAATGCTTTGTGGTAGCAGAATAACACAGTTATTTGCTAGCAGGGGCTTATGGGTCTGAGCTCCTTGGAAAGGAGTGTTTCTAAGTAATAAATAATGCGCATAGAGCAAGAAGGAAAAGAAAGTTTAAGGAGATTGCTGAGAAACAGTATAAGCGGTGATTATTAGATCAGCTATTAAACACAAGCTGTTCTCCAATTGTTAAGCTCCTTTGCACATCTCTTAGGGTTTCTAGAGCTGTTTGTTTCTTTCTTTTTCACATAAAAAAACTCATCCACTAGAGATGCTAGTAAAAATAAATGGAGAAAACCCCACCGTCCCTCTCCTTATCTATCCCAGCCCAGGAGAGAGAGTGCACAGCAGCCCCAGGGCTTTAGGTACAGCAAAATGGTTCTGTGCTCGCTTTAGGGTGTACTGTGCTCTGGCTACATGCTCTGTACCGCGGTACTTTACCTTCAAAGACTTCAGAATCGCACAAAAGAGTTCAACATCGCCTCCGGTGCCCGCAGAGTGGGAGGAGATTTTGACATAGAGTTTGCCGTGTCGAAAATAGACACTGTTCTTCTACTGGAAAGTTCTTCAGATCATGGTGGTGTGATTTCCAACATAAGAAGAGCAGCACAATATATTGCCTTCTCAGCTCTGGCTAATATCAGTTCCTACATTCTTTTATATTTTTTGCTGAAATTACAATTTTCATCAGATAATTATCTCCCCATCTCATACCCAGTAACCCTGGATTCTCACACATGGTTCTTTTTTAGCATTTCTGAAATGGTTTTGTGTCAGATTGGAATCAGTTAGGCTTTGTCTATTAAAAATATATATGATACTAGGGATGCACTGATACCACTTTTTTTCAGACCAAGTACAAGTACAAGTACTTATATTTGAGTACTTGCCGATACCGAGTACTGATACGAGTACTTAATACCATTACAGTTCTTCTAACAATGTTTTATTTTCATCAGATGTTTTTCATATCTGACTGTAACAAAGTAAATACACAAATTGATGCTGTTGATGATATTTTAACATTCAACTTGGTGTTTTCCTAAACAAACATAGCACTGCTGCCCTTTTCATATAAATGTAACCTGTAACATTCAGTGGATTCCAGTACCACACAACATAGTAGCAGAACAACTGAATTCAATTATTATACGTTACCATAGCCATACAGCCCTTTTTGGTGATGAAAAGAAGCTTCTCTGCATTATCAGCTATGAGCCTGTTTCTGTTTTCTTCTAATATGTGTGACACTGAGCTAGGGATGTGCGAGACTAGTCGATTAAACGTTAGTGCTGCTGCACTAAGGTGAAGGAGGATTTTGAAAGCTTACACAAAACTTTTCCATTTTCTTCCATGTCATGTCAAACTGGTATAACAATTAAGCTTGCTTAGGCTTGTTATACTACCGGGTTAGGCTAGTAATTGCGCACATCCCTACTAAACAGCCTTTCACTTTCGGCAGTCACTACCGCGGTATCTGCCTCACGAGCGGTTAAGCTTGGTTTATACTCGCCACGTCCGCAATAGCATGCGGCAAAAATGACGCCATTCTATGGCAGTAGTGCGCTTTGAGAGCACGAGACCCCTTTGCACTTGGTAACTTTCCGCGCGGTTCCGCGAAGATGCGTTGCCATAAAGTGGTATCGGGTGTGGTTGTATCGGGGTAGTTTTACGAGTATGAGCACGAGTACTTGACGACAGTATCGGACCGACACCCGAGTAGGCTACTGGTATCGGTATCGGTGCATCCCTATATGATTCAATGGCCATTCTTTGTTTCTTTTTTTTTTTTTTCAACTACCATTGTGTGCTTTCAACCTTTTTCTGTAATGCACCACATCTTTTTAAATACAATTTACAGCTTTTGGCTGCTTTTAAGAGTGAACGATGACTCAAATGAATGATAGAGGACCATGCCACATCTCATTTTACCTAGAAATCTGAAAACAGTGGCGGCGCTAGGCCGGGACTTGCTGGGAAATTAATTTTTTTTAGCACCTGTGCAAGAATTTTTGTTTTTTTTCCCAGCATGCTTTGCCCATGGCACTCGAAAGGTAGAGTAAATGTTAAAATTAAGCGTTATGTAATGTTTTTTGTGCAATATAAATGGTAAGGGAGATTTAGTAGTGATTAATGTTGTGTTATGCTAAAAGAGTTTCTGTTAATGTGGGTTTTTGGAGAGCAAACCATTCAGTATGCGGTACTCATTCAGTAAGTGCTATATCATGCTATTGTTAACATGTTAGCAAACTAGCAAGTTGGCATTTTCTGAATAAGTTTTATAGCAACATATTTCTTAACTTCTTTGAGTTCTGACAACTTATTAGGGTTTACAGTTAAGCAAATAACTCATTTGATATGCAAGAACTCAAAATAAAAAAGTCAATTAAGTTTAATTAACTAAATATTTTATGTTAATTGCTATCAAAATGAGTTGAGTTATGAGTTGAGTATGAGTTGGCTAACTAAGTACTTCAAGTTAGGAGCAATTAACATTCATGAGTACTACAAACTCAAAACTTGATAGTTCTGAAATTGAAACTTGGGAACATCATAACTCCAATCATTTTATGTAACTGATTAGCTACATTTTTTTGAGTTAGCCCAACTTTTCAACCGGGTTTCAACAGCGATCATATTGGAGAGCTATGATAACAACAGAGCTATTGTCCTTTTGTAATCTGCTATTGGTGAGTAACTACCCTGATCTCTTTTTGATGATTCACTCAAATAATATAGATTTTAATACACATTTTTCCATTTGTTCGGCCTGGCTAGCCTAGTGGTGATTAAAAGATATGAAGAGAAAAGGTTATTTTCGATCTAAACATTCACGGACAGCTGCCACACACACATAAACGAAACATAAACAAAAACACCATGTGAAGTCCAGGCCTGGTCCTCTCTCGTCCTTCACTGTCGTCGCTCCACCTTTTATCAGTGATGGGAATAACGGCGTTATAGATAAACGGCGTTACTAACGGAATTATTTTTTTCCGTAACCAGTAATCAAACAAATTCCTATTTCTCCTGTTACAACGCCGTTAGCGTTACAGAGAATAAAATGCGGCGTTACTATAATTGTGTGTATTGTGAAAAGCGCTATACAAATAAATTTGAATTGAATTGAATATAATTTAGCTCACTGAAGCGGTTTTCATCGGAACAGGCTTTCTGTCAGTCGAACCTGCAACGTTTTTCTTTCTCTGGTTGGTTGGTGTGTGTGTGTGTGTGTGTGTGTGTGTGTGTGTGTGTGTGTGTGCGGGCGTGCGTGCATGCCATGCATGTTGGGGGGTGGGTGGGGTGGTACACATAACTGATGATGATTGGTGGGTGGGAGACAAAGTTGAGGTTGATTGGTTGCGTACACACACACACACACACACACACACACACGCACATATGCACAGTCACACACACCAAGTCCAACGACTTCAAAGGTAGCTTTCGCAAACTGGAAGTATAAGCGCTACTTTTCCCTCGTTGAGGTGAAAGGTAAGAATGTTTATGTAACGTGCAACTTATGCAGAGGAAGAAAGAGTCTCTCCACGTCGGTGGCCAGTAATTCTAATCTAATGAAGCGCCTCACATCATCACATGCCGCCACAAAATTAGTGGCTAAAAACCCAGGTGATAACGTGAGCTCCACTACCAAAGGAGTAGTACTGATAATATTTACACAATATTTACACTATAGTAGGCCTACTGATACATTTTTACAATAATGTATTGAATTTGAAATGTGTCTCTTACATTGTCCCACAATAGTTACAATAGTGTACATTAATGCACAATGTTTTATAATAATAATAATCATTTATTCTATTTAGTGTCCAATTCATTCATTTAACATATTTAATATTGGGGACATCCAAGTTTTGAAGAAAATAAAAAAAGTAACTCTGTAGTTACTTTCCCTGGTAATTAGTTACTTTTATAATGATGTAACTCAGTTACTAACTCAGTTACTATTTGTAAGAAGTAACTTTAACTAATTACTTTTTTTAAGTAACGTGCCCAACACTGCCTTTTATGCATCCGAAGCTCCTCCGTGAGAGATATGAGACCGGTGCGGCGCAGCTGCAGCATTGTCAATCACGCCACCGGACTCGCGCCGTTCTCTCACAGTCCCTCTGCCTTGTCTTGCCACATTTATCTATAGCCGTTAATGCACCTGAAGTCTAGCATAAAATAACAATGAAAAATGTACAATGAAAGGACGAAAGAAAGACATACTGGTTTCAAAACACATGAAGGTGAGTAAACGATGAGAGAATTTCCATTTTTATTTGAACTCTCCCTCTTTCTTTAAATTGAACCCATCAGGCACTTTTCTTCCTCATCACGCCACCAACCTCTCACACCGTTATAAATCTCTCCACTCTCTCCACCAGCTATAATTATCATTCCCCTCCCCGTCGCCTTGATCTTAGCATTTCTAATTGAACAGTCACAGTTAACAGTTGGTCACCCTGTTCCAGGCGCAAGCACCAGTCAGTCTCAGCATGGCGTTTACCATGGCCTTTTGTTTCTAGACTGATTAAGAGGCTTCTCTGCCCAAGATGGTTTTTGGCAGACTAACTTTAATGGAGTAGCCTGATACGGCTTGCCTTTCTATGCCACTGAGATTCCCAAATAGATAGAGAGGTTGTATCAATTATTGACATTCAGCAGTTTGCGTATGGATCGCTGTTGGAGCGCTGTCTGTATGCTACGTCTCCAATGCTGCAATGCTTGACCTGTCCTTTAAAAATGTCCTTTAAAAAGCACATGCAGTGGATGCAGTTGCACTCTGAACGTGTTTGTCTGAAAGCTGTAAAGGTTGGCCTCTATCAAGTCATAATTTGACTATCGAGTGTTATATGATACAGTCATTATACTTGCTGCGTATGTGTGTATCTGGTTGTGCCAGGTTGTGTCAATTTCAGTATGTACGACACTGATTCAGTAGATTGCCTACTTCCTGCAGATTTCCTTTATTTTTACATTTAGGGTATGTTTAAACAACACTGTTTTTAAATTGAATTTTTGGCCCCACTTTATATTAGGTGGCCTTAACTACTATGTACTTACATAAAAAATAAGTACAATGTACTTACTGTGTTCATATAGTATTGCAAAACACATTAAGGTGATTATTAAGGTGGGATACGGGTAGGGTTAGGGACAGGTGCGGTGGTATGGGTAAGTTTAAGGGTAGGGTTAGGTGTAAGGGAAGTGTCAACTGTGTAATTACAAATGTAACTACAGAAATTAATTACAGATGTTATTACATGCAGGTATTTTTTTTAAATGTAAGTACAATGTAAAAACATGTATGTACACAATAAGTGCATTGTATCAAATTATTAGTTAAAATGTTAGTACATAGTAGTTAAGGCCACCTAATATAAAGTGGGTCCGAATGTATTTTTTAATGTGCTTTGGCCATTCATTTACACAACAACAGCTTTTTGGGGGCCTTAAAGCACAAGCTTTTGAAAATGGGTTTCAGAGTGCAAGGTTTTGAAAACTACAACTTTACTGTCTCCATGTAAATAACAAAAACGTGAATTTGTGAAAATGATGTCATGCACATGCATATTACGTGTTCGCGGGGTGTTTCTTGAAAAAGTGACATCGCCAACTACTGGCCTGGCATACATAATACAGCATTTTTAGTCATTTTCGCAGATCCTTGTGAACAGGGATAATTTTGACAACGTTTTCGTCTGTTTTTAGTACATCGTTGTCGTGTAAACATACCCTTAGATTATAGGGATGTAAAGATACATTGTATATCGCGATATCGTGATATATAAAAATGCGACGATATGTATCGTTGATGTAAACGGTAGGATTCGCGATAGAGTTAATTTTATCCAAGGTTTAGCTTACTGTATTTATAAGGTATAATTCGCTCAAAAATGTAAATTCTGACATCATGTAGACTACTCACCCTCATGTTGTTTTAAACCTTTAAGATTTTAGACCATTTGGCCGAAGCCACACCCAACGTAATGAGCAAAATATTTCTAAACTTAATTTTTGGTTTACTTCTGGCATGTACATTAAAGTCATTCTTTGATGATTCACTCAGCGTGACCTCGTCTCGGATGGGGACGCTAAATGCATGAGTGAGTTCAGATGCTAATTTCCTTTACTTTCTCAGAGAGACCTCGTTCCTCAATCAGACATTCTGGCATTTGCTAGTTTTACACTGTAAAACTTAAAAGATCCAAAAAATGTCATAAAGGCTTCGTAGAGATAATCAATCGAGTGGTCTAATCCAAATCCAAGTCTTCTGAAGAGACACAATGGCTTTATATGATGAACAGATTTACAACAGCACACATATTGTAGTAAACACGTACTTTTAAACGCTTGCGTGACGCGCAAAAACAACATGAGAGTTGAGTAAATGCAGAACTAACCATTTACAGTTTATTAATAGTCATTTTGACGTTTTCTTGCGATTAGAAAAAAATATTGCGATAAATATCGTATCATGAGATTAATATCGCAATAGTATCGAATCGTGACACAAGTGTATCATTACACACCCCAATTAGATTACCTTTACCATCATCTAACTTTTACTGAAGGTCAATCGTTAAAAGTCTAATAATTTTATAAAAAAATTTAAATATGGTCTTTAGCAAATGTCAAAATGAATATCCATTTTTCAGACTTTGCATCTATAATGTTGCTATTTTTGACCAAATGAATATTACAGTGACCAAAGACGCATTATGTTCTGCAGTTTTAAATTAACTTTTGTCTACAGGTCGTGATTTGTTTATGTTTGGAAGGCTGTGATCTAGTTTATGGAGTTAATAAAGTAGGCCAGTGTGGTTCGTAATATTTTGGTCTCATTTTCAATATTAAGCATTTTGATTAATCATCATTATTTTTTATTTTTTTTGGCTTGGCAACACAAATGGCACCTATTCCCCTTTTTTTTGCACCACACACATACAAAAGAGAGACACATCTCTGATGCACGTTCAAATATGTCATTAACTACTAGTTCTCAGTTCGGTTTCGTACACACTGCATAGAATTTTTGTAAATACAGTTGTCACAAGCTCAACACTTCACCAGAATGGTAACCCTGGTATTGTAACATTATTTCAACATTTACTCTCCCAATTCAGCCAACGCAAATCATGAGAGGAAGTGAAAGTCCTGTTTGTTTGGGTTACTTGCTTGTAACGTTATTTCAAAATGAAAACCTCAATTTAAGTCAAAGAGTAACTGTCTCAACCTGATACAATGGTGTTAAATCAAAATTAATTGTTTAAATAAAGTGAACTTTTTACCTGAATTTTACCAGAGTTAATTTGGTTCTAGACACCAATTTTTGTCAAAATTTTTTTTCTTTTAGATTTTAGAATTTTAATATTGGCCATTCATTGGCTAAGTAACCAACAGGCCACAGTGGCAGTTGTAGGAATGATGTTATTAAATGTCACAGTTCATTTTAGCACTTGAATTTCACAGCATGATCAAGCTTTTCCTCAAATCACTGTTTGATGAGAACTTTCTTTTATGTTAAATAATAGAAACTCAATGTTTTCACTCAGCAAATCAATTGAGATTGTTGCTTAAATTATTTCTGGGTAATTTTTTCATTCTGTAATTGTGTGAATACTAAACTACAGACCTTATCTCTGAATCAATAGATTGTATAGCCTGTTGATTTCTCTAAAAAAACAAAAGGTCTTGTTCAATTATTTGTGCTTGACCTAATTAAAATTCATAAGCTAAGCCTACACCTTTTTGTGATATCACAACCAGCATGTCTGATGCATGATTATGCCAATGGCTTGGTAAACTCTCTATTTTCATGTTCCTTTATCAAAGGCCAGATCAATGGCCAGGGTGACCTCAAACACATATTTATTTGAAAATTGTACTTTATGAAACTGTAATATTGTCATTCTTATTGTTCGACAAAACAAATGATTTGCAATGCCCTCATGTCCCTCCTGCCAATGAAACATTTATTAATGTAAATACCAATGGGCAATCAATAATCATAACCAGAGCGCCTCCCCATATGTAAACACGTTCCTCATTGAACATATTGACAGCACAGCGCCATGTCCAACCTGAATAATTACACAGCTGTTTCTTGCTGCCTTGCTCTGAAATTGAGTTCTCTTTGAATTTCCCAATTTGTGTTCTAGCATTGTTGGTAAAATAGCTTTAAAAAGTAGATTTAAATTTGACCTAACAATGCTTTACCAGCTTTAAAACTTATTTTTTTATTGTGGTTACATTTACATTTAACGCTTCAGTGTTTAACAAACATAACATTGTCTTAATTTATATTGGGCAAAATAAGTTCACGTTCTCATGTAAAATAATTCATTCAAACTGTAGTAGTTCTCTGCCAACTTCCACTTGAACTATTGTAAGTGAAACCAAGCGGTAATTTCCAGTAAGTGGATGGTATAGTGTAGGACGGTACTTTATTAATCCCTTTGGGGAAATTGAGAGTAAAAGCAACGTCTCCCTTGGCTTACATTTTATAGATTGAAGTGAAAATATTGGCCTTGCTGTACAGTTTTTGTAGTAGAGTAATGTGTCCTAAAAGACCTGATGGTAATTTACAGAGGTGTAGTATCTCTTTTATTGCCTCTGCGTTTCCCGTATGTAACATTCGAAGTGGTATTTTTCATGACTAAATGATGTAAAAGTCCTAAACAACAGGCTTTCTGCCAGATCCAATGTTTTGATTGGATCCTCCGGTGGCTTCCATGCCTGGCTAAGTCAGCACACTGACACAGATGTAGAGTGGGAGGGTGTGATAGAGTCTCTCTGTCTCTACCTTATAATAAGACATCATGAGGATACGTCTGTCTCAAGCTGAAGATAGCACATTCTGTTTGGGAGGCTTGATATATTGTTTTGATGTTTAGGATATGTATTTCTCCTGCAATATGACATCCGTGGTTGATCTGCTTACAGAGTTTTCACAGGTGGTTATCGACTTGATCTACAGCTGATAGTGAGGCATTTGGTAGATCTGTAGCTCGGGAATTTGCTAATAGAGAAGCAACTGTTGGTTTTAACAGGTACAAAACAAATAGGCATGTTTTCAATTTTGCATTTGTGCATCACTCGAGGCTTTTCAAAAATGCAAAAATCATGGAATCATCATGTAAGGAACAATTTGAACTAAAAAGATTTACTTAGGATGTGCGAGTTAAAAATCTGTTGTCTTGGCAATGTAAACATTTCTGGGAAAATTGCTACACATACAGTATACTCATGTAAAAAGCAAATCTCGGCTGCTCTATGTATAAAGTTGTATACAGTATATATTATATCCAACGTTATTTGCATATATACCGTACACTCAAGTAAAGCGATATACACCGATCAGGCATAAAATTATTCCTAATATTGTGTCGGTCCCCCTTTTGCTGCCATAACAGCCCTGAACCATCGATGCATGGACTCCACTGGACCCATGGAGGTGTGCTGTGGTATCTGGCACCAGATTTGTTCAGCACATCCCACAGATGCTCGATTGGATTGAGATCTGGGGAATTCGGAGGCTCAAACTCGTGGTTGTGGTTCTCAAATCATTCCTGAACCATTTTTGCTTTGTGGCAGGGCGCATGATCCTGCTGAAAGAGGCCATGGCAACCGTTTCCATGAAAGGGTGTACATGGTCTGCAACAATAATTAGGTAGGGGGTACATGTGAAAATAATATCCACATGGATGGCAGGACCTAAGGTTTCCCAGCAGAACATTGCCCAAAGCATCACCATGTGTTCCCCAGGTAAGCAACACAAACACCCGGCCATCCACGTGATGTAAAAGAAAACGTGATTCATCAGACCAGGCCACATTCTTCCATTGCTCTGTGGTCCAGTTCTGATGCTCACATGCCCACTGTTGGCACTTTCAGCGGTGGACGGGTCAGCATGGGCACCCTGACTGGTCTGTGGCTTTGCAGCCCCATACGCAACAAACTGCGATGCACTGTGTATTCTGACACCTTTCTATCAGAACCAGCATTAACTTTTTGATCAATTTGAGCTACAGTAGCTCGTCTGTCTGATCGGATCACACGGGCCAGCCTTCACTCCTCACATGCATCAATGAGTCTTGGCCACCCAAGACTCTGTCACCGGTTCACCACTGTTCCTTCTTGTACCACTTTTGATAGATACTGACCGCTACAGACCGGGAACATCAAACAAGACCTGCATTTTTGGAATGCTCTGACCCAGTCATCTAGTCATCACAATTTGGCCCTTGTCAAACTTGCTCAAATCCTTACACTTGCCCATTTTTCCTGCTTCTAACACATCAATTTTGAGGACAAAATATATTTGCTGCCTAATATATCCCACCCACTAACAGGTGCCGTGATGAAGAGGTAATCAGTGTATTTCACTTCACCTGTCATTAATGTTATGCCTGATCGGTGTATACTATATCACATCTCAACTGCCTGATTTATTTTGTTGCAAAATGTATCAATATATACAGCTCTCTATATAAAATTGGTTATATAAGTGTTATATCACACAAAACAATATACACAATATAACAAATCCAGAGGTGTAAAGAGTACCTGAAAACTTGAGCTTGAGTAAAAGTACAGATTCCTTACAGAGAAAATGACTCCAGTTAAAAAGTCACCAATTTCAATATGACTTGAGTAAAAGTCTTAGAGTATCTGATTTTAACAGTACTTAAAGCTACACTGTGTAACTTTTTTTGTTTATTCTTAGCTAAAAACACTTAGTTCTTTCAAAAATATATGTGCTCATTAATTTATATTTACTTCTTTCAAGTAATAAAGTATTCTCGTAAGTTTATAATATGCCATTGAAAATACATACGGGTAAGGGGTTCGAATGGGGGTCGCCATGTTTCCCCTCCATCTTGAAAGTACATTAGCCAAAGAGGGACATACCCGTAAATTCAAGCTTCGCCTTTAGCGTTTTAACACTCGATGGCACCGTGTCGAATGTGAAGAGGGGGATTGCTTGAGACTGCTATATGAAAACCTGAAAGCCTTTTTGAAAGTCTGTTGCTGATGGAGGATCACTCTTATTCTCGCGGATATGTAACAGAGTCGCCAAGGAAGAGAAAAAGAGAATTAAGACGGCAACACAACAGGCAAATCAACACTAATGGACGAGGTCGAACTGGAAGCCATGTTAATCTTGGACTAAATCGGCCACCGTAGGAGTTAAAACGAAATCGGAATTGGGAGGAACAGAAACTAACACTAAACTTACTGGATGGTCATATACCTTTTCACCGCTAGACTGGGGAAAATATCACACAGTGTAGCTTTAAGTATTTTACTAATACTAAATATAGGCTCAACGATGCACTAGTCCTCGACACCTGAGAGACATACCAGTGAAAATAAGAAACAATTGATTTGTAAGATGAGAAATGACAAATCAAATCTCAACTGCTTGATTGCTTGTATCATTGCAAAAAATAAACTACCTGTATATTATCACCCATCTCTGATCTGCTAAATGTGACATAAAGGTATTAAAATAAACAGTAACATCTTGATTTTCTGTAAAGCTGATTTGAAACAATCTGTATTGTGAAAATTGCTAAATTAATATCTAATTCAGCTTTCCCAATTAGATTTCCCAGTTTCCCAACCACAATCCTGGAGGCCCCACAACACTGCACATTTTGGTTGTGTCCCTAATCAAACACACCTGATTCAAATCATCAGCTTATTAGTAGAGACTCCAAGGCCTGAAATGGATGTCAGACAAAGGAGACGTGCAAAATGTGCAGTGTTGGGGGGCCTCCAGAAACATGATTAGGAAACACTGATCTAATTTAAATCTAAAGTCAAATCTAAATAAATTGCATTCTACCCAAAAATAACAAGTGAATCTAGTGGCAAGCTAGTTAACAGTAAAAAACTAAAACATACTGACATTAAATTAAATTAAAGCTTCGTTTTTGTATTCTGTGATGCATATACTGTATTACCAAGTTTTGGGTTCTGCTTTTTAAATAGCTGACAACGTGGACGTTTTTGGTTGTATACTTTATGAAATATGATCATCATAACCTTACCGATTGGATGTGCCATACCTGTATATCATTGGAAATATTTCAACTAGTTGAAAACAACAAGCATATTTGCATACTTGCAAATTATAATGAGTTTTTGTATGCCAAAAAATCCCTCAGACGCATATGCAATGGGGCGTTCACTTAGGACATCTTAATGGAATCAAACACAGCTTTTACACTTGACAGTGTCTAAAAACTACTGAGAAATGTGGCACAAAGATGTCCATTTAATACTTCTCTAATCGCATCGTACCGGCTGTGAGACTGGGTAGTTCTTAATGCTGTCTTCATGTGCTATTGTAGTTGTTGTAAACAGTGTTGAGGAAAGTTACTTTTAAAAGTAATGCATTACAATATTGTGTTACTCCCTAAAAAAGTAACTAATTACATTACTTAGTTACTTTTTATGGAAAGTAATGTGTTATGTTACTGTTACTGTTGCGTTACTTTTTCTATCCTGGCCTGGGCTTGTTTGTTTTTTAATAAAAACATTTTTATAAAAGTTTTATTTTTGGCTAATGCTTTGTTTAGGCCCTTCCACACCAAAAGTTAAAATGAAAAAGGTCTAAAGTGATTTTTGCTAATTAGTATGGTTGAGTTGGATCATTGAAGGTCAGCAGCAAGTACATTGGTTAATAAAGTGAGATTAAATTCATAAAGTATATTTGTGTAATTTAACATTTAATTATAGGTTTGCATAAAATTCTGAATTTGCATTTTGTTGTTTTTAGTTTGAGGAATACTGAATCTGCTTTTTTGCAAGGGAGATGAGTAAATGCTCACATTTAGTCTAGAACTAAAATAACCATCATGTTCACACAGCGCACATGATGCCTCTGCACTTAATCCCGATTTCTTTCAACACAGGGACAAGAGAGCTGTCAGTCAATAAATGGGAAAACAAAGTAACTTGTGTTACTTATTTAAAAAAAATAATTCAGATATTTTGTTGTTAATTTAAAAGTAATCTGTTCTTTTTCTTGTCACTTGGGAGTAATGCGTTACCCCCCAACACCGATCATAAATACGAGTTTCCTAAATAACTTTGACATTAACGTCAAGTCGTATTTACCACTGGGAAGCTCTGGGATCATTTTGATGCACAAGTTCCTGAGTTGGACGGGCCATAAACTTTAAACGTGGCGGAGGGAAGAACAATGGCTGCTGTGACTGGTATTCTTTATTTGTTTTCCACAACAGCTACATTACCTTTTCTAGTGCAAATAGTGCATATTTACATATTTGAATAATCATTTGAAGCATTTTGTATGTTGTATACACTGCAAAAATGGAGTGAAATTCCAGAATTGTCAGCAAGCTGACTATCTAGGTAGCACAGTGAATGTTTATATGGTTGTCAGTGAATGAGATGCTAAATAGCATATTGCCTTTAATAATAATTTTCCCAGTAAATAGGCAAGAATAAACCATGATCCCTGTTCTTTCCGACAACAAAGCTCTTGAATGCGACAAGCTTGTAATCACAACGTCAGAAGGGCGAAATAGGACATTTCCGATAACAAGTAAAGGACGCATAAGTCCACATTGCGAAGCCAAGTGTGGTGATGTTGTTGTTGTAGTTGTTATTATTTTATTTATTTTCCTAAAATAAATTTAAACACACAACACACATTTCCTTTGTGTCTCCCTCTACAGGTAATTTACATAATTGTCCGTCAGCTCCTACAGTGATGGATTTGAAGGACAGACAACAGCGCTCTCGGACACGGGGTCAGTCCGGAAAGGATCTGCAATACGCTACTTGCTCTCTGGACAATGAGAACTGCCATATAGTGTCACAGAAATCATACAGTTCCAGCAAGAGGCTGAAGGCCTACCAGCATGATGGACGCCTGCACTATGGAGGATGTGTTGCGGAGTTGGTGCACCAGGAGACGGAACAGTATGTCAGACAAGGTAAGATTGTTACTGTAGTTATTATATGAATGGAAGAAATCATATTGGAAAATATGACAGCTATACTATACATCACATTAGCTACATTTCTACAAAATTGTGCAAGCAAAAGAAATGTCTGTTGTCTATTTTCAGTAGTATAGTGTCACACAGAAGTCACTTTCAAATCAAACAGCTTTCTGTTGGTCAATGCGATTTTCATTTCAATTTATTTTTTTTGTTTTATGTTTTTGTTTTCACTTTCATCCAATATAACATCATATATTTAGGTTTAAGCAAATAGTGGACCAGGTCACATATGTAGTATGTGCAATTCTTAAGTACATATTGGATACAGCAGTCTTTAGGTCACAGTTTTCTCATTAGTTGGGGCTTTAACACAAATGCCATCATGGATGAATGTTATCCATTTTAACCCACATAATCTCCCTGTAATAAAAACAGAGGAGATGGTTTTCTGTAGTAAGTTTTAATTTGCAGCTATTGAAACTTTTGATCTGTGTGCATAGAAACTAAAGTTTCAAGACACATATTTGTTCAACGCTATTGTTCCTTTCATGCAAGTGACACTGACCTGGTAAACACAAACCGGATTGGAGCAGGGTGATTCTGAACACCCCCCCTCCCACTATATCTACAAATTTATGTTAAATTAACTAGCTAAAGTAAAGGATTTATTTTATATTACTGAATGAACCTGAATACATTAGACCATGGTTGCCAGCTTCTTTTTTTGGTCCTTGAATTTACATGGAAGCACTCTGCATCTATGTAATTTGATTGTTATTAACATATTAAATGATATGCCATTTAATTTTTTTTAGCAAATCCATTTATATCAGGAGTGATTTCAGTGATTGCCATGTGAATATCATTGAGCACTTTCGATCTGTTTTTTCTTCATTTTGATCACAACCAAGAGTTTTTTTTACAGAGAATTTTCTTTCTGACAGAGGCTGTGTTCTGTCTGGTCTTTAGACATGACTTTATTTGCCTATTAGGGTCAATTCACCAGGGGCACATTATTGCAATTGGGTAGAAAAAAAAACCTAGAAATTGAATTGTTTTTATTGTTGAAAATTGTGCTGTCAGGTTTTGTCTTGCTCAAATTGATATTGCTATGAAGTGTAACCGGTTATAATTACGGTTCGACCAACTGACCTTATTCAGTTGCTGCACAAAAAATGTATTGTAAACATGAAGTTTTAAAAACTTTGAGCCATGTTAAAAGATATCCTTACAAACACACCTTAAGCCAGGTTTGTCAATATCAGATAAAGAGATAATAGAGGTGAGCTGCAGTATTCGATCAGGAACCTTCATCCCTTCAGTATATGAACTAACCTATTTTCATCTAGTCGAAATACTGTGAGTGGTTGATTACTGAACCTAAATATTGGAGCCTGATAAGAAAATACTCATTTAAAAGAACAATGGCAGATGAACTTAGAGGTTTTTAAGTCTCCATAAACACTATATTTATACATTTTGGGATGTCTGCCTTTACATGCACATGAACTTTAATGACATCCCATTCTTAATCTGTGGGGTTTAATATGGAGTTGGCCCACCTTTTGCAGCTATAACAGCTTCAGATCTTCTGGGAAGGCTTTCCACAACGTTTAGGAGTGTGTTTATGGGAATGTTTCACCATTCTTCTAGAAGTGCATTTGTAAGGTCAGGCACTGATGTTGGACGAGAAGGCCAAGACAATCTCCTGAACTCCAAACTGAATGTCAGAATGGGAAAGAAAGGTGATTTAAGCAATTTTGAGCGTGGCATGGTTGTTGGTACCATACGGGCTGGTCTGAGTATTTCACAATCTGCTCAGTTACTGGGATTTTCACGCACAACCATTTCTAGGGTTTACAAAGAATGGTGTGAAAAGGGAAATACATCCAGTATGCGGCAGTCCTGTGGGCGAAAAGGCCTTGTTGATGCTAGAGGTCAGAGGAGAAATGGGCCGACTGATTCAAGCTGATAGAAGAGCAACTTTGACTGAAATAACCACTCGTTACAACCGAGGTATGCAGCAAAGCATTTGTGAAGCCACAAAACGCATAACCTCGAGGCGGATGGGCAACAACAGCAGAAGACCCCACCGGGTACCACTCATCTCCACTACAAATAGGAAAAAGAGGCTACAATTTGCACAAGCTCACCAAAATTGGACAGTTGAAGACTGGAAAAATGTTGCCTGGTCTGATGAGTCTCGATTTCTGTTGAGACTTTCAGATGGTAGAGTCAGAATTTGGCATAAACAGAATGAGAACATGGATCCAACATGCCTTGTTACCACTGTGCAGGCTGGTGGTGGTGGTAGTGTAATGGTGTGAGGGATGTTTTCTTGGCACACTTTAGGCCCCTTAGTGCCAATTGGGTATCGTTTAAATGCCACGGCCTACCTGAGCATTGTTTCTGACCATGTCCATCCCTTTATGACCACCATGTACCCATCCTCTGATGGCTACTTCCAGCAGGATAATGCACCATGTCACAAAACTCGAATCATTTCAAATTGGTTTCTTGAACATGACAATTAGTTCACTGTACTAAAATGGCCCCCACAGTCACCAGATCTCAACCCAATAGAGCATCTTTGGGATGTGGTGGAACGGAAGCTTCATGCCCTGGATGTGCATCCCACAAATCTCCATTAATTGCAAGATGCTATCCTATCAATATGGGCCAATATTTCTAAAGAATGCTTTCAGCACTTTGTTGAATCAATGCCATGTAGAATTAAGACAGTTCTGAAGGCGAAAGGGGGTCAAACACAGTATTAGTATGGTGTTCCTAATAATCCTATATAAAAAGAATGTCTAATCTTTAGTTTCATGAAGTACATGGCATCCTTCATCCAGTATGTGTGAGATGGAGGCTGAGGGCTTTTCCAGTTTGCAAGTCTAGCAAGCAGTGTAAGAAAGGCAACAAAATTAAAAAAGTGAGTGGGAATCAAATACCCAGCAGGCAACACCCCAAAAATGCCAATGATAAATGATGGTGGTATATCTATAGATGGAATGGCTGAGAGAGAATTGAATGCTGACCCCCAAAACGAAGAAAGAGCTGGACAGGTCCAAAACATATGTGTTAGTGTGGCTGGGCCTAGGTGACACCTGTTACACGCAATGGTCAATGGTTGGATCAATCCGTGCGAGCTTACATTTTTGACCAATGAACTCTATCAACCACCTTAAATTGATTAAGCCAATGGCGTGCGCAGATAGACGAGGAGTGGACCCTACCCAGCACTGCCTCCCATGTTTCCTGGTCTATTTCAATATTAAGGTCTGAACACCAACTTGTACGAAAACTGTCAACAGGGAAAGACTGTAAAGTGGCAAAAGTAGTGATTAACTTAGAAATTGAGCCTTTAGAACAAACATCAAGACTTAGGGTGGTATCAATGGCAGATGGAAGCGGGGCATTGGCAATTTTTTTACGAACAAAGTCACGTATTTGTGAAAAAAAGGGGCTTCTCGTAATGTTATACAAAACATTTAGCTGATCAAATGAGGCAAATGTGCCTTCAATGTAAAGATCCGCTACAGAGTGGACACCTTGATTCTTCCCGTAAGATCGAAGGGAGAAACAACGGATTAAAATGTATCGGGAAAGATAGGGGCATAACTTGAAATCCAAAATTACGTAAAAACTGAATCCAAATTTTGAGACTATTTTTCACTATTATGTTGTCTGAGTAATTTAGTGTAGAGAGAAAAAAAAGAAAAAAAAAGAGCCTTCAACGTGGAAGATTTACAAGAAGCATTCTCAATGTTTAAACATGCCGGGGGGCTGTCCAAATTGTTTGAATCAATCCAGTGTAGCATGAACCGCATGTTCGCAGCCCAATAATAGAACAGAAAATTAGGTAGGGCCAGACCACCCAAATGCCTTGGATTCTGCAGGATACTTTTTCGAATCTTTGGAGTCTTGCCATTCCATATGAAATGAGAAGTAGAACTATCCAGTGCAACAAAAAAAAGACTTTGGGATAAAAATAGGGATACACTGGAAAAGATATAAGAATTTAGGGAGCAGGTTGCTGGTTCGATCTCAGCAGCACCACCGGTGTGTCCTTGAGCAAGGCACTTTACTCCAGGGGGATGTTGCTCCAGAGGGATTGTCCCTGTAATAAGTGCACTGTAAGTCGCTTTGGATAAAAGCATCTGCCAAATGGATAAATGTAAATAAATATAAATGTACATTCATCTTCACACAGTTGATTCTATCTACTAAGGACAAAGGGAGAAGAGACCAATGTTGAAAATCCTTTGTGAGACGGCTGAGCAACGGTGAAAAATGATGATGAAATATTTCTGCAAAACTCTTTTTCTAACCTCATATCTTGATTATATTACTTTTGATGTTTTCCACTCTCAGTCCGGATTGTGTCCAGAATCAACATACGGTTGTTTTGTCTGAATTCCACCAGCACAATATTTCTGTGTAGACTCAGCCAAACTCCAAATACAGCCTGAAGCATTTTTTTTGTCAGGTTTTGATTCGGGAATGTCCAGGAGAGGAATACTGCCTGTCATTCAGTATTTTTTTCCACAGGCTTCTGTGTTTTCCATAGATGCTGGCTCAGGTGTAGTTCAAAAGTGGCATAGAACAGAGAATCTTTTAATAGTCGGAGATGAGATGTGCCCCACTAGCAGTGCCCACATCTCATTATAGCAAAGTTTCATCTACCTAAAGCAAGAGGTGACCTTGTCGTCACTTTTCTCCTTCACTGTGTGCTGTAAAAATAGCCTAAACCAGTGAGACCGAGCTGCACACTCATCTTCAGAGTGGATCAGACAGACTGAGACATACAGAGAGAAAATGATAGACACAGAATCAGGGCTAGCAGTCTCTAGCTTTCAGTAGCCTGAGGTTTCTGGTCCACATGTTTTAGTTTTTTTCCTGCCAGCTGTAGTCTGCTCCACATTACATCCGAACAAACTGCCATGGATATGCTCATATGGCTGAGGGAGGAGATTTTAGTTGTAGGACACTCCAGGCTGGTGGTCCATGGCCGTAGTAGATGTACTGGCCTCCACAGGCAGCTTTGCCTCAGTAAAGGCCATATGGCAAGGGAGATTCGGAAGTACGAGAGCCCTCGTTATGGACATTTGCGGGAACGAGTGCTCTGCCTCTCAGGCAGCCCAGAACCCTCTTATGGTCCCTTTAGTGCACTTTTTTTCCAGCACAACATCTGGTACCATGTGCTTATCGTTCTCCATCCGAGCCCTTGCTAAGCAGAGCTGCTCCAAACATAGCAGAACATTGAGATTACAGTATACGGGTAATGTGGGTGAACAGGGAAGCGGGAGAGATGATGGAGGAGAGTGAATCAGGAGGAAAGCAGCAACTATATCCATCTCTATGACCCTGTTTACACCTGGGATTAACATCCAGCTCGGATGATACAATCAGAAGTGATCAGACGAGAGGGATTACTGTTTATACTTGGTATTGGCATGTCATATCATGTGGCAAATGCATCGCTGATGACCACTTCTGATCGGATTTTGTCAAGTGGATAGTCTCTGATTTCATGATTGCACACATCAGATCAGCCTGTCGTTGTCTTTTAATGGTTGGTACGATGCAGGTTATTTTTTATCTCTGATAATTGATATGCAGAGTTTATGGTAACACTACTTCAACGTGCCGTTAGACATGACGCATGTTTAGTTAACCCTAATCCTGTAGTAAGTATGTTAATTAAAATTACTATTCTATTCTATTCTATTCTATTCTATTCTATTCTATTCTATTCTATTATATTATATTATATTATATTATATTATATTATATTATATTATATTATATTATATTATATTATATTATATTAATGATATTATATTAACAGTATATGTTATGTAATTCCAACATAATATAATGTAATATAAGTTTAATATTATAGTATATTATTATAGCTATAATATACAATAATGCGAATAACTGGGTGCAGCATAAAAGTGCACACAAGACCAGGGGAACGCAAGCGGAGATCATGACAATATGGCTCTAAAAGACTTGGAATAGTAGTACTTTTATGACACTATGAATTAAAAAAAAAAAGTTTGCTTGATTAGCTACAACTGAGATTGATTAGCTTCAAATTAGCTTGATTAGCTACATGGATCCAAGAGCTACGTTAAGCTTCTTTAAAACGTTTTTTTATTTTTATTTTTCATGGAAAAACGAACAGCATACAGGTTTGGACTGACATGAGGCTGAGTAAATGGTGATCATTTTGCTTTTTGGCAAACTACTCTTTTAATTCCTGGTGTAAATGGGACCTTAAAGTCCTCATGAAATCAAAATCGATCTTATTTACTTTGTTAGCCCACATTACAGGTCTAAGGGTGAACAATTAATCTGTGCAAGTTAATACACATAAAAAAAATATTTGTTGTGGTAATCTTTAATCGAAATCTGAAAAGTAACTTCCTGTCTTGAATGGCGTTCCCTTTCCGATGACGACTATGCGACGGCTTGGGTTTGAATATCCTTAACCACTCCCCTCCAACCGTTAGTCTGCTATGAGCGTGAGATGGAGAGGAGGAGCGCTGAAGTGAAACCCTGCCCTCTATTCAATATTCCGTTTCGCTTGAAAATACGTCACAGCACTGAAATAAAATCAGTTGCAACTACCGGTTCACTGGGACTTTAAGGCCCGGTTTCACAGACAGGATTTTGATTAAGCCAGGATTAGGCCTTAGTTAAATTAGGACATTTAAGTAGCTGTTTTGGTCCAATGGTACTGACATATTTTAAGATATATATCAGTGCGAGTTGTTTTCAGTGAAGACAGCTCAAACATGCATTTTAGTCTGGGACTAGGTTTAAGCCTTGTCTGTGAAACCGGCATAAGTGTGTTAGCTGCAATGCCTAAAGCTCACTTTACTAAAAGGAATATCTAGTCTGTAATTTGCCATTTTGATATTTGCTCTCCCACATAATGGCTAATTTTAGATCTGCATCATATGGACCTGTCACTCAAGATCAATACCAATGTGACTGCATCGCTTTCAGGCTTTCGATTTGTTTGGAGTAAGAGTAGGTAGTTTAGCAAGCTCTTGATAGGATTTTCATCCATAGTACAGCCGGCGGCCAACAAAGCTGACAGAGGGAGCTTGCTATAGTATAGCAACACTCATGGTTTTTAAATGACAATGAAAAGCAGATTATGTTTTAATGCAGATCTAACGTATTCCTACACCCACCGCCTGTTACAGGAACTTTGAAATATTGTGGGGGTCCATGTGAGTTTCCATTGCAATTAGAGATCATTTCCATGCTGAAGAGGGACATTAGGCCTCTGCTACAGAGTGGTGTGTAATGGGCAGTGCTTGAGTTGTAATATTGATGGGAGCACTCTAGTGGAATAAGAATGAGAATGCACTGGAAATGAAAAGCTAAAATGAAATGGTGAAAATGAGTGAGGTGGTGTACAAACACCTAAACAGAACTGTCTCTTTGGCATACAGTAGCTTTTGATATCTGGGGTGTTTTTTTTTCTTCCATTTATGGAGATATTGACCTTGAGTACAATGGATTGCATTTACTGTATGAGCACAATTCTTTCTCTACCTTCCATTCTGCAATGCCCTTGACTGTCTCATTTCATCTTTCTTTCTCTGTATCTCATTTATTCTTTTCCTATTCACTCTCTCACTCTCTCTATTGTCAATGCAATTAAATCTTTGGTAGAATTAATTGTGAATGATTCAACCGTGCATGTTATTTAAACGTAAATATGTTTCTTTTTGTAATTTTTTTTATGGAAATTGAATTTTTCTTTGAAGCGATAATGTAAACCAAAAGCCAGGCACAGTTTTAGCATTAATTTTGACTCCAATCTGGTATGTAAAATAGATTTTTTTACGAAATTGTGCGGGTTAAAAAGATCTATTATCTATTGTAGTGATGTATGAAGCACTGCTCACACAGGGGTCACATTCGAACCAAGCTGCTTTGTGTTGGTCAACACGGTGAATCAGTGTTGTTGGTTCAAATCACACAAAGGGCAATCTTTGAGTTATCACCTTTCTACTTTTGAGCAAGGGGCTTAGCCTAAGGTTACTCCAGGGCGATTGTCACAGTAGATAGTTATGTGTCTGTGGGTTTGTGTTTGTGCCTAGCAATTTAGTGATTTTGCCCCAAACATTTTACTTATTTTTGTCCTTTTGTTGTTGAAAATTGTTTTTGCCTGGTTATACTGATAGTAAGAACAAAAAAGAGGACTGAACGTTGCACTTAAACATCATGTCAACATTTAATTTGCTAGAAGTGGAGTTTTAATTACTCGTCTGTTCTTCTTTTCTGCAGGCTGTTTCTTTTTAAACAATTATATAACAGCATCATTTGTTTGCCTGTCTCTGCATGTGTCTATTGGATTATGTTCCATGTTGAAAACGAGTCATGTTTGAAACTTAATGTGTAAACATTACAGCTATTTAACATTTAATGCATCTTTATTACTTTAAATGGAGTAATACCATTCTGTAAGATCTAACATATTATCTATTCTGCCATATGCTCTCTAAGGGGGGGTAGCATGGTCGCCTCGCAGTAAGAAGGTCTCTGGTTTGAGTCCCAGCTGAGTCAGGAGTCCTTTTCTCCCTGTGTCTGTGTGGGTTTCATCTGGGTGGTCCGTTTTCCCCCACAATCCAAAAACATGCAGTATAGGTGAATTTTTGTATTTGGTCGCATTGTGAACGTTTGCAGGGCGTTTCTGTATTTGGTTGAGTTGTGAGTATTTGCAGTATGTTTTTGTATTTGGTTGTGTTGTGAGTATTTGCTGTGCGTTTCTGTATTTGGTTGTGTTGTGAGTATTTGCTGTGCGTTTCTGTATTTGGTTGTGTTGTGAGTATTTGCTGTGCGTTTTTGTATTTGGTCGCATTGTGAACGTTTGCAGCGTGTTTATGAAAGCTTTAGCATAAGTTTTGCCGGGAAGACTTAATTGTCACGTCACTTCAACTTTTTTATCTATCCAATCACATTCTAATACTTGGGTATAAAAGATCGATACTTACTCATGTCTGAGTTTGCAGATGCTGACGCTCCAATTCACCACCATCCTCCCCACCACCTCCAAGTCAAATTCTTCCCTACATCCACCCCACCATCACCAGGATGGTCCCTTCCATACCTCACCGGGGGGTCGGCTGCGCTTCTGCCTTCGTCTTCAGGCAGGATATGCAGAGTCCGGACCCTCAGATTGCGAGCTACGGATGGCGCCTATGCCAAAGTACTTTATTGCTTGCTGGGTTGTTAATAAATGGATAATTGTCACAGTATTTATTCTCCCGAGTCTTTCTGGTAGAACTGTATTTAGTTGTGTTGTGAACTTTTGCAGTTCGTTTCTGTATTTGGTTGAGTTGTGAGTATTTGCAGTGCATTTTTGTAGTTGGTCGCGTTGTGAGTATTTGCAGTATGTTTTCGTATTTGGTTGTGTTGTGAGTATTTGCTGTGCGTTTCTGTATTTGGTCACATTCCCCATCTACGAGTCACGGCGGGGGAGGAACCGGGACAGGAGGATTAATGCAAGCATGAAAAACGGGTTTTAATTTGGAAACATGAAAAACGGGATGAATCCTCCCGTACGCGGGAGGTAGTTTGAGGCGGACTGCCACCGGACTAAGAATCTTGGTGACAGTGAACAGGCCAATGAATTTAGGAGCTAACTTATTACTTACGGAGCGGAGAGGAATGTTCTTAGATGAAAGACACACTTTTTGACCCACGACGTAGACGGGAGGCTTAGATAGGTGGCGATCGGCTTGGGCCTTGGTGCGTTTACCCACCTGAAGCAGAGTCTCACGGGCTCTGCTCCAGGTGTCACAACACCTCTGGACGAAGGCGTGAGCAGAGGGGACCGCGACCTCGGATTCCAGACTGGGAAAAATTGGTGGCTGGTACCCTAAGCTACATTTGAATGGCGAAAGGCCCGTACCTGACACTGGTAACGAATTATGCACGTACTCAATCCATGAGATGCGTTGGCTCCAGGAGGAAGGATTCTTGGAAACCAGACATCGTAACCCTCTCTCAAGGTCTTGGTTAGCCCGCTCAGTCTGGCCATTACTCTGGGGATGAAAACCCGAAGACAAGCTAACCGTCGCCCCTAGTAATTTACAAAACTCTCGCCAAAATTTGGACACAAATTGAGGTCCCCTGTCGGAAACCACGTCCATCGGGAGGCCATGTAAACGAAAGATGTGATCGACCACAGCTACCGCTGTCTCCTTGGCAGAGGGTAATTTAGGCAAGGGAATAAAGTGAGCCATCTTCGATAACCGGTCCACGACGGTTAAAACGACCGTCTTGCCCTGGGAGGGCGGTAATAAAATCTAGTGCAATGTGGGACCAGGGTCTCGAAGGGATCGACAGCGTTTGAAGGAGCCCATCGGGAGGGCGGTTAGATGTCTTACCCATGGCACAGACTGAACAAGCCAAAACAAAATCTCGGATGTCACGAGCCATCCCAGGCCACCAGAATCGTTGCTTTACCAAAAATTTGGTTCTATTGACCCCTGGGTGACAAGCTACATTGGAACAATGACCCCATCGTACCACGTCAGACCGAACTCCCTCCGGTACAAATAATCGACTCGGTGGTCCGCCGGGCGGAGGCATTACCCCTTGTAAGGCTGATCTAACCTTCGATTCGACCTCCCATGTGAGTGTGGAGATACTAAGTCTCTCTGGTAAAATTCACTCGGGAGTAGACGGGCGTTCGGAGCGGTCAAAAACGCGCGATAAAGCATCGGGTTTGATGTTTTTAGAACCCGGGCGGTACGAAAGAGAAAAATCAAAACATCCGAAAAAAAAGAGACCACCGAGCCTGCCTAGAGTTGAGTCTTTTGGCAGATCTGATGTACTCCAGATTCTTATGATCGGTCCACACGATGAAAGGTACCCCCGACCCCTCTAGCCAATGACGCCATTCCTCCAATGCAAGCTTTACTGCCAACAACTCTCTGTTACCAATGTCATAATTGCGTTTGGCTGGTGACAGACGGTGAGAAAAAAAACGCGCAAGGATGCATCTTATCATCCGAGGAAGAGCACTGAGAGAGAACTGCTCTTACCCCCACCTCTGACGCGTCCACCTCCACCACGAACTGACGTAAAGGATCAGGTGTAACAAGAATGGGAGCCGAAACGAAGCGGCTCTTGAGGTTGGTAAATGCAGCCTCGGCTGCACCAGACCACCTGAACGCAGTTCCGGGGGAGGTCAACGTGGTCAGAGGCGCGGCCAGCTGGCTGAAATTGCGAATGAAACGCCGATAAAAATTGGCAAATCCCAGAAACCTCTGTAGGGCCTTACGGGAATCTGGGATTGGCCAATCTATCACAGCCTTAACCTTGTCAGGGTCCATGCGCATTCCCTCGGATGAGATGATATAACCTAAAAATGGAACAGACTGTGCATGAAATGCGCACTTCTCGGCCTTGACAAAAAGCGCATTCTCTAGCAACCTCTGTAACACTAGTCTGACGTGCTGGACATGTTCCTGGAGAGAAGAAGAAAAAATCAATATGTCATCCAGGTAGACATAAATGAACTGGTCAACCATATCTCCCAGCACGTCATTGACTAGTGCTTGGAAGACTTCTGGGGAGTTAGACAGCCCGAAAGGCATGACTAAGTGGCCCCTAGGGGTATTAAATGCAGTCTTCCATTCATCCCCCTCCCTTATGCGAACCAAATGATAAGCATTGCGTAAATCCAATTTCGTGAATATGGATGCTCCCTGTAACCTCTCAAAGGCTGAAGACATCAACGGCAAAGGATAAGTATTCTTTACCGTGATGTTGTTCAACCCTCTGTAATCAATGCAAGGTCGCAGAGAACCATCCTTCTTACCCACGAAAAAGAACCCCGCCCCCGCTGGAGAAGAGGAAGGGTGGATGAACTCCGAAGCTAGAGAATCAGAAATGTATTTCTCCATGGCCTCCCTCTCAGGGGTAGAAAGTGAGTATAACTTGCCCTTAGGCAGAGACTTGCCTGGAAGTAGATCTATGGCACAGTCATAGGGACGATGAGGAGGAAGAGAAGCAGCCCGGGACTTACTGAACACCTCCTTCAGGTCGAGATACTCCTCTGGCACGTTTGATAAATCCACCGTCTCCTCCTGAAACACAGAACTAGACACAGACGAACGGGCAGACACAAGACAAGAGGCATAGCACTGATTACTCCAGACAGTGACCGTGCTGTGTCCCCAGTCAATCCTAGGGTTGTGCTTCTCAAGCCAGGGATGACCGAGGACAACAGGTGCGTGAGGGGAGTCAGTGAGGAGGAACGTGATGGTTTCTGAGTGGTTGCCAGAAATGATGAGAGTAATCCTGTCCGTGGTGTGAGTGATGGTGGGTAATGTCTGTCCATTGAGGTTGTGTACAGCAATGGTGTTGGAAAGGGGAGTGATGGGAATCTTGAGTAGGTGAGCCAGAGAACAGTCAATGAAGTTACCCTCCGCTCCGGAATCCACAAGGGCTTGACAAACGTGTGATCCGTCTGCCCACTGCAGTCTCCCCGGAAGGAGAGTCGCGGACGAGGATTTCCCCAACGCAGCTCCACCCGACAGTAGCCTCCTCTCTACTGCCGGGCTTGATCCTTTTACTGGACACTGGTTGAGTGTCACACTGCGCCGCGCCACAGTAAAGACAGAGTCCCTCCACTCGACGACGCTCTCTCTCCTCCCGGGAAAGCCGAGCTCTGCCTACCTGCATGGGCTCGGGTGCGTTGGTGGGACTGACCGTGTTAGCGCCAGGGAACTCGTGGAAATCCGGGGTCCTTCTCAGGCGTGTGCGTTGACTCAGTGACTCTAGACGTGAGTCAACCCGAAGGGCCAGTTCCATGAGTCCGTTGAGGTCCGAGGGCAGGTCCACAGCGTACATCTCTTGCTGAACACGGTCAGCCAGCCCATGCAGGAAACGGTCCCACTGCTCCTCCTCGTTCCATCTACACTCTGCGGCCAGGTAGTCAATGATGTAATCGGAAACGGGTCTTTTACCTTGCTGGAGTTCGGCGAGCCTACGGGCCGCCTCGCGTCCCGTAGCCGCTCGGTCAAAGACCCGTTTCATCTCCTCCGAGAGTGAGTGGAACGAGGAACAACACGGATCTTGATTCTCCCAGACCGCCGTTCCCCAGCGTGCCGCACGCCCCGTTAGTAGGTTGATCACCAACGCCACTCTGGAAGCTTCTGTGGAAAACGAGGTGGGTTGCAACGAAAAAAACAAAGAACATCTTGTTAGAAATGATCTACAAAGATCGGGCTCACCCGCATAGCGTTCTGGCGTTGGGATCCGGGGTTCGTGCGGGTTGATGTGACTGGGTTGCTGGGGAATCAGCGGTGGTGTGGGTGGGGGCGCAGTGGGAACTCTTAGCTGTTGGATGAGTGTGGAGAGCTCGGACACCTGCTCCGCCACCGCCTGCATTGCCTGGGCTGTGGTGGTCGCCTGTTGATCCTGACGATCCATTCTCTGATTACTCGCGTTGAGATAATCCTGGAGTTTGGTCACCCTCGCTGGATCCATAATGATGGTCAGTTCGTTTTGTTACAGCTGTGAATCAGAGACAGAGGATCCAATAGCGATGTGAAAAAATGCTCGTTTATTTCGGTATGACTTAAGCACAGACGTAGAACAAAAGTCAGAAGAGATGAAGTGACGACAGGTCTGGCAGATACTGCGTGCAGCAGAACAGGCAGGCAAACCCAGGCGAGGAAGTGCAGGCAACGAAGCAGGGACGCAGCGGGCAATAAGGCCAGGCAGAATCCAGGAACTGGAACGGAGAAGACACACGGAGAACAGGAGACAACAGCCATGAACACAACACCAGGGAAGCCTGCAACGAACTGACAGTGAGTGTGGGTGAGAGAGCTGCAAATAAAGCCTGGTGATTAAGTGCTGCAGGTGGAGATGATGAGCACCGTAATCAGTGACCACGCCTCCACACAACCTCACAAACACAGAGAAAAGAGACCATGAATTGATGAACCGTGACAGTTTTTGTATTTGGTTGTGTTGTGATTATTTGCAGTGTTTTTGTTTTTGGTTGTGTTGTGAGTATTTGCAGTATGTTTTTGTATTTGGTTGTGTTGTGAGTATTTGCAGTGTGTTTTTGGTTGTGTTGTGAGTATTTGCAGTATGTTTTCGTATTTGGTTGTCAAGTCAAGTCAAGTCAACTTTATTTATATAGGGCTTTTAACAATGGAGATTGTTTCAAAGCAGTTTACAGTGTTAAACAGCAAAATAATGTAGCCTAATTTTATTCAGCTGTATAGCCATTTGATGTCATCAGTTCATTTCAATTTCCATACGGTGACAGTGTGGGCTTTAGATCAATAATTAGATCAGTAATTTAGTTTATATGGTTAAATTAGTTTATTAATTAGATTTATTTCGATGTTTAGTTGAAAAATATAGTGTCCCCAACTGAGCATGCCAAGCCAGAGGCAACAGTGGCAAGGAAACCAAAACCCCATTAGGTGACCTAATGGAGAAAAATAAACCTTGGGAGAAACCAGGCTCAGTCGGGGTGCCAGTTCTCCTCTGGCCAATTAACAAACAGCGTATTATTATTATTATTATTATTCTGGCTGCTTTACAGGTCAGAGGTCATAATAGATCGGAATATTCAAAGGACCAGAGGCAACACGCTGGAGACGGGTTTATTGAGGATGATCTTGATTAAATAATTATTAAAGTGCAATATTCAAATGATCGGAGGCAACACGCTGGAGACGGGTTTATTGCGGATGACTTATCGATTTAAGTATTATTTAATGGTAATATTCGAACAATCGGAGTCATCACACTGGAGACAGGTTTATTTAGATGCTGTGTCGATGAGGCAGTTGCAGGGGGAGGATAATTGACACGGTCTCTGCAGACACTTCGGGGTCCTGTGTTAGTCTTCTCTGGCGCAGGTCCACCATCTGATTTGGATACGGCCCGGATCTGGCTGACTGCAGTAAACCTCGGGATAAAACAGAGAGAATATCATTAGCGTAGATGCCATTCTTCTGATGATGTAACGAGTACATCAGGTGTTATGGGAAGTGTTCCCGGTTCCGGCTGACCTAGTTAATGCAGCCTAACAATCATTTCATTGAAAAAGTGTTTTATGTGTATGCCACAGTAAAGAGATGTGTTTTTAGTCTAGATTTAAACTGACAGAGTGTGTCTGCTTCCCGAACAATGCTAGGAAGACTGTTCCAGAGTTTAGGAGCTAAATAGGAAAAGGATCGACCGCCTGCAGTTGATTTGGATATTTGTGTCAGTTGATTTGGTTGTGTTGTGAGTATTTGCAGTGTGTTTTTGTATTTGGTTGTGTTGTGAGTATTTGCAGTATGTTTTCGTATTTGGTTGTTTTGTGAGTATTTGCAGTGTGTTTTTGTATTTGTTTGTGCTGTGAGTATTTGCAGTATGTTTTTGTATTTGGTTGTGTTATGAGTATTTGCAGTGTGTTTTTGTATTTGGTTGTGTTGTGAGTATTTGCAGTGCCTTTTTGTATTTGGTCGCGTTGTGAAAGTTTGCAGGGCATTTCTGTCTTTAGTTGTGTTGCGAACTTTTGCAGCACGTGTTGTAAAACTGATGAAGATGTTTTCTTAATTTGCTGGTGTTTTTTTTCTATTTGCATGTTTTTTCTTCAGTTGCAGCACGTTGAGCTCTCGACCACCGTAGAAATGCTTGTGGATGTAGAATATCTCCTAACGACATTATAGATGTTAACCTTGAATGTAGATCTCATGATAATCCTCTGTAGAGGGAGTAAGGGGGGGTTACATTTAAAGGAAGACCCAACACTGATCCCTGATGAACTCCTTGGTGTCTTCTATAGGGATAAGAAAAATACCTCCTTTTTTCTTGTTTCAAAGTCCTGCTGTTTATCTCGCCCTCACAGTGTGGGGCTTTGATATGGCTATCTAGTGAAGCACGGGCTCAAGGACAGATCTGCTACAAACTATGCCAGGGAGAATCTCGCCTCTTCTCAGCCCATCTTTCAGAGATTTAGCATTTGGTCTTTATCTTCACCAAGGACAGTGTTGTCCTTGGTTTAGAGTTTAACATTTTATTAAAATGTTTCAGAAATGTCTTAATGGAGTAGTTTGTCCAAATCTTGAAATTGAGTCACACAGGTTTGAAATATTTTTTCTTAAAATTAATTCTATTTAAGGATTACAAGTTTTAACCATGCTGTTCAGGGAAAGAAAAAAAAATCTTCAGAGAAAAGGGCATTGGCATTTTACTGTTCTCATTGCACTCAAGGTAGCCTATTAAACTCTTAGTCACACCCAGCACCTGGACTCTCAGAGTTTTTAAGTCTGCTCATTTGCACAAGGCAAATGGTAAGTCAGTGGAATGAACTCTAATGTTTGGCCCCCCTCCAGACCCTAATGGGCTCTAATGCACGTATCCAGGGGTTCATGAGCCTTACAAAGTAGCCTGGCAATCAAAACTGGCTCTTTTATTAAGGAATAATGGTGCCTTATAACTTGTCTAAAATAAGTCTCTTGAATGCCTGATTTTCGTCATGCATGTAAAAGAAAGGTTATTGTTTTTTAGCCCTCTTTTTGTTTTTTAAAAGTAATGATGTGGTATTTTTTCCATTATCTTTGGAATAATGTCAAAGCTGATGCAATGCATCTAAAGGTGCTATATTTTATTTAGGGCAAGATTATCAGTGAGTAATTACTTTAATTTCAGTCTGTGTCAAGGTTGGGTGAAGGGATGAAGCGAGGACTCAGAAATGCTGAAAACCTCATTGGATTATTACAAATAATGGCATAAATACATAAATACATAAATACATACATACATACATACATACATACATACATACATACATACATACATACATACATACATACATACATACATACAGGGATTGGACACTGAAACTGAAGCACCTGGTTTTAGACCAGATATTAGTAGTATATATATAATTTATTAGTATGGTGTAGGGCCTCTTTTTGTGGCCAATACAGCATCAATTTGTTTTGGGAATGACAGAGTCCTGCACAGTGGCCAGAGGGATTTTGAGCCATTTCTCTTCCAGAACAGTGGCCAGATCACTATGTTATGCTGGTGGAAGAAAACTCACTCCTCCAAAATACCCCAAAGCGGCTCAAATATATTTAGATCTGGTGACTTTGCAGGCCATGGTAGATGTTCAACTTCATTTTCATGTTCATCAAACCATTCTGTCTCAAATCTTGCTGTGTGTATTCAGGGTCCAATGTTTGAACCATTAGCTGCACATGGTCCTCCAGAATGGTTCGGTAGTCCTTGGCAGTGATTCGCTCATCAAGCACAGTAGGGAATGCCATGATATTGCAGCCCAAACCATCACTGATCCACCCCCGTGCTTCACTCTGGGCAGCAACAGTCCATTTAAGCATATTTGGGGCTTCTCCACACCATAACTCCCACGGATGTGGGAAAACATGTTAAGGTGGACTCATCAGAGAACAATACATGTTTCACATTGTCCACAGCCCAAGATTTGCACTGCTGGCACCAGTGAAACCCACATTTGGCATTGGCACGAGTGCCCAAAGGTTTGGCTATAGCAACCCGACCATAAATATTGACTCTGTTGAGCTGTGGAGTTTTGGTGGAAACAGGAGAGTTGAGGTGCACATTTAATTCTGCAGCAATTTGGGCATCTGTGGTTTTATGTTTTTTGGATACAATCCGAGTTAGTACCTGGACACCCCTTTCAGACAGTTTCTACAGTTACTATATAAACTATAATCACATATCAATGAAACTACGATAACACTGGAACAAACTCTCTTTAAGTACTCTTTAAGTACAGGTTACTGCCTGACCTGTTCTGTCATAGTTTATGCCATGCCAGTGCTTTTGAACAAATACCTGTACAACATTTTCCCTGTTGTCAGCGACGGACATGCTGCATTCCACGCACACAGCAGCTGCTGTCTTAACAGTAGCTGTCCGAAAGAAAGGCAAACAAAAGAAAGCAGAGGGATAAATAATAAAGGTGGCATAACAAAGGGATGCAATGCTCTGATGTCAAGCTCAAGCACCTAGCAATACACAACAAAATGACCCGAATGGCCCACACTAGGGCTAGAGGAATCGGAGGAAGCTCTCTTTTCCACAGCAGCTATATTCTCCAACAGTGCAGTCAAGCGGGCCAACATTATTCAGGGTATGCTGACTGCATCCTCTGTACCCTGATGGTATTGATCTCTGGAGATGGAAAGCGTGACTGCTTGGCTTCACAAAAAAGAAAGAAGTGCAACATAGACAATAATGCTCGAAGACCAAAGCGTCAGGGATGGAATTTAGAAAGGTCGGGGGATCTATTAAAAGGCTGACATTTATAAAGTAATATAGGCTTCATTGAACTTTTTTAGAAAGCATCATTTACACCATGAATGTTTGACTTCTCTGTGAGTTTCTTTGTTTGTTTGTTTGTTTGTTTGTTTCCTTCCTTCCTTCCTTCCTTCCTTCCTTCCTTCCTTCCTTCCTTCCTTCCTTCCTTCCTTCCTTCCTTCCTTCCTTCCTTCCTTCCTTCCTTCCTTCCTTCCTTCCTTCCTTCCTTCCTTCCTTCCTTCCTTCCTTCCTTCCTTCCTTCCTTCCTTCCTTCCTTCCTTCCTTCCTTCCTTCCTTCCTTCCTTCCTTCCTTCCTTCCTTCCTTCCTTCCTCCCTCCCTCCCTCCCTCCCTCCCTCCCTCCCTCCCTCCCTCCCTCCCTCCCTCCCTCCCTCCCTCCCTCCCTCTGGTCTTTAGAAGTCCTGTAAACGTTTCTCTTTGTGAAATGCAACTTTACGCACAACTGCCAGCCTGCATGGAGAGGTTCTTGAGACTCCAGAAACACCAGCAGCTTCAAATACCTGTTTGCTGCTCAACAGTGGCTTTTTGTTTTTACAGCTGCCCTTTTAATACAATTCATTTGTTTGACAGAAACCTTCCTTAATAAGCCTTTATCTGACTGGGTTCTTCTGTGCTCTAAATTACTCGCAAATCTTTTGACAGTTCGTCAATCTCTATTCATTTTTCACAAAATATTAGTTGTTTTGATGCCTTTTGCAAGACCTTTCACCTTTTCATTCTTTTCATCTTCAGTACAATCTTTCTTTCTCCCCATATTGCATGAGAACTGTGACTTTCTTAATAATGTGGAACAACCTCTTTTTTTTTTTACCAAAGAAGACCTGGCAAACTCCTTAACAAACCTTTTTGAGATTGATACCAGTAATCTAAAAATATATGAGCCATCCATCCGTCCGTCCGTCCATACATACATACATAGATACATACATTTACCTACAGATTATGTTCTGCCAAATCTACCTTTTATTGTCTGAATATTAACACCCTCAAGAACAATTGATATGTGCTAATAAAAATGGAAATCATGTGGCACTATTTTCACAGAAGCTACATACTTCACATTTAAACGGTACAGCGCATCGGCTTATGACACAGTAAAAGACTCGGTCCAATTTAAATCAGAGACGACAAATAAGAAACAACATGGCAGGTATCAATTTAAATGTATCAATTTTTTTATATTACGAATTAAAAATAAGTATAATATTAGTAGCCTATTATAAATTAAATATGTCAAATATAATTATAAT
Organism: Romanogobio albipinnatus; assembly: GCA_023566225.1. NCBI lineage: Eukaryota > Metazoa > Chordata > Actinopteri > Cypriniformes > Gobionidae > Romanogobio > Romanogobio albipinnatus. Next base: position 20,293,656 of record CM042255.1, on the reverse strand, counting down.
AAGTATATAAACACCATGTCTTTAGCAATTTATGTTTTCTTTTCGTAAAATTACAAAAAAAAATCCCTAAGGAGTAAATTAAATACTATGAAGATAGTTTCAGTTATGCTTTTTTCCCTCCCGCATTTGATTTAGTTAGTTTGTATCAAATAAAATATGATTTTCGGTGATCGAGATCTGGCAATGACAGCTAATTTTTCCTCTTGGGCGAGCAAGTTGCTCACAGCTTTCCCTGTACATTAAATCCCCTATATGCCAGCAAACCAATGAGAACACGGGACAATGATGACGATACATAACAGAGCGTAAGCGCCGGAAATGGCGGATTTGAAGAAAATTAACGTTGTTTGGAAAATATATAAATGATGGACAGTTACACAGTATTACCAAAATGTTATCATGTAAGCTTTATGGTACACCTCAAACGAGGGAATTTATATTAATTTATAGTGTTAATATTAATTAACGAGTCCACGGATGGCTTGGGTATGCAGAGCGTTCGCAGCTTATATGGACCGCACGCCCCTGGTGCTGATAGTTCTCACCATACACTTAGGACTTAAGAAACCATCCTCCGTGCTCTGAAGATGTGAACATTTCAAATCATGGGGGTTTTGAAACGGCATGTTTCTTGTCTTTCAATGTTTTGATGGGACCTCACATTTTTAGCAGGCTGTGTTAACATTTGCATCTCCATCACAGCAGGGCTCTTTGTCAATCAGGGCGTGTCTGAGACCTGAAAAGAGATGATTGAAGTGAAAGAAGATGTTCATGCATTTTTCCGAAATGCTTCACTGTACCTGACGGCATGCAAAAAAAATGCTATGTTGCCATGGTAACCCCTCCCTCAACAAATGACCTTGCCACTCTCTCTGATTTTAGCACCTTGTGAAAAAAAGGTATTCACTTTAATGTCCAGGGTGTATGAGCAAAAGCAGGAAATTGTGTCTAAACAGACAAGCGCTGGAGGAGGCTGAGTTTTTGGCCTTTTTTTTATTTTTATAAAGTAGGCCCTTCTGGGAGATTTTTTTTTTCTATAATGCCTTCTGGCTGTTCAGTTAGACACTATCTCAAATTTACACCTTGGAAGATTTTTCCCTTTGGAGTAGACACACAACAGCGGGGAGGCAGAGAGCTCCGCAAGACTTTTCCACACATAAAAACAGCCAGGGAGTTTCTGTTATATGGAACAGGTTTGTTGTGCACAATGCAACTTTTTGCATTGTGTTGTGAGTGATGTTATTAGATGATGGAGGGACGTTTTGTTCTTACAGCTTACGTGGAGTTGGCCCCGGTTGCCATTGGTTACTACGTTTCAGGTATGCACTGCATAGGTATGTCTTGGTGCAGGATGAGACTCCACCCCCCAACACCTCCTGCTCCTTTTTAAATCCTTTGTGCCCTCTATTCTGGTAACTCAACCCTCATTAACTATTGTGTTGTGCAATCGTATTACAGTATGTGGATGTGCACTGTGCTTTTCCCCCTTATTTGTGCAAAATGCAAATGTTCAATAAGTTGTTCTTGCAAAATGCTCCTCCAACATGCTGAGTAGTAGGATGCAACGCATATTCAGCATAATGATTTTAGCTGCTTATGAAATTATTAGTAAATATTGGTGGTTTCCTGCTTTGCATCACTCTAATGTAATAGTGAGTCATTATTTTGAAGTCATTAATCGCTGTGGTTTTATGCAGTGCACAGACTTGTGGATCTTCACAAATGTTCCTGCAGTTTTAATGTTTATCTCATTAATGCAAAGTCGTTCCCTCATTAATTCATATGTAAATTAACTGAATTCATATATCTGTTGTTTAATATATATATTACAAGTTTGGACACGTTGGTCTGAATAAATATTGATGCTCATGATTTTAAAAACCTTTTAATTTAAAGGCGTAGATTAAATGCATTAAATAATTAGTTTAAATAAATACAATAAATATATAATTTTATACTATATATATATATATATATATATATATATATATATATATATATATATATATATAGGTCCTTCTCAAAATATTAGCATATTGTGATAAAGTTCATTATTTTCCATAATGTAATGATAAAAGTTCAACTTTCATATATTTTAGATTCATTGCACACCAACTGAAATATTTCAGGTCTTTTATTGTTTTAATACTGATGATTTTGACATACAGCTCATGAAAACCCAAAATTCCTATCTCAATAAATTAGCATATCATGAAAAGGTTCTCTAAACGAGCTATTAACCTAATCATCTGAATCAAAATTACACCTGCAAAAGATTCCTGAGGCTTTTAAAAACTCCCAGCCTGGTTCATTACTCAAAACCGCAATCATTGGTAAGACTGCCGACCTGACTGCTGTCCAGAAGGCCATCATTGACACCCTCAAGCAAGAGGGTAAGACACAGAAAGAAATTTCTGAACGAATAGGCTGTTCCCAGAGTGCTGTATCAAGGCACCTCAGTGGGAAGTCTGTGGGAAGGAAATAGTGTGGCAAAAAACGCTGCACAACGAGAAGAGGTGACCGGACCCTGAGGAAGATTGTGGAGAAGGACCGATTCCAGACCTTGGGGGACCTGCGGAAGCAGTGGACTGAGTCTGGAGTAGAAACATCCAGAGCCACCGTGCACAGGCGTGTGAAGGAAATGGGCTACAGGTGCCGCATTCCCCAGGTCAAGCCACTTTTGAACCAGAAACAGCGGCAGAAGCGCCTGACCTGGACAACAGAGAAGCAGCAGTGGACTGTTGCTCAGTGGTCCAAAGTACTTTTTTCGGATGAAAGCAAATTTTGCATGTCATTCGGAAATCAAGATGTCAGAGTCTGGAGGAAGACTGGGGAGAAGGAAATGCCAAAATGCCTGAAGTCCAGTGTCAAGTACAGTCAGTGATGGTCTGGGGTGCCATGTCAGCTGCTGGTGTTGGTCCACTGTGTTTTATCAAAGGCAGGGTCAATGCAGCTAGCTATCAGGAGATTTTGGAGCACTTCATGCTTCCATCTGCTGAAAAGCTTTATGGAGATGATTTCATTGTTCAGCACGACCTGGCACCTGCTCACAGTGCCAAAACCACTGGTAAATGGTTTACTGACCATGGTATTACTGTGCTCAATTGGCCTGCCAACTCTCCTGACCTAAACCCCATAGAGAATCTGTGGGATATTGTGAAGAGAAAGTTGAGAGACGCAAGACCCAACACTCTGGATGAGCTTAAGGCCGCTATCGAAGCATCCTGCGCCTCCATAACACCTCAGCAGTGCCACAGGCTGATTGCCTCCATGCCACGCCGCATTGAAGCAGTCATTTCTGCAAAAGGATTCCCGACCAAGTATTGAGTGCATAACTGAACATAATTATTTGAAGGTTGACTTTTTTTGTATTAAAAAGAAAAGAACTTTTCTTTTATTGGTCGGATGAAATATGCTAATTTATTGAGATAGGAATTTTGGGTTTTCATGAGCTGTATGCCAAAATCATCAGTATTAAAACTATAAAAGACCTGAAATATTTCAGTTGGTGTGCAATGAATCTAAAATATATGAAAGTTTAATTTTTATCATTAAATTATGGAAAATAATGAACTTTATCACAATATGCTAATTTTTTGAGAAGGACCTGTGTTGTGTATATATATATATATATATATATATATATATATATATATATATATATATATATATATATATATATATATATATTAACTTTATTATTATATAGTTTGACACAAAATATGGAGAAAAAAAATAATGTAATAAAGAATAAATGGGTGTGTACTTTTCTCATAGTGTAGCATTTTTCTTTTACCATTTTTTGTGGTGAATCTATAATTTTGTCCACTGCTTTTGCTATTGTTTTAAATTTCCTATACTTTAAGATTCTATTTTATGTTCTTAATTCTTTCTGCAACATTTTTCTTTTCCAGAAATAGCTGTAAAAACCGCCAGTAGTCTTCGTCCCACCGTAACATAATTTAAATTCATTCCTCTCACTGCCTTGCTGAATGAAGATGACTGGGACAGTACAGAGCTTCAATTAATTTGCACACTAAAATGAAGACTTGCTAGAATGAAGATTGTGTTGTCATTATGTAATTTAGCCAGTAATAAGCCAGTTCTAGTCAGAGTCATCGAGCACGTTTAGGAGTCTAAGATGCCTTGCAGCCACACACACTTTCTTGTTTTTTGTTTTTTTACTTTAATACTTGTATTCTCATTACAGGGAGCTTCGCATTGACTGATCTGGGCATGTGTGAGCCTCCGCCGTCATCCAATGTATATTGTTCCGATATAAGCCTGCTACAGGACAGATACGCTCTGAGCGCCGGATCCGACGCCGACTCAGACCCCGAGGGGGTCATGACCCCTGAGCGTGCCGTCCAGCTGTGGAGTGGACAGCCCCTGAAGTCCCGCCGCAGCTCTTGCTTGTCCAGCCCTGACCACTCGGTTCTCACTCTCACCGACTCTGAAAACGAGCACAAGACTGATGAAGAATCAGGTAGGAGAGAGAAAAACTCTTGAAAAAAGACACTGATGATTGGAGATTTAGTGCATCTAAATTAAGTGGAAAATCTGTAATTTGTTAAGACATTAGTTCCAACAATGAATGCCGGTGCAATGAGACATCTAAATGAAATGCACTCATTCCCCAAAGGCCTTCAGTTTTTTTGGAGGGTGAAATTGAGCATATTGAATCATTGAATAAGGACTATTTATATGATTCGAACACTGAAGCGTCAATATTTGTAAAGCTGTAGCTTTTTCTGAAGACTGCATTCACTGCATCAGTGAGATCAAAGCAATTTACAGACCAAAGAGGAATCATCTCAATGCCTGCAATCTCAAGTGGCGTTTTCTCTTTGATATAACAAGACTATAAAAGACTTTATAGCAACAAACCAGCCAATGACAAGTACGGCTTTATGCATTTATCTGGTTATCAGACCATATTTATAAAATGTTCTTCGCCGAATGTTGAAGTGACACAGTTGTAGTTTATTTTCAAATTAGAAGCATCAGACATTAGTGTGTGAATTCAGAGACATCTGCAGCTACAATTGTACGTATGTTATCTCATCAGAAAGATAAGTCACTGGACACTTATCTTATTCTTAAGTGTAAAAAAACATATTACATTTACATTTCATTGTTTTACGGTCTAGTTTTTGTCTTTTTTATGATGCAAATGTCCTTTAAATTACATCAGTGTTTTGCAATATTATTCATTTTCATCCATTATACATGTACTGAAATTAAATATATTTAGTTAACAATTATGTGCAAAACGACAAACTTGCATAAACATTTATTAACACTGTTCAATAGTTTGTGGTCAAGAAATGTATGTTTATTCAGCAAATGCATTAAATTGGTCAAAAGTGACAGTAAAGACATTTATAAGGTTTCAAAAGATGCTGTTCTTTTGAACTTTTCTGTTCAGAGAATCTTGTAAAAAGATGAATCAATTTTTTACCAAAAATATTAAGCAGCACAACTGTTTTCAACATAGATACTAATAAGAAATGTTTCTTGATCTGCTAATCAATTATTTTAAATTGTGCAATATTACTGTTTTTACTGTATTTTTGATCAAATAAATGCAGCCATGGTGAGCAGAAGAGACTTACATTAAAGGGTAACTAAACCCCAGCTCAGCGATTAACTCCACCCACTGGCAATATTTGAAAAATGCTGGAAAAGTAGGCAGAGCCCAGCGGAGACAGAGGGGATGAACCGAGGGCGGGACTGAGCAGAGGGCGTTCAGCACCTGAGACCTGCAGTGACGGATTGATTGACAGCTGTCTGACTCGTGAGTCGCAAAGATGGAGAATGACTGGAGTGACGCCAGTAGCTTTGCAACAGAGCGGTCATTCTCTCCCACCTTCACCTGAAGTGGAGGAGGGTGAATTGTCTGTAGACACAGACCCAGAAACTTATCAATGCGAGCCGCTGGGTCAAACTGCATTAACTCCCGATGCCGACGATGCTAGCGAAGCAGCAGTGCAAGAGAACTGAACTAATCTATGAACAGTCAAATCCTTATTCTGAATGCCACTAAAAATAGATCAGATGTATTTTCATTCAAATTAACTGAATCAATAAGCAGCGCAGGACCAATAAGTTCAAACCTAATAGCCTATTATAAACAGATTTCCTCAAATAAAAGTTAGACTATATACACCAGCACGTTACGGTATTGTTGTTCGTTACCACGGCGACCACTTGCGTGTCAGGGTTTGAAAGTGCGTCTCAAAGAATCTTCTGTACACATGACGGGTGGCAATAATATTGCAAGGAAAGCCTGCCGTGTACTGACAGCTGCATTATTTAACTGTATTTTCTTCATTACAATGTTAAAGTAAATGTCTAGTTAATTTCATTCATAATGTTTCTACTTCATGTAACATGAGAGTTCATACTGGAATGAAGCTGTTCTCATCATGTGATTGGGGAAAAAAAAAAAGTAGGACGTGGTGAGCTTGTGCCAGGGGTGTGGGTAGTTTGAAGAACCATCATAGGTCACAATGACCTACAACGTCCAATAGGAAAATTCAACTGCAGTAGTCACCATTCAACCTTAAGAGGGCGGTTTTACACCATATATTATAGAATTAAAACACTTTATACCCAAATGTCAAAACATTTACTCGAATAAATGAACAGCATTAATAAAGCCCCAGTCTTGCAGATGATTAACTAAAAAAAGTTGGTTTAGGGTTTAGTTACCCTTTAAAAAGTCACATTTACCCCAAACTTTTGAGCGGTAGTGTGTGAAAAGATGTGGACTGAAATAAAAGCAGTATACTATAGTAACATACTAAAGTATTAGCTATTGTTTATACAGTAGCTACAGTAGAAGTATATATGTTGCGAATTATTCATTATACAGACTATTTCTGCTTTAAGAGACTATTTTATTTTTAGTTTCTGTTTTCCCCCTTTTTAAGGTAATTTAATTAGGTGTAGAGCATTTTAATGTTCGCAGTGGTGTATTCACATTGAGTTACATACACTCTTAAAAACAAAGGTGCCAGGAAGAACCAAAAAGGGGTTTTCACCGCGATGCCATAGAAGAACCATTTTTGGTTCCCTGAAGAACCGTTTTGGGAAAGGTTCTTTAAATAACCATTTTCTTCTAACCATTTTATAGTCTAAAGAACCTTTCTTCGCTATAAAGAACCTTTTGTGCAATGGAAGGGTTCTTTGGATATTTACGGTTCTTCATGGAACCACACACCTTGCCAAAGCACCTTTATTTTTAAGAGTATATTCTGGCACATTACTGAAGTTCACCTGTGCATTTTATATGCAAATATAAATTGTATTTTTACATTTATGTTTTGGATACAGCATATTGATCATATATATTGAATGGGTTTGAGTGAGCTAATTAAATAGCAGTTCAGTTTACTGGTGTTCAGCTTTTGCAGAAAGAAAGAAAGAAAGAAAGAAAGAAAGAAAGAAAGAAAGAAAGAAAGAAAGAAAGAAAGAAAGAAAGAAAGAAAGAAAGAAAGAAAGAAAGAAACAGACCAAAACAGAGCGAAGTGAATGGAGCAAAGTGTTTAGGGAGAACATGTGAAACTCCACAGGGTAGCTACTAACAAAAAAAGGAGTGAGGTTTCCTTGTTGAGGTGAGTGTATGTGCAGAAAAGGGAAGCAGATCTAGAGGGGCTGAAAACAGGCAGTCATCGTTCAAAGCTGGCCCAGCTATGCTGCTCCATTCCTGGACATCAAGGCCGCCACATGCATTAATGGAAGCAGGTTGTGCAAAGGAAAGGCACAATGTGGGATTTATGATACCTGCGGCGAGACGCAATAAGCACCAGGTGCGTCTCATCACGCACTGCCAGCAGTGTTCCAGTTTTGTTCCCCTTCTTCCTATTGTAAGCCTTCACATGTGCTTGTGGGATGAGGGACAGGATGATGATGATGTTGAAAAGGGGAGCGTATGGGTATTGATTATCTCTCAAACAGTCAGAAAATGTAACGTATACAATGGACTCTTTCCACTAATAGGGTTCAAATTTGTATCCCATGACTTAAACCAATAAATGCACCAATCTTATGTTCTTTGAAAACAAAAATTATATCAAATTAACTGGAAAAAATTCCAATGACATTAAATGTTGCTAGTGGTTGTTTTTACACAATATAATACACATTACATTATTATATTATATTAATTATATTATATTAATTATATTATATTATATTATATTATATTATATTATATTATATTATATTTAGGGCTGTACGTTAACTTTTTTTGCACATAGCACTGGTGCTACAGAGGTTGAAAGTTTTGTAGCACAGCCCACAAAATTGTAGCACATGTATAAAACGTCTGTTACCATGTCTGAAAAATGCAAAAATTATTATATTTTACAGAAAACATAAATCATTAGAAAGATATAAAAATATTAAATTATGATAAAAAAGTGTGACTAATGTCTCAATTTTTGTTTTATTTTATCTTATGTATTCACTGAGAAAAAAGTACTGTACACGTCTCTACACCGCAAATCTATCACTGTACTACAGAATATTATAAAATAATATAATTTCTGCCTCATTCTGTGATGTGAAGCCTGTCAGATTACAAAAGTAGGTTATTTCAAACACTCGATTAAATGTTCTCTTTTGTTGGACAACAGATTTGTAAACGCTTCTCGTCGCATGAAGTTCATTTGTTGCCCTGATTGCACGCATATGCGCGAATACACTAGTATCCAAGGTAAATCATCAACACCATCATCCCTTACATGTGTTTTATTGAACTAAATACGTTGTAATATGCTAAAACACAAATGCAGGTTACGTTTCTTCCTGAACAAATGCGCACCGAGTCCGTGTTGCTTTCACATTCACGTGAATCGTGGGACAGTTCGAGTGCCACCTCCTTCAGAGTCTCGGGTTCGGTACCCCGGTCCCTTCACTCAAACGAGCTCTGTCTCACATGCTAAACTGTATTGCACGCGTGCTACTGGGGTAAATATATTCATTGCACAGACCGATTTTTTTGTAGCACGTGTGACATATATGTCGCACTGTACAGCCCTGATTATTTTATTATTATATTATATTATATTATATTATATTATATTATATTATTTTATATTATATTATATTATTTTATATTATATTATATTATATTATATTATATTATATTATATTATATTAATTATATTATATATTATATTATATTATATTATATTATATTATTTAACAGTTTGGGGTACACATAGTTTTTTTGGTTTTGAAAGAAGATTCTCACACTCACCAAAGATTAAAATTTATTTTATCAAAAATAAAGTCGAAAACAGTGTGACATATTATTGCAATTTAAAAAAACTTTTTCTGATCTTCTGATTTGGTGCTCAAGAAACATTTCTTCATTATCAGCGTTGGAAACAGTTGCGGTTTATTGTAGTGTGGAACATTTATAAATGTTTTTTAGTGTCATGTTTTATTAATTTCATGCATATATATATATATATTTTTTTTAAAGTTTTTTTATAGGATCTTTGGTGTGTCTTTGAAGGGACTTTGAGTCTTTTTTGGAATGGTTTATGTCACTGCCACTGAAATCCTCTCGAGACTGCAGTGAAAGTCTGAAGCCCTGAAGACATTAAAAACAGTAAAAAGCTATATTTCTGCAGCAGTGCCTCATTTGACAAGTTCAACTCCTCCATTGCTTTTGGCCTTCCTTTCAAGTGAGTGTGGACAATGTGGAAAGTTCCCAAAGCAGAGTACAGTTTTTGAGAGGTATGACAGTTATTTATGCAACAGAAATGTAGCAATGAAGCAATGTAGACACATTTACGTATGACCAACAGTGATTATAATGTGCATTTGAGTCGTTGCACTGCTGAAAATATTTAGCAGCACTGCTGTTTTCAACATTGATAACAATGAGAAATATAATGATCAGTGAATCAGCCTATTAGAATGATTTCTGAAGGATCATGTGACACTGAAGATTGGAGTGATTTGCCATCATAAAAATAAACTAGATTGAAAAGCTTCTAGGCAAACTTTTATATTGGCTTGAGAAAGCCTAGTCAGAAAGTTTGAAGTAGTTTTAACAGCTTTATTTTTGAATGTTTTAAAACTAAGAAATAGTTTTAAGTTTTAGTTTAGTAGTTTTAAAAGCTAGAATGATATATGGATGGCTGGATGGATGGATGGATCATTATACAAATAACTGTCATTTTACAATAGAAAAAGGTTATTTTAAGTTGTAAGGTAGGTAGGAGATTGTAGCAAATTAGCTCTATATGAAATATTAATAATAAATAATAACTGGTTATAATTTATTATGAATATTTGGATTAGTTAATATAATTAATTTACTGTCGTAAATTAATATTACAATCAATGAACCTATTTGTCCCATGAACACTCAGGATCAATTGTATGTTAACTCCAAGAAATGTACATTTCCGGGGCATGGGAAATGTCTTTCTTAATTTACGATACTACTAAGAGCAGTAACCAAGATCTAAATTATTAGTGACTCCAGTTATGAGCTTGAGACACGGACAACTTTACGTGTAACATGAACAAGATTTTATTAACTAGTCTAAACACTTAAACTACTCTAACATACACACACATACATGCATACAGTTTACCAATGGAAAGAGAGCTGAAGCAGAATACAGGAAAGCAAGAAGTTACAGCATTGTCTGAAATTCAGCAGATCAACCGCCTTGAGCAAACCATCAGTTTAGTTCTAACATGCCCTTCTTTAAAAGGGGTTTGGATACTTAATGTATCAAATAATGAGACTCAGTTTGATACTTGCATGTCTCGCCCATTTGAATTAAACCGTCCTGATGCAATTTGTTGAGGCTCCAGTTGATCCTTGCTGATGTGGTCTTGATGAGAGAGAACCAGTGGTAGTCAGAGTATCTTTGGTGAATGGAAAGACAAGGCCGCAGCCTGGCACAAGCTTGGTGGGTCCTTAGAGGTTTCTAGTTCAGCATCATCTTTACGTCAGCATTTCAGATAAAGAGTAAGCCCCCGCTAAAAGCTGATCAGTGACTTTAAAGCGTGAAGATGGCACCCCCCCCTGGAGGTGCAAGAGCCAATGAGAAGATTTCCCATTGGAGGGAAATTTTACGACCCTTTGTGTTCTAGCAGGGCATTCGAATATGTACTTTCATTGGGTGTTTAAGAAAAAAATCTTTAAGATTCTTATAATACTAATGCATCACAAAGTTAGCAACATGTAATGCAAATGAACAAATCGGTGATGAAGATTGGTTTTTTTAGAGACCAAACATGCCGCATATATAATGTTGGTTAAGCATAATATGCAAAGTCTGAAACATTAACCCAATTGAGTTTACAAGAATACAAACGCCACATAAAAGGGAAAATCATGAGATGGGAAAAATAGATACATGTTTACACATTTATCAAGTGGTTGTATATAGACTATATATAGGATTAACAGGGTTTTTATTCCTCTGCCAGAATTTAAATGAGGGTCACACCTCTCAGGACATTCTTTTCCGTCGTAAAACCCAGTCTCAGTGTGTGTCCTGTAACAAGACACTACGTCCTGCCAGTGAGTTAGCTTCATTTGGGGAATGTTTCACAGGCCCTATTTGGGAGACTGAGTTTGCTGGATTATTCATTCTATAAATGAATAATATGTGTGTGTCTGATTGATCCAGACGCTACAAGATAGATAGATAGATAGATAGATAGATAGATAGATAGATAGATAGATAGATAGATAGATAGATAGATAGATAGATAGATAGATAGATAGATAGATAGATAGATAGATAGATAGATAGATAGATAGACCCATCATAAAATTGACATTTTACAATAGAAAAAGGTTATTTTAAGTTGTAATAATATTTTACAATATTAATGTTATTACTGTATTTTTAATCAAATAAATGCAGCTTTAGTGAGCATAAGACACCTCTTTCAAAACCATTAAAAAGTCTTTAAAAAAAAAAAGTCTTCGCATTTTTTCGTCAAAGAATGAATCATCATACACATGGTTTCCCACTTAATCAAACTTCTTTTACTCTCGAAATTAAATCTTTTCTCTATGATCCACACCCACTCAGATGGCTGCTTCTATGAATAATCTTCATCCATACATGAGCATCTGCTTTGTTGTCCAGCTGTGTTTATAATTAGCATACAAGCGACAAAAAAAAACATGTTTTCGTAGCCACCTGCCATCCAAATCCAGCGTCTTACATTATTGGTGACATGGGTTCTTTGCTTGGGCAATGGACATGGTGACATGGGTTCTTTGCTTGGGCAATGGAAGGGAGGGGGAATGGTACCGGAGTCACATCAGGCATTAAAAAAAAAAAAAAAAAAAAAAGTTTAGCTTGAAGCATGTTTTTCCTGTGGGCGGCGTCGGTGGTTGTTATGCCACTGTGACAAACATTCACCAGAGCGTCGGCGTGCGCACACGCTGGGAGCAGTGTGATGTTCTCAGAAGAATCATTCACATAGTTTCCACCGCTGCTATGAGCCACACAGTCTTCAAACACCCTTGTGGCGGCCCACTGATCTTTGTTTTTCTTTTTCTTCTCTGGCCTGAACTTCTCTTTCAATGCCACAGGCATAAATTGAATCCCTTTCCCTTAAACTCCACCCCTACTGAGACTGAACACCACTTCAAGTCTGTGTGGGTTATTTTAATGCACCACGTTTAAGAAAAAAAAGTTTCTTTGTTTGTGCGTGTATTTGTGTACATTGAAATAAACGCAAACACAGCAGGGCGCAGACCACTAATGAACTTCCACTGTGGGAGCTAATTAATAGGGACGACAAGAGCTGGATTTGATCAAGAGAATGCTGGGTGACTAGCTGCAGAAGCGAGGCCTGAGGCATCGTGTTCAGCCACCGTGTGTGTGTGAAGAGCGTGGCATGATGATATGATAAAGACGGCACCTTTAGGCAACATTTACACTCATTACCACTCGCTTTTGTTGCCATTCATGGTTCAACTCTCTTGCTCGCCAGCGTCGAAGAAATGCCCTGCCGCCATTCCCGGGCTCCCTATATCCCAAGTGTCCTCGTCGGCAGATCTGCCCGTCTTCTGTTGTTTGCTGAGCCTTGGTTACTTTTACAGTAACTGGGTTCATGTCCCTGGCAGATTACAGCTGAATGATTAGAGAAGGAGTGCTCATTAAAATGCCACAGTTTGCTCGTGGCGCTGTTCGCACTCTTTTAAGTTCTTGTGGTGTACTGTCACACAGCTTGTACTGAGGCCATTAGCTAGTCTAAGGACACAAACTTCATCTCTCGGGAGTCATTGCGCGTGTTATGAGAAGTTGTAGCATTATTAACTGTGAAATGTGAAGAAAAAAAAGTTTGGCCGAAGATGATTGCGTAATATGAGCATGCGGATTAATCATCTAAAGCATGAATTATTAAATCACAAAGGGGAATAGTGTTTGTTTACTTTAAAACAAGAATATATTCATTCACAATCTTTGTTGCATTCCTATTACTCTCTGCTGCATTATTTCTACATGATCTAAGCATCAATGTTTCAAATATTATGTAAATTATGCATTGAAATGATACATTTTAAATGAGGCATTTAAAATATGCATAATATTTTTTAAATAAATATCCTAAAATTCAAAAAAAAGTTGCATTATGTTATTTGAAATATTTAAATACAAGAAAAATCCTGGACAATACCTGATTAAAAGTGTTCCTTAGATTTTATTCAGTTTTTTTTATTTTTATAATTTAGATCTGCTGGAATAAAAATGGAAAACACTTCCTTCCAGCCGTACTAAATTCATGTTTTTTGAAATTTGCTCAATTTGCCTACTTGTCACAATATCACCTTGTTTGGACTTTTTTGCACCATTTCCCGTCACTAGTCTGTCGTCATAGTTACTGATTTGATTTATCATCACTGTCAGCTGTGTATTTGTCAATTACCTCGTTTGTCTGTATATTTAAGTCCTGTGTTTTCAGTTTTCCTTTGTCCGGGACTGTTTACGTATGGTTGTGTTTGCCTGCTTGGCATATAACCTTGTGGATGTTATTAAAAACAGTGTGAACCTTTAATCTTCATTTTCATGCCTTTATATGCAGCATATCCTTGACACTTATACTATGCTCTAAAAGTATGTGCTTTTTATGAAGAAAAAGTGCATACTTTGAGTGTGTAGCAGAATAGTAGGCAAGCTTTGGGACATACAGTACTACTTTGTCATTATTAGTGCTGGGTAGATTACTTACAAATTGTAGTTGTTTACTGATTCCAAATTACATTGTAGTTAGTTATTACATTGCAATTTTTAGGTAATATAATCTGACTACTTTCTGATTACTTTCTTATTACTTTTAGCTCATTTATCACTTTGAATTGAATATAATATATTTAATTGATATATTGCCAGCGTTGTTTTTTTTTTTTTTTTTTAAGTTGCCAGCCAGTGCCAGTGTTTTTGATCATTTTCACAAAAATGTAATGGCCCATAGAATATTTTGTTATATGAATATCTGAGCATGCAATATATCAAAAGAAAGAGCAGACCCTCTGCTTTTAAACAACAACAAACAACTGATTTTATTCTAGCTTCATGCATTCCTTTTTTAATCAACACTTGAATATGGGTAAGTTTCATAAAAAAAAAATCAACATTTTGAACAAAAAGCTGAGAAAATCACGTTTTTGTCAAAGACTACATCCAGATCGGATTCAGAGTGATGATCAAACACAGATGGAGTAGATCGAGTCCATCAACACCCCTAATGCATGCACAGACCTATATCTCGTCCTGGGTCGACATTTCATTCAGTAACATTTGATAGTTTTGATTTATATGTTGTTTAATGTTGATGATCACGTTATTTTACATATGCGATCGCTGTTTTTTTTTTTTTTGTATCTTCTTTACAGTGAAACAGAGAAAACACAGGGAAGCGTTTTCTTGCAAATAACGGAAAATTCTGTGTTTGGCGGGGAAAGAGTTGAGGATGGCGCCAATTTCAAACCAATTCAAGCCTGATTTAGACTTAAAGGTGCAGTATGTAGGATTAACAGCTAGTGGTTGAAATAGGTACTGCAGTCCAAATTCAAAATATTGGAGATCGTTGTTTCCCCCGCCCCCTCCTCCTCAGACTCGACGCTCACTCGGGAATGAAAGCCAAAGAGACTTACACACTTGTAAGTTGATGAGTTGATTTATCAGCGTTTTAATGTGCTTCTGTTCATAGAGATTTTTAGATGGATGCTGAGGCTTTTTAGCTCAGGTAGAATCTGCGATCTCTGACCCAGTTTGTTTGACCCAGTCTGGCTTCCACGGTAGTAGGGTTGTGCCCCATCATCGTCCATCGTGATGGCTGACTGACATCACGATTGAGCACAACCATCATGATGCCACGCCCCCAGTTGCGAGTCTTGTTGCGACACACTAATCCTCTTCTATAGTTAAACAAAAAACATTGCAGGGATTGCTCTGTAAATTAATATTTAAATACTGTAGTCTATGCCAGATATATATATATATAGCCTACATTTTGAAATAATAAACGAGGCTCAAACATCCATTTCATTAGCATGCGTGTTTATTTCAGCACTTCCGTCAGTGAAACAACACACTACAGCCTGTAAAACATTTAAACAATTATCGGTAAATAATGCTAACCTAAAGAATATAATACAATTAAATATTAGTTAAAAAAATATTTGTTTTTTGTTATTTGGACACGAGCTGGATAGACACCTTTTCGAATATCTTCGTCTTCATGTTTTCTCCTTGCAAAGCAATGCTTGTTGTAAAAGGTCTGAATTTTATCTTCCACAGGGTCAAGACATTTAGGCTATGTTTGATTATTCACTGCCAGAGAAAACGAAAGTAAAATCGCCAGTGTGTGTGTGTGTGTGTGTGTGTGTGTGTGTGTGTGTGTGAAATGCGCTATTCAAATAAACTTGATGCGCCTTACCAAGTTTAGAACAAACTGTGTTAAATAAAATTTGAAGTAAAAAGGTATTTGTCCCACAGTGATTTTTTTCTACTTTCCCGTAGTAAAGGATGTGTATTGACTTAATTATAAGCAAATGAAAGGAAGAAACGTTTAATTCCCTGCAAAAATGGGTGCAACGCGAGTGAAGATTTGGGAAAAGAAACGTCCAGTGGGATAAAATTGACTAAAGTTAGGCCTATTGTTACAATTCACAGAAGTCGCAAAGCGGAATAACAAAAGCTGACAAATCTTATATTGGGCTCAGCCTACCTCTCTCATTCAGCATGAATCTATAGCCTGTTTTCATGGCGGCGATGTAACATTTAACTGCAAATTTATTTCCTTTGTAAACAAAGCTTTGTGCTTCACTCCTGTGGTAATATTCACGTAAAACAGCATTAATATACAAAACACAGGGGTTAATAACAAAATTATAGTTTTGAAGTAGAAAATAGTATTTGAGAGATATATTAAAATAAAAAAAGAGCACAACTTCTTATATGGAAGGAAGCTACTTTTTTCCCCCTCACGTGCAACCTAGCGCGGATGAGCCATTATTTGGGTTAGTAAAATAACGAAATGATAGTTTGTAGAAATTGCATAGAATTTAGAAAATAGGATTTATGTAAAGAGATCGATATCATCGTCCATCACAATGTTTTACTATAAACATCGTCAACTGCCAATTGAGGGGACATCGCCCAACCCTACATGGTAGCAATATGCTGTGATTTCTGGCAACTGGCAACCCGGGGTGTCGAAATACTATTGGGTAAACTGGCGGCGTGCGGTTTTGCACAGACCAAAACAAAAACAAACATTCTGACACGGAGCACACATTTCAAAGTAAAATAACTGGCTGTTGCATTGTTTTTCAGAGAAAAAGTAGGTGAATCTAGCATGATTCCTAAATACCTGCAAGCATATTATGGTATTTTTATGCTTTAGTATCTTTATTTTAGATGCTTTTAGCATCTTTATTAATAAAAATAATAATAAATTATAAATGTTAACAAACAAGAGGATCGTGCAGAATGAATTTCATTCACGGAGTATGCAAGCACGACTTTCACAGGACGTTTTGTTTTGTTTTTGTCATTTTCTTAGACACTTTAGATACTATGTTATACACCATTTAATCGTGATATTTGTCAGAAAACTATGGTAATCCAAACAGTACTCAACTATTTAAATGAGTAACATTATGACTTCACCCAGACAAGTCGTTCGTTGCTGATCTTGGAAAGTGGATTCGGTGAAATAAAATTTTTCTTGGGACTTTGGGATTCTTGGGTTGATTCTTTTCAACCAAGGAGGGCCCACAGCAACAACCTGCACTGGGGCCACGGAGACGCTAGCTATGGCCCTGGTCAAATGCTTTGTGGCCTCTCAATTTTCCATGTAATTATTGCCACCTGACTAGTGGCTGGTCTATGTGTGCAATTTTACAATACTTAGAATAATGTATATAAGCAGTAGGCTTTTAAAGAAAGGACCATTTAAAACATGAAAAAGAAGAATGAGGGAGAATCAATAAATTATGAATGATTTACTGCCATTGTGTATATATATATACACACATATATATATATATATATATATATATATATATATATATATATATATATATATATATATATATATAAATATTGTCACGGGCTCCGGGATGGTTCAATTACCCCCAACTTCAGCATTTGTTGAATTTCCTCCTCAATAGCCTGCCGACGAGCCTCCGGGACACGGTAGGGCTGTTGCCTGACGACGACTCCTGGGGGTGTTCTGACGTCGTGCTGGACCACGTTGGTCTGCCTGGGCTGGGTAGAGAACACATCCTGGAACTGACTGACCAGGTGCTGCAGCTCCACCTTCTGGGCAGCCGAAAGATGGGGGTTGACGTCCACAACCACGGGATCGGTGACACTTAGGGCCGCCACTTGGTCCCTGGTCCCCACCCACTTCTTTAGGAGGTTGATATGGTAGAGTTGCTCTGTCTGGCGTCGTCCCGGCTGTCTCAGGCGGTATGTGACTGGCCCAATCCTTTCTATCACCGTGTATGGTCCCTTCCAGGTGGCCAGGAACTTGCAGGTAGAGCTGGGGACCAGGACCATGACACGGTCTCCCGGCTGGAACTCCCGTGGTTGGGCTGCCCGGTCATAACGGCGTTGCTGCGCTTGTTGGGCTTTGCTGAGGTGTTCCCGGACTAATGGCGTGTTCGATGAGGGTGCGATGAGGGGCAGGCTGCTGCTCCCAAGCTTCCCTGGCGATGTCAAGGAGCCCACGTGGTTGGCTGCCGAACAGGAGCTCAAAGGGGGTGAAGCCAGTTGAGGCCTGGGGTACTTCGCGTATCCCGAAGAGCATGTACGGAATCATGAGGTCCCAATCCCGCTTATCCTCCGCCGCCACGTGTCTCAGCATCTGCTTGAGGGTCTGGTTGAATCTCTCCACGTGTCCGTCCGTCTGAGGGTGGTAGACCGTGGTCCTCAACTGATTCACCCGCAGCAGCCTGCAGAGATCTGCCATTAGCCGGGACATGAACGGTGTTCCCTGGTCAGTCAGTATCTCCGAGGGGCGATGGACTTCGCGGTGGCCTTGCGGAGGGGAACTGCTTCTGGGTACCGGGTGGCGTAATCGACGATGACCAGGATGTGTTCGTGCCCACGGGCAGACTTTGGCAACGGCCCCACTATGTCCATCCCAATCCGCTCGAAGGGCACCTCGATGATGGGCAGCGGGATGAGTGGGCTGGGGGGAGGAGTCCTGGCCGACGTAACCTGGCAGGCTTGGCAGGCTTAGCAGAACCTCTTCACCTAGGCCTCCAGTCCCGGCCATAGGAACCGGTCGCGGATGCGCTGGGTAGTGTTGGCTGCCCTGAGGTGACCTGCCATGGGATGGGAATGGGCCAGCTCCAGGATAGTTTCGGTCTTGGCCCGAGGAACAACTAATAATTAGTTCTCCTCCCCCCTCCGCTGTGCGACACAGTATAGCAGGCCATTCTCAACGACAAAATGCGGGAGAGGATGGGGCCGTGGGAGGACGTCTTTTCCATCGATGACCCGCACCTGGGACCAACAGTGCTTCAGGCGATCGTCCTCCCGTTGTTCCTTGGCGAACGAGCCCCCTCCTGCAGCCTGCTGGTACACATCAAAGAAAGGATTATTAGACTGGGAGTGGGACTCACCATCTCTCCCGCTGTCAGAGCCAAGTAGGGCTGGTCTGCGGCGGGATCCACGCGGCCGTCTCCGTCTTCGACGGTTCCCCTCCCGGGTGGCAGGCTGAGTAGCGGCAGTAAGCAGGTAGTCGAAGCCCGGCCAGTCTCTCCCAAGCAGTACGGCCACCGGTAGGTCCTTTACCAAGCCAACCTCCACCGGCCAGGTGCCTTGGGGTGACGATATGGTGACTCTACGGGCCGGTACTTGGTAGTGTCTCCGTGCACACATGTAATCGATAGGAAGCTCTTTTCGCCTCTTCGGGGGGCACACAACCCTGACTGGATCAGGGTGACCGCACTGCCTGAGTCTAGCAGGGCTCTGAACCGTTTCCCCTCCACGACCACGTCTGCTTCAGGGGCTCCCGATGGTACACGCTGGTGGACGATGCAGCCTGCCAGCCACGCACGTGGAGGCGGGATGGGTTCGGCGTTGGGCATGGGCTCGTCTCGCGGCGGGGGAACCGTCGGCCTGCTAACTGGTCGTGGGGTGCCTTCGAGCGGGCGCCGCTCCTGGACCACCCTCCGGGGAAACGGCAGCACTCGATCCCCTGCCTCACGGTGATGGATGGCATTCGCCAGCTCGATCGCCTCCACCAGTTCCAGGGTGTTGGCAGGGTTCTTCATGCCAACCACTTGCCGAATTGGACGGGGTAGAGCGCGGAGGAGGCGATCGACCACCACTCGTTCCGCTACCTGAGCTGCAGTGGGGCTTCCTTCCATCAGCCAATGCTGAGCGATGCGGCTGAGTTCGGCAGCTTGAGCATGGGCTGGCATGCGAGACTTAAACTCCCATTCCTGAAAATGTTGGGCGGCGCAGATGGATGAGAGGCCCAGCCTCGCCAGGATTTCACGCTTGGCTTCGTCATAATCTTCGGCGATCGCACGGGGGAGTGAAAAATAAGCCCGTTGGGCGGTCAGTTCTTCCTCCGTCCTGCCCTGGCGAGTGGCGAGATGTTCCACGATTTGTTGCTGGCGGATGCTCACCTCCGTGAGGCGTTGTAAAACCTCCTCCATTGTGGGGAACGAGGGCGCCGCTTTCCGTCTCCTGTCGTGCACAGAAAAAAAAACAGAGAAGATTAGGAGTTGGGGGCGGTGAACTTGCCGGTGATTCCTCACGCATTCTCCACCACTGTCACGGGGTGAGGAATCACTCGACAAGGCAGGCTTAGTGAAAAGGCCCCGGAGGGTGGATTTTATTTACAGTGCAGAAATAAAAGGTGATGAAAGTCGGTGAGCCAGTGTGTGATGGCTGGTGCTCCAAGTGCTCTATAGTGTTCAATCCAAACGAAAGTGGGTGTCCAAACGTGCTCCAAAGTGGTGGGCTGTCGGTCACTCGCTGCTTTCTGGGGAGAACAAAGAGAAAGGTTAATCCAGTGCTTCATTCAGCTCGAGACCAGAGTCTGTCTGTCTGTTCAGCATGTGCTGCTTTTGTGTCTGTGGCTGATGAGGTGCAGCTGTGACCGATCAGCCCGGGGTAAGGATTTGCAGGTGTTTTATGTTTGTTGCCAGGGTGACGCTGACTCCTCTGAGGACGCTCATCACAATATATATATAATCATGTAATCATTAAAAAAGTAACTGTAGTCTGATTTTAAAACATAAAATAATCTAATTACAGTACTTATTTTTTGTAATCTGATTACGTAATCCTAGCACTGGTCGTAATTGTGTTCTGTCAATTAGTTACGTGCATCCTGTCACCGTTAAAACGGTCCTGTCAATCATGTTGTCACAGTTAAAATCCTCCACATTCGCTTTAATTTAATTTTCTATCATATGGGAGAGAAATGTAGCACGTTGATCTGCCAGTTGTGGGTCTTTCATGCGGAGACTCTCCTCATGTGTTTGCATGATGATGTATTTAAAAGTTAATGACCAAACGTATCTTTATCAAATTTTGCCATGTTGTTGTTGATGAAATATTTGGATAACATTAAACAAATATTTTTTCTTTGGTTAGATATTGATTGTTAATCACCCAAACCCTTTAAAGGGTAACTTCAGTGATTTAGCATTAAGCTTTGTATCAGTAGAAAGTAAACCCGGTAGTATATTCGAATTATGGTACTTTCCCCCCGTATATACCCCTGAAACGAGAGAATTATGCATTTTATTTCTGGAAAAAATTGTCACAAAAATTGTCATCTGAGGATTTTTGGCCAGAGGCTGAGACTACAGGAGCTAGTTCCGCATGTTTTCAACCCGTCCACAGGGGAGGGATCTCACTCACAGAATGTAAATGTGCACGGCCGCTCGGCTTGGGCATTAATAACGGAGCGGTGCGGAGCAAAGTGAGTGTTTCAACTTTTCAATTAATTCCTATGAAAGTTTAGCTTCCATATGCGATCTGATAACACGGCAGACTGGACACGTGCCGAGAATGACAGCCGCGCTTACCTCAGCTCTGCTCAGCTCTTCGCTCTTGTGATTAATGAAATCTGACTCCTGCTCGGTCTGTGCCGTGACTTTCGTTCGGCTCACTCACACTTTATTGAAAAGACACGTTCAGTTTTTAATTGTAGTGAATATTCTCTAACTGAACGAAATTATTTTATTACTATGAATATCAAAACGACGTTGGGGTGGTGCCACGGTGGGCAAGTGATGACCAGTAGCCGTGGCTTTGGGAGTAGCCTCGTAGGGCAGCGAAGCAAGTGCATTCTGGCAGTTGTTGTCTTTCATCCACATGAGACAAGAATACATTTTCTGTCTTTTCTCAGTCTAGAGGGCACTATATATAAAAAAAAAAATCACATTTCTACTATATAAATGACACAGCTTAAATACACATTCATCTTCCCAGCACTGAAGTGCCCCTTTAACCGTTGTTCTCTCACATCTGCCATGTTTGTAGTTTTTTAACACTTTTTTGTATTTGTAGTCCTAGTCATATTCCCAGTCAACGTGCAATGGGTTGTGGCCAATATTAGCCATTAGAGTGTGCACAGATCTGCACTTTGAATTCCAAATAGTAAATAGTAGAGCATCCAGGTATCTTTGGTATTTCAGCATACTACAATTTGGGAAACACAAATTTTCATTTCAAATACTATTTAGAATAGATAGTATGCAAATTGGGAAGCAACAAGTGACATTGGTTGTAAACATCACACCCTGAATGATTAAAATTGCTTTTAAAGATCTGTCCACTGTAGTGGAGACACAAATAGAACTGAAAATTAGTGTTGAATTCATTAGGCAAAGAGGAACATCTGCTAATTTTCAGTAGATTTCTGGCACGCACATAATTAAAGTGTCTGAATAAAGAGCATGAAGATAATCTACAATTATGAAAATTTGGTCATCTGGATTTTCTAATTTTCTGTTCATGTTGGTGGCAAAAAAAAAAAAAATTTCTATGAATGTCCAACCTCATTTCTTAAATTGAAAAAAGAATCCAGGGCTGAAACTGAAGACAGCTAGTGTTTAAATGAACACTCTAATCCAAATAAGTCTAGTAACAGGTATGTCGACAACTACATGTTTTAAAGACTTATTGAAGAGCTTTGGTTTCCATGACAACAGGTGAAACCCAATGTGACGGAGTGTTTCTTTGGGAAGGTCAGTGATGAGTGTGTGTGCTATGTGTAATTTTTTTTTTTTGTGCAAAAGTGCACTTGTATGTTTTGGGAAACATGTTTTTGTTTCTTTGCCGTAATCATTCCAAGATTCTAAAATTAATATTCAATTTTCAAAAGTACAAAGTGTTGCTGTGATGAGTATAATGATCCGGATAAGCACACGATTTAAATGAGCCCATAAATGAATCCATATACGATAAATGAACCAGAGAATATTTACCAACCACTCGACCCGACGCATGATCTAAAAGGGTTGTTTTTCCTATTCTCTTAATGAGTAATATGTGTGTTTAGGGCGTAACTTGCAATAAACCAGTCGCGCTTGCACCATGGCGGATTCGCTATTTGCATGGTGGAATGTGCGAGCGGAAACACTGAGTGCTTCTCCAGAGAGGAATTATTTTATTTTTAATATTTAAAAATGTTTGTGTGCTGCTGCACATCCCTGCACAGAGTGTATGTGTGCTGTGCGTTGTACAAAAATATTGCCATTTACTTTAGACCAAGTTTCAGTCTGTTTCAGTTGCCTCAAAATATTAATATGTGCCAACAATGTGTCTGAACACACCTCATTTTCAGACCAGCACGCACGTGGGTGCACAAATGGGCACAAATGCATTTGCTATTTAAACGACATGGCACAGGACGTGAAAATTATACACTGTTAACCCGAATAAGTTGAATTTACTTAGGGTGTTTACTTATGAAACTGGTTGCCCTAAAAAAAATTAAGTAATGTCAAATTTGAGTTTGTTTAACTTAAAATAATTTGTAATATCAATTACTTTGTAGTTATTACACATAATATATTTAAGTTCAATGTACTAAGTTAAGTTTATATCAATTGTTTTATTTTTTTAATTTGTTAAACTATAAAATTAAGGGAAAAAGCAAATAAAGCAAACCTCAGGAAACATTATTTTACAAAATGCAGGTCATGACCCCTTTAATTAGCATTCATTTCTTAAAAAAAATGTGTTTTCATTCTTTTCAATTCAAACATGCCTTCTTTCTCTCCAAATATATAGGTATAAAATAGGAGTTTGTGCACTTTTTTTATTGATCATTATATCAATCCAATTAAAAGTTTATGCCAAGTGTTAGTACAAAAAATGTTAAAAGATCATTATTTGACATAAAATATAGTTATTTTAAATATCATTAATTCACAAATTTGATATATTCCAAGTGCCCAAACAAAGGGAACACTAATCACAATAATGGTGAGAAGAAGTGGAGGAAATGAGTGAAAAGTCTATAAAAAATGGCTCCGCCTCAAAAACCATTTGCCCGCCTGTTTTTTTTTTCTTTGCCAAAATGGTACTCAAATCAGTCAAGTAATGTTTCCTAAGTAATGAAGGCATAACATGCAAATAGTTCATATTACTAAATAGTTTTAAGTAAGTTCAACAAATTATTGGACATTAAGTAAAGTTTACTAAAAAAAGTCTTAGTAAGAACAACTATTGGATTTTACAGTGCAAAAAACACTTGCGTCGTGCCTGGCTCCGCATTGCGCCAGGTGTATGATAGGGCCCATTGTGTTGCACTGTTAGTTATGAAGAAAATATTTGTGAGAGTGCAGAACTCGACTTTTCATATGACGGGAATAGATCTAAATATAATGTTATAATCAGCAATTTTCGAGATTTGTAAATCTCGACAGCTGGAATAGTAAAAACTAGAGGTGGGCCGTTATCTGCGTTAACGTGCTGCCTTAACGCAAGACTCTTATCGGGCGATAAAAACAAATATTGCTGTTAAACTATTCTCAAAGTTGGGTTAGGAGCTGGGTCTATACTACGCTAGCTATGATGACTTTCACCTTGATATTTTAGCGCGGATGTACACCTAGCCGAATTGCACTGTAGGGGGCGAGAGAACGAGTCTTCAACCTGTGTGTATGCCTACTAGTGTTGTCAAAAATATCCATATTTCGCTATGTATTGATACTGAAATATCTGAAACGATACAATACTAATTTTCTACAGTATCGATATCAGCTGCCCTCTCCTCTCCGACCGACAGCGAGTGACACGCACCCGCCTCCTCTCATTCAGTCCGTTTAATCCTCTGAACATTGCGAACAGGTGTTCTGCTGGACTTTTGTTAGTATTGGTGTGACCGGTCTGAGGTTGCACACAACGTTAATTCTACTAATTCCCGCAGATTTTGCAAATACACTCAAAAATGTCTCAATGCCCATCCTGGTGAGTTTTAACGTAAACACAGTCGTAACCAGCTCACAGGAACAGTGTTTGGATATGCGTGCGTCAGGTCTTAAAGGGACAGAAGTTATTTATTATTCAAACAACAAAAAGACAAACGATCACTTACAAGCACACATATTTTGAATGCCTTCGGCAGAATTCAAATGAGCCATTTTAATCTAGATTAATTTTGGAATTCATATAAATTAATCTAGATATTTTTTTTTTAATCTATGCCCACCACTAGTAAAAATGCAATAAAAGTTTTCTAGAGAGTTCCACATGTAATACTTAT